>RJWM01000864.1:0-183714 GCA_004363535.1 Dasyprocta punctata | reverse complement strand
AAAGCAAATGAACTTTATCCTCCAGGGCTTGGGACTTGCGTGGGACCCGTCACTCCTGGACAGAGATGTTGTCCCAGGCCGGCTCACTGCTGTGCTGAACACAAGCCATTGAATTGCACAGGTGGTGAACAATGGCTTCAGGATGGCTCATAACTCGGGTCTCAGCCACATTTGTTAGTGTGATATTTACATGAGGCTTCGAACGTTAGGCTTTTGAGTTGATTCCAGAGCAAGTTAATAGCTTGGAGCTATTGCCTAGCAGACTAGCAAAGCATACTTCTGGATGTGTGTGTCTGGGTGTGTCACAGAGGCGAGACCTGGGCTACTATACCTCATCCCTGGC
The DNA here is from genome assembly GCA_004363535.1 of Dasyprocta punctata. NCBI lineage: Eukaryota > Metazoa > Chordata > Mammalia > Rodentia > Dasyproctidae > Dasyprocta > Dasyprocta punctata. Next base: position 183,371 of record RJWM01000864.1, on the reverse strand, counting down.
CCTGACACTGTCTGTCTGCTTTGGTTCCCACCCACGATGAACTAGCGTCTTCACTCCATCACACCTTCCCCCTAGGACGTTCTTGTCTTGGAGCCAGCTGACCATGGACTGAATCCCCAGAAACTGTGAACCAAATTAACCTCCCTCTCCTTTAACTTGGGGGTACCAGGTATTGTGTCCTAGCAATGAGAAAGCTAACATCGGATGGAATTAATGTACTTGGTGGGGAGAAGCAATGAATTTTGGGAACCCAGGGGCAAAATATTCTCATCTGAATGTTTGTATCCCACCGAAATTTCTGCTGAAATGCTAACCTTTGAGGTGGTAATAGGAGGGGCTTTGGGAAGTGATTACATCATGATCAGAGAGCCCTCACAGATTAGCCTGGCACCCTTATAAAAGAGACCCCGAGAGCTCCCCCAGCCCTTCTTGTCCTGTGAGGACACAGCAGTGAAAAGATGTCTATGAGCCGAGGACAAGCTCAGGCCCAAGGTGTAAGGGAGGCATGGAGTTGAGCAATGGCTCCCCTCAGTTGGTTACAGAACATTCCAGGGTATCAGGACTAAAACAGGAAGTCAAAGAATTCATAGCAATGACACGGGGACCACAGAACGGATTCCATGCAGCCAAAGCCAGGACAATATGCACAACAACAACAACGACAATAATAACAGCCCAAGGGTTGGGAGTTTGGCTCAGTGCCTAAAGCGCCTGCCCTGGCAGGCGCGAGGTTGTGAGTTCAATCCCTGGTGCAGCAAAAAAAAACAACAACAACAAAAAATAATAACAGCCCATTGGATTACAACCTAAGTAGGAAAGAAATGTCCACACTGATGTAAATTAGTGACTGAATAAATAACTGAATGGGGAAGAAGAGGCCAGTCTCCCACACAGAATTCCAAAGGATTCATGCAGAAACACCTCGAGGCTGTGGAGCACGATGCCTACTCCTCACGTGTGGGCCTCACCCGGAGGTCACACAGAAAGGGTTTGTCAGGAGAAGTGGATAAAGGGTCTCAGCTGGGCACTGAGGATGGTGCCAGCCTTGCCACGGCGTGCTGCGGTGGTGTCTACTTCCGCACCCACTGCCACGGTCTCACGGTAAGACCAGAGCAGCCGGGTCCCATGGAGGAGAGCTGTTCTGGCTTAGACCTAGACGCCCCCAAGGGCCTCATGTGCTCACAGGGAGGCTTTTGGAAGAGGACTGGACCATGGCAGGTGCAGCAGCTGACTCGCCCTTAGGAGGAGGGATCTGGTGGAAGAGGGGGGTCAGCAGGGTGTGACCCAGAAGGGTGTGTCTCCCTTCCAGTTTCCTCATCCTCTGCTTCCTGGACACCATGACGTAAGCAGCTTTCCCCTGCCCAGGGCCTTCCACTGTGTCTAAGGAAACTTCTGAAACTGTCAGCCAAGATGTACCTCTCCTCTTTTAAGTTTCAGGTGTCAGGTATTGTGTCTCAGTGACAAGGAAAGTGACTAAGACAAGTGTCTCACAAAGTACTCAAACAGTGCCGCTCACAACTGTCAAGGTCATCACACTCAAGGACGGTTAAGAAAACGGGTCACAGTCCAGAGGAGCCTGAGGAGTCCTGGCAACCCAAGGTCAGAGGGTGACCTGGAACAGGAAAGACCACTAGAGGCAATCACATGGGGTCAGCAGGAACCTCTCTGTGTGGTTATAAACTGTCCTAAAACAAAGGGTTTGGGCAAAAGTTTAAATTAAAATGAAATAAAATGGAAACTATCAAGTCCCTAAAGAAATGCTAGATACTCAAAGAATACAACCTTAAACCCCACATCAGGATTCCAGGTGGATGTAAAATTCAAATATTTTAAAAAGCAATCATAAAAGTACTGAAAGAAAGTGATAAATATATAAACTTGAAACAAAGATGACCTTCCTAAACATCACACCAAAGGTGAAAACCACAAGAGATAACTTCATATACATGGAACATAATGCTTTGTATGGCCAATCAGAAAAAAAGAACTAAACACTAAAAAAAAAACTAAGTAATTATTTCATACTGTATTCCAGGCACTGATATAAGCACTTTATAAAGTCATTTCATCCCTTGACCCTACAAAGTGATAACATTGTCCCCAGTTATAGAAGAAAATACAGTTCCCAGTAGGGAAAGGGAAGCTGCATGGTCAGGAGGTGGGAGGAGTGTGGCTACATCTGCACTCTTGACCCCAAAACATCAGGCACACCTCATATGTGGCAAAGAAAGGGTTTTCCATGAACCATATGCAAAGCAAAGATTGGCATTTTTATGACAGTAACTCATGTATTTCTCACCAACAAGAAAAAGATGAAGATGGTGCTAGAAAGACAGGCAAAGGAAGTCATTCGCAAAGGCAGAACACAAGGAAGTCACTCGGTCTCCACTGCCAAACAGTGCTCAGACTTTCAGCTGTCAGAGCGCTGTAGATTAAAGCAAGCACCCTTCCACCTAGCAAGCCAGCCAAGATACAAAACAAATGCTTTCTATGGTGGAAAGACTCACGCATGACTCAGCGCCTTTGGGACCCAGGCCCCACGTGACAGGGAAGAGGATGTTTATGAGGGACTTGGCTTTGCACTGACAGCTGCAGAAGGAAGCAGAGTGCGCAGGAGAAGGAAAATTTCCACAGACGCAGTGACCGCCCATGATCCCATTGGAAGACTCGTCCCAGGCTGGGCAGAGCCTACCCACCTGGATCTGTCCCTGGATCGGGATGCTGGGAGAGGTCGCAACCTTGAGCGGGTGGGCTCTGTGCAGCTGCTCAAGCTCTGAAGGGACTGACACCCAAAGATGCCCCGGGCAGCTGAGTGCCACATCCTTCCCCCACAGAGGGATCTGGAAGGCGCGTCACCGTGGCCACCGGGAGAAATGAAACTAGAGGCAGCATTGCACATCCACAAATCCAACTCTTCAAGTGGCTGAGGAAGGAGGGTCACTCAAACCCAGGGGTCCAAAGCCAAGCAGGCTCACTAGCTGCGCACAGGATCCAGCTCTACCCGGTCCCGTGACTCAGCACAACCCACTAGGGGAATGACTGGTCAGCCTCGCAGGACACAGAGGTACTGAGCCCAGCCCAGCCCAAGACCCCAGAGCTGCTCATCAGGGACTGGCCAGCGTAGCTGCAGGGTCTTGGAGAGCTTGGGCTCGCCCCACCAGAGCACAGGGCACACGCAAGGTCCATTCTTCAGTGGAGCGGCCTGTGCGCTGGGTCCTAGAAGTCGCGGGCTCACCCAGCCAGGAGCAAGGCCCTGGCACTGTAGGCCTGGGACTCGCCCAGGCTTGCCTGGCACACCAGAGGCACTGAACTCTTTGCAGCCAGACTCAGGGTCTGGGTGGCGCCACACTCCAGGGTACACTCTGCCTAGCTGCCTGGGACCATGAGGCCTTGACCCCCGCTCAGTAAGGCAGAGGCTCCACCCACACACTCTGGGAGTGTGCCCTCACTAGCTGCGTACAGGATCCAGCTCTACCGGGTCCCGTGACTCAGCGCAACCCACCAGGGGAATGCCCAGTCAGCCTCGCAGGACACAGAGCCACACAGGTTCTAGAAGAAAATGACAAAACGAAAGACCAAGAGGCAGTCTCAATCCCCCAGCCCACTGAGAACAAACCCAAGAGACACTGAAATGGAAGACAGTGGGAGACACACAACTGAACTTTCTGAAATGGTAGAAAATGCAGTAAAGAAACAGCTCAATGAAGCTATAGAGAAACTCAAATCAGAAATATTCTCTCAGCTAAAAATTGAAATGAGAATCATTATTAAAGAAATGTTGTATGTATCTAAAGAAGAGCAAGATAAAAAAAATAGAAGAACTTAAGAAAATGATCAAAACTTTGAATGAACAATATAAGACACAAACAGAAGCCGGGCGTGGTGGCGCACACTTTTAATCCCAGCACTCGGGAGGCTGAGGTAGGAGGAGCATTGTGAGTTCGAGGCTGGCTTGGGCTACAACGTGAGTGCAAGACTGGCCTAAACTACATAGTGCGACCCTGCCTCAAAAAAAAAAAAACTAGGGCCGGGAGTTTGGCTCAGTGGCTTAAGCACCTGCCCTGGCAGGTGCAAGGTTATGAGTTCAATCCCTGGTGCCAAAAAAAAAGAAAAGACACAAACAGAATGCATGAAAGAGATGCAAAGGGAAATGCAAGAAATGAAAAATTCCATGGAAAGTTTGAAAAACCGCTTGAATGAAGCTGAAGATAGTATCTCAGATCTTGAAGACAGCATGGGAGCTCATGGCCACGAAAGAAAAGATCTCTTAAAAACAGTAAGGAACCAAGAGACAACAATTCAACAGCTGCAAGATGACGCCAAGAGAAATAACATAAGATTAATAGGCATAAATGAAAAAGCAGGGGTCCATACTAATGACCTGCGAAGACTATTCACAGAAATAATAGCAGAAAACTTTCCAAACATGGAAAGAGAATCTGAAATACAGGTAACTGAGGCATACAGAACCCCAATTAACCATAACCAAAATAAATCTTCACCCAGATATATAATAATAAGAGTATCAGAAATACAGCACAAGAACAAAATACTAAAAGCTGTCAGAGAAAAGAAACAGATCACGTACGAAGGAAAGCCTATCAGAATCACGGCAGACTTCTCAACACAAACCTTTAAGTTAAGAAGAGCTTGGAGTGAAGTATTTCAAATCCTGAAAGAAAACAACTTTCAAAGCCAGGCAGGGCAAATGCAGTGAAACCCTGTCTCGAAAGAAAAAAAGAAGTTGCTGGCATTAGGGAAATCAAATCAAAATTACAAGATACCAGTTCACACCCATTAGGATGGCTATTTAAAAAGAAAAAAAACAGAAAGCCAGGCGTGGTGGTGCACACCTGTAAACCCAGTAATCGGGAGACTGAGGCAGGAGGATTGCTGTGAGTTCAAAGCCAGCCCAGGCTACAAAGTGAATTCAAGGCCAGCCTGGACTGTATAGTGAAACCTTACCTCAAAAAGACAAAAAATAAAAATTTAAATAAAAACAAACAGAAAACAAGTATTGATGAAGAGTGGAAACACTGAAACATCTGTGCACTGCAGGAGGGAACGCAGTGTACCTGCACCATGGATAACAGGAAGTCCTCAAAAAATTACACATGGAGTCATCATATATGTGTGTACATGTGTGTGTGTGAAGTGAAAGCAGGCTCTCAAATCGGTACTGCACACCCAGGTTCACAGCAGTGCTGCTCACAATGGCTGAGACACAGGGGCGCCCACGTGTCCATGGACACGCGGCGGGTGAAGGGAATCCCATTCCACCTTGGAGAAGAAGGGAATTCTGCAACACGCTACAACATGAGTGAAGCGAGGCTATTAGGCTAAGTGAAACGAGGCAGTCACGAAAAGGTAAGTACTGCATGGCTCCCTGTACACGAGGTCCTTTGTGGGGTCAGCGTCACGGAGCCAGTGGAAGGGCAGCTGCAGAGGCTGGGAGGAGGGGGGCGGGGAGTTTGTGCGGACCGAGTCTCTGTTTCCAAGACCAATAGGGCTGTGGCTGGCAGTGGCTGGTGGTGACGACAGCACAACCTTACGGATGCATTTAACGACACTGAATGGTACACTTAAAATGGTGGGGCTGGCAAATTACCTTCTATGTATGTGTGCCACAGTTTTAAAAATAGAAGAAAACGTTATTAAAATGCACAACCCAAATTCTCCCTACCCGTCACAGGGGAGACTCTGACGAGACCCCCATGCCCCTTGCTCTCACATCATCTGCTTGGGCACCCTGGGGACCTGTCCCGTGACAACCTGGCCCAGCAACTGCTGTGGCGATGGCCTGTCCCACACCAGCTTGCACGAGCCCACTTCCGGCAAGCCAGCAGCCTGGAATGAGCACCGGTGGGTCTCAGCACCATGGTCATGAGCATGCATGTGAGGGCGGCCAGGGTGAGGCTGCCGCAGCCTCAGGCAGCAAGGTTCCCCTCGGTCACCAAAGACGCCTGGCACCCCACTGCCATCCGGCTGTGCGCATGGTTCATCCGACTCCAGCTCCATCCACCCTGACACCCAAACTCTCACTGGCCCTTGGGAGCAAGCGATGTGTCAGGAGCAAAAGCACTGCTGCCCTCCCTCCTCCGCCTCCCTGCGGCACCTGGAGCCGGCTCACCGAGGGCTCCTCCCCACCCCTCAGGGTCACTTCCAGGTCATCCTGCCTCGTGTCATCCCCAGGCCCTCCAGCCGTGAAGCTCATGCCCCTGAAAGTGACGTTCCGCCACCCTTCCCGGTTGCTGCCATCAGGAGACCCTGGTCTGCTTTCCGTGTCCCTAGAAGGCCTTCACTCCTGACTCACTTTCACTCACTCTCCGTGAATCAGCCCCATCCCAATTCTCGGAGCTTTAAATCCTCACAGAGACAATCCTGTCCACTCCTTGGCCTCCACCCTTCCTCAGCCACCCTCCATGGTCATTTTCCAGCCCCATACTATCCCACACAGTGACCACGAGCCACTTGAAATGTGGCTGATCCAAAATGAGTCACACGGGGGAGTTCTAAAAGATGGTGGAGCGGTAAGCAGCAGAGAAAACAGCCTCTCTGAGAGTCACCCAAGAAAGAAGGAAATGGGTCCCCTGAACCCAGGAAGAATCCGAAGTGCGAATTGAAGCCTAGAGCGAGAGTAAAAAGAAAAACTTCAAGGAATAAGAAGGCAGTAGCCAGCAGGGCCTTCTCCCTGAGATGGGACTCACCGTGCGAGAAAAGCTGTTCGAACCTGGGGATGTAGTCACAGTGACGGGGATGGCTGACAACCCCGGAGACCTCTGCAGAGAGGCGCAGGAGAGGAGAGAAACGGCGGATGTGGAAGACTGCACTGGCTGGCGGTGAGTGCAGAGGACTTAGTCCTCCCACCGGGAGTCAGTGATTAGCCGGGAGACATTTTGGAGTCGGGCCAGCGGAGCTCAGAGCCCAGAGCTGTTGCCAGCTTCCTCTAGCAGCTCCTAGCTGGGCACAGACCTGTGGAAACTGCTTGGACTGCAGTGAGCCCAGTGAGTCTGGTCTCAGAACAGGCCTGCTGAGATTATCCACTGCTCCATCATAAAGCAACTGCTGTCTTGCTGGGATAGAGCAGCACAATTCAGGACTCTGTCTCTACAGGCTAATGAACCCAGAGAGAACCCTGGAAGTGAACTGCTTGTTTATCTTTTTCTTTTTCTTTTTTTCTGCTCTTTCTCCTTCATTGTTTTTATGAGTGTGAAAGTGGTTCCTAGCCTCTTTGTTGGTGTGGTTCTGTTCTGTTCTTCCTTTTATCTCTTCCATCTCTCTTTTCCTTCAGTCTTCTGCACCAGTTTTCCCAAGTTGGCATGATCCCCCTTTGTCCTCCAACTTTACTTCTAATCTCTTTCTCTTCTTCCACTTCTCTATTTTTTTATTTTAAAGAAGATAAAACCAAGGAACATAAAACAGAATAAAACCAATCAAAACAAACCAGTACAAGTGATACAGGACTTCAAAACCTTATGAAATCAACAATAGTTACCAAAATGCCTTTTGCTGTCTTGAAAATAACTGCAGATACCTTCGGACATAGTAAAAATTGAACAGAACAGAATAGAGTAGAAACAATATAAACAGAACAATAAGTGCAATAAAGGACTTCAAAACAAGCCAAGAGTAAATCCAAAATGGCTACCATCATATGTCTTGCTATCTTTCAAGTAGCTGCTCATGCCATCAGATTTAACATAATCAAACTAAACAAAAGAGAATAAAACAATGAAAATGATATGGTTTCACAGCAGGGATCACCCCCTGGCAAGGCCTGGTTCTCTCCCTCTGCAGCCCGCAGATGGCACTGACTCGTAGAGAGAGGCTTGGGTCTGGCTGTCCCCACTCAGCAGCAGCCCGCGCATGGCGCTGGTTTCCCACTTCTCTATTTTCTCCTTAATCCATTTTGAATTTAAATCCTCAAGGGCAAAATTGACACATTATGGATTTACATATTACATATAATTATCTGGTTTGCTTTACATTTTGTTATATAATCACAAATCTAGTTCATATGGTTAAAAGTTGCAAATTAAGGGTTAGCTCAGTTTGTTGTTTTCCAGGCTGTGTTTGATGCTACTGGTACCACTATAGCCAAAATTGACACAATTGTTCTAAACAGCTGTTGGTCCTGATCATCCATGACTGAGATTAACTAAGGGTCACAGAAAATACGGTGGCACAGTGCCAAAGAACCAGGGACTAGGCCAAACAGCAACTACTTCTAATCTTCAACAAACTGAAGAGGTAAGATCTTCCAACAGACTCAAAACCCAAAAACCAGCTACACCTAGAAGATGCCTCAGAGAAGTAATCATCACCGAAGGGTCCTCAATATGACCAATAAAGCAACCCACCATAGGCCATTACAAGCATCACCCCAGAAATTAAACTAAAAACAGAGAGAAAATAAAATGAGAAAACACTTAAGCAAATGCAACCCCAGACATCCAGCTCACCAAAGGCAAATCCAGGGGGCAATGAGGTGGGACAATCTGAAAGCCCCCCACCAGGCCTCTCTGAAGTGGTAACAACAAAGCAATTGAATGAGACTCTGGAAAAATTGAAATCAGAAATAATCTCTCAGATAACTACAGAGATTACCAAAATACACACCATGTTTAGTGATGCTAGAGCAGACACAGGCAGAAAAATAGAGGAATTTAAGAAAACTATGGAAGATGAACATAGAAAAGACATGGAATTCATAAAGCAGATTTAAGCAGATATCCAGGAAAATAAAAACCCCATTGAAAGTACTCAAAGCAGATTAGGCCAATGTGAGGACAGGATCTCAGATACTGAAGACAGGGTTGCAGTTAGCAACCAGGAAAAGAAAGTTTTCTTAAAAATAGCAAGGGACCATTAGAAATCAATCCAGCAGCTCCTAGATAAGACAAAGAAAAATAACTTAAGATTAATTAGAGTCAATTGAACAAGCAGGAGATGCCACAAATGACCTTTAAAAAATGTTCACAGACATCATGACAGAAAACTTTCCTGGTAGAGAAAAAGAATTTGACATACAGATAAATGAGGCATATAGAGCTCCAATTAGCAATGATCAAAAAAAATCTACAGTCAAGCATATCATAGTGAAGATTCCAGAAATTCAACACAAGAACAGAACCTTAAAAGCTGTTAGGGAAAGAAACAAATCGCCTATAAAGGAAAGCCCCTCAGAATTATGGCTGACTCCCAGCACAGACTCTCAAGTCAAGGACAGCTTGGAGCAAAGTACTCCAAGTTCTAAAGGAAAACAAATTCCAACCCAGATTGCTGTACCCCACAAAACTATCTTTCAGAATTGATGGAGAAATAAGATACTCTCATGACAAAGAACATCTGAGGAAATTTATGACCACCAAACCAGCACTCAAAAATATTCTGCCGAGGACATTCTAGAAAGAGATAATAAGGACTACAGCTCCATGAACCCCAATAGAAGGAATCCACCAGGGAAGGCAAACAATTAGAGAAAGGGGGAAAAATGGGCACACCAACAACAGGAAAATAATATGACAAGGATAAGTCAATAAATTTCAGTTATAATCATCAATGTTAATGGTCTCAATTCACCAGTCAAAAGACACAGACTGGCAGAATGGATCAAGAAGCAAGATCCAACAATACACTGCATACAAGAAACACATTTAATTCAAAAAGAAACTCATAGACTGAAAGTCAAAGAATGGAAAACAATACTCCATGCAACAGGAACCCAGAAAAAAGCAGGGGAAGCTATTCTACTTGCAGACAAAGTGAATTTCAAGCCAAGACTGATTAAGAGAGATAAAGAAGGTCACTACATCCTTGTAAAGGGAACAATCCAGGAGGAAGAGACAACAATTATAAATATATATGCAACAAATACCAGTGCAACCCACTATATAAAACAATTACTAATGGACATGAAAAATCAAATAAGCCCTAATACAATTGTATTGGGAGATCTCAATACCCCACTGTCACAAAAAGACAGATCAACTAGACAAAAAATCAATAATGAAATATTAAAACTAAATGAAACTTTTGAATAAATGGCCTTAGTAGATATCTATAGAGTATTCCACCCCACAACATTAGAATACACATTCTTCTCAGCTGCACATGGGACATTCTCTTGAATAGACCATATATTGGCTAATAGAACAGACTTAAGTAAATGCAAAGGAGTTGAAATTATTCCATTCATACTATCAGACCACAGTACAATGAAATTGGAAATCCATGCCAAAGGAAACCACAAGAACTTCATAAACACATGGAAATTAAATAGCACCCCACTGAACAACCAATGGGTCAGAGATGAAATTAAAGAATAAATTAGACAGTTGTTACAGTTGAATGATAATGACAATACAACATACCAGAGTCTTAAGAGGGAAATTTGTAGCAGTAAATATCCGTATCAGGAAAACAGAGCAAGTGCATATATACAACTTAATGGTGACCCTCAAACTTCTAGAAAAAGAAAAGCAGGCTAAGCAAAGAGCTCATATAAGGGAGGAAATCATAAAGATTAGAGCAGAAATTAACACACTGGAGACTAAAAAACAATACAAAGAATCCATGAATTGAAGAGTAGATTTTTTGAAAGATTAAATAAAACTGACAAACCTTTAGCCAACCTTATCAAAAAAAAGGAAAGAAAAATTCAAATCCATGCAATTAGGTATAAAAAGGGTGAAATCACAACAGACTCTGCAGAAATCCAGAAAATCATCTATACCTACTTTGAAAACTTGTACCCTAATAAGATGGAAAGTACAGAAGAAATGGGAAGACTCCTAGACACATATTAATTACCAAAGTTGAATCAAGAAGATATAAATAAAAATCCTAACTGACCCAATATCAATAAATGAAATTGAAGATATAATTAAAAGTCTATCAGCAAAAAAACCCAGGTCCTGATGGATTCACTGCTGAATTCTACAAGAAACTTAGAAAAGACCTAACACCACTACTTCTCAAACTCTCTAACGAAATTGGAATGGAAGCAATATCTCCAAATTCATTCCTGGAAACAGACATTACCCTGATACCAAAACCAGAGAAGGATCCAACTAAGAAAGAATTACATACCAATTTCCCTAATGAGCATTGATGCAAAAATCCTCAATAAAATACTGGCAAACAGACTGCAGCAAATCACAAAGAAGACTGTACACCATGATCAAGTGGGAATCATCCCAGGGATGCAGGGATGGTTCAACATACGTAAATCCATAAATATAACACACCATATTAACAGAGCCATGGACAAAAATCATATGATCATCTCAACAGATGCAGAAAAAGCTTTTGACAAAGTCCAGCACCCATTCATGATGAAAAAAAAACTCGACAGAAAATTAGAATAGATGGTCTTTATCTCAATCTGATAAAAGCTATCTATGACAAACTAACAGCCAGCATCATACTAAATGGACAAAAACTGAAAGATTTCTCTCTAAAATCAGGAACAAAACAAGGATGTCCACTGTCTCCACTCTTATTCAATATAGTCCTGAAAACTTTAGCTGGAGCAAATAGACAAGAGAAAAACATAAAAGGAATAAAGACAGGGAAGGAAGAAATTAAACTATCATTATTTGCAGGTGACATGATACTCTACTTAGAAGACCCCAAAAACTCCACCAAAAGGCTATTAGATTTAATAAGCAAGTTCAATAACATAGCTGGCTACAAAGTCAATACCCAAAGATCAACAGCCTTCCTGTACATGAATAACAAACTCACTGAGAGAGAAATCAAGGAAACAATACCTTTTACAATAGCATCCCCAAAAAATGAAATACCTTGGAATCAATCTAATGAAGAATGTAAAAGACCTCTAAATTGAAAACTACAGTACTCTGAAAAAGGAGAGGGAAGAGGATACTAGAAAATGAAGAGATACCCTCTGTAGATTGAAAGAACCAATATAGTGATAATGGCTATACTTTCAAAACTGCTATACAGATTCAATGCAATCCCAATCAAAATTCCAATAGCATATCTCACAGAATTAGAAAAAACAATCCTAAAATTCATCTGGAACCAGAAAAGACCTAAAATAGCAAAGGCAATCCTGGACAACAAAGACAAGACAGGGGCATCACAATCCCTGACTTGAAATTATATTATAAAGCTACTGAGATAAAAACAGTGTGGTACTGGCAAAAAAAGCAGACCCAAAGATCAGTGGAACAGATTAGAAAATGCAGAAACAACTCCAGATACACTAAGCTACCTTATCTTTGACAAAAGTGCCAAACACACTCACTGAAAGAAAGATAGCCCCTTTAATAAATGGTGCTGGTGGCTTGGGGATTTAGCTCAGTCGATGTTATGGTTTATACACTGTGTCAACTTGAGAAGTCTAGAAGCTTAATTAAGTAACTCAGCAGCTCTACATCCTGGGGCGTAGAGCACAAGCAGTTACCTGTGCATTGCATCAATGTGAGAAGGTCAGAAGTTTAACTGAAAGACTCAGCAGGGAGCCAGGGTTCTTACTTTGTAATAGCCTCATCATAACAAGGTGTGTTGGGTATACTATGTACCCCCAAGTCCTCATGTACTTTTGGTGGGGCTGAGTCTGAGCCTTGTGATCAGTTTGTTGTCTAGCACCAGGATTAATGACGTGACTGCTACACACGCCCAGGGGTGGAGCTGAGATACAGTGTAAGGGAAGGCGGGTCTTCCTCTTGCGCTTCTGCTTCCACCTCGCTCTCTCGCCAGCGAGGCTTGCAGCTTGCAGCCGCCATGAATGGCTGCCTTGGAGCCAACTTAAGGACTGAAACTCCCGAGAAACTGTAAGAATAAACCTTTCCTTCCCTAATTTTGGGCGTCAGGTATTTTGTCTCGGCAACGAGCGAAAAGTAACCAAGACACAAGGAGATTTGTGAATGCTACACACCCCGTGGTGGCAGGGCGTCCTGTGTACAATATAAGGGAGGAAAACAGCTTGCTCTTGCCTCTTTTGGCTCTAGCTGTCTTTGCTTGCTGCTGCCTTGAAGTGTTGCCCCTGTGCCATGTCACCCTGCCTTGGAGCCAGCTGATTATGGACTGAAACCTCCCAAAACTGTAAGATAAATAAAATTCTCCTTCCCTAATTTTGGGTGTTGGGTATTTTGTCCCAGCAATGAGTGAAAAGTAACTAAGACAGTGGCACAAAGCACTTGCCTGGTAAATGTAAGGTCATGAGTTTGATCCCTGGTACCAATAAATAAATAAATAAATAAAGAGTGCTAGAAAAACTGCCTCTACACATGCTGAAAATTAAAACTGGACCCATATCTTTCACCAAGCTAAAATCAGAATGGATCAAAGATCTTAATATTAAAACAGAAACACTAAGTCTGCTGGAGGATAGAGTAGGTAAGACTTGAAGACATTGGTGGAGGCAAAGACTATGAGAAAAACCCCGATCACACAGGAACTATCACAAAGAATCAACAACTGGGATCTCACCCTCTTGAAAAGCTTTTGTACAGCAAAAGAAACCACCAACAGAGTGAAGAGACAACCCACAACCTGGGAGAAAATGTTTGCCAGCTGTACCTCAGACAAAGGATTACTATGGAGAACATATAAAGAACTCAAAAAAATCAGCACACCCAGATTTAAAGATCCAGTCCAAAAATGGACATCTGAGATGAACACACACTTCTCAGATGAAGAAGTACAAACAGCAAATAAATATGTGAAAAAAATGTTCAACATCACTGGTCATTCAAGAGATATAAATTTAAAAAACAGATTCCACCTCACCCCAGAAAGAATGACTACTACCAAGAAATCAAGCAATAACAAATGCTGGAGGGGCGGTGGGAAAAATGAACCTTTCTCCATTGTTGGTGGGAATGCAGACTGGTGGAACTCAGTGCGGAGATTCCTCAAAAACTAGGACTAGAGGTCCCATTCAACCCAGGTATTCCTCTTCTGGGTATCTTCCCAAAAGAATTAAAAACATCATACCACAGCAATATATGTGCACCCATGTTTATAGCAGCACAATTTGTAACCGCCAGACCTTGGATACAACCTAAATGTCCATCGACTGAGGAATGGATAAAAAAGATGTGGTATTTTTATACAATGGAGCACTACTCAGCCATCAAGAAGGTTAAACTGGAGACTTTTATAGGTAAATGAATGCAACTTGAGACCGTACTCATTAGTGAAATAAATAAAAAATGTGTAAACATCAAATTGTCTCTTTAGTGTGAGAAACTGAAAGAAACAATTATGTATATGTGTAACTATATGTATATAAAAAACTAGTTCAGATAGTTATACTACTGATCTCCCTGAGTTCCCTGAAGAGAAAGATTTGTGCCAGTACTGTTTGAACAATTGAATGCAGATGTCTTGTGCCCTGGGTGAATGATTTGGGGTTGACAATGTGCATTGTTACCCCTGATTGATGTGTTTTGAAATTTAGTTTTAGTTTGTTTTTTTTCTTCTTCTTCCTCTTCTGTTTTCTTTTTCTTTTTCTCCTTGAAATAAAATGGATTTAGGAAGAAACAAAAAACATTGATGGGTGGCATATGTTGTATGGTTAACCACAATTTTTTTGTCTGCTCACCAGCTGAGGGACATTTGGGTTTCCAGTTCCATTTCTGCAATAACATTCAGACACATATCTTTGTTCAGACCTGTGCTTTCATTTCACTTGATAGTGGAATGGGAGTGGAATTGCTGGATTTCATAGTGTGTGTTTAACCATGTAATAAACAGCTGCTCTGTTAAAAAAAAAAATGGGCCATGCTATGGCTGTAAACTCCACACCAGAGTTCTGCATGTGTGAGGTCAAGGGTAAACTATCTCTGTAAGTTTTAATGTTGATTACACATTGAGATGATATTTGGTATGTACTTAGGGTTACATGAACTATAGCCTTTAATCTCACCTGCTGCTTTTTATCCTGTTAATGTGCCCACTAGGAAATTTTGCCTCATGTCTGTGGCTCAAGTTTGCAGCTGTGATTCAAATGCTATTTCCACGGATGGTGCAGCCCTGGTCCTCGCCAGCGCCCCGCCCCATGCACTCACAGCCTGTGTGGAGCACGCCGTTTCCCGACCACCAGCTCCGCTCCTCCCAGCTCGCCGCCAGCGATTCCCACCACCACGGGGACCGCCAGCCCGCTCCCAGCCTTTCCCCTGCTGACCGTTCTGCCTCCGGCTCCCTCCTCGGATGCCCCGGAACATCCCTGCAGCCCTCTCTGGTGAATGGCCACACACCCCCTGCCCCTCCCTCTCCCCTCACCGTGCTCACCTGTGGAAGGCCCTGCCCTGGAACCACGCCACACCGCACCTGCTGGGTCCACCAGGGTAAAGGAGGGTGTCTTAGTTACTGTTCTCATTGCCAAGACGACATAGCTGACACTCAAAGTTCAAACAGGGAAGTTTATTTAGCTCATGGTTTGTGGAAGTTTTGGGTTAAAGTTGGCTGGCTCCAAGGCCGGGTGGCATGGCAGAGGACGAACAGTTCAGAGCAGGCAGAAGGCAGGCGAGCAGTGAAGTAGCAAGCGGAAAGTGACTCATGGTCCCCTCTCTGTCCCTTATATTTTATCCAGAATACACGCCCTTAGGGTGGGCAGCACTCACACCCGGAACTATGCCAAGCCAGTCAGTGGACTAATTTAGTAATCACACGCCCCCGATCCCAGCATCACACGCTGCGGATCCAGCCACCTCTGGGAAGTCCCTCCAACCACGCGAGGCTCGGGGGACATCTGGACAGCGCGGTCACACAGTGTGTGGGCATGGTGGCTGGGCTGACTCAAGTTCCTGAGCGCCAAGCCCAGCTGCCCGCTTCGTGCTCGCCCCTCTCTGGCAAGTGGTCGCCCTCAGCCAGGAAGAGTGCCGGCCTGGAGGAGGGCGGCCACACCTCGCTCTGCTGCGCCCGGCTGCCCCTCAGGCTCTCCACCACCACGGCCAGTGGTCAGCTTGACTCCCTACTGGGTCGTCCCCGTTAGCTTCCATTTTAAAACTGATCAATTAATTAAACATTTAAACATATCCCACCTCCTTTTGGTTCCCCTTTATGGAAAGATTGGAAGTATTGACTCATTCTCTTTTTCATTATTGATTTATTTAGTCTTTTTGAGACAGGGCCTCACTATGCAGTTCAGGCTGGCCTTGAGCTCACTTTTTAGGCCAGGCTGGTCTCGAACTCACAAGCATCCTCTGCCTCAGCCTCCCGAGTGCTGGGATTACAAGCGTGCACCACCATGCCCATCTCAACTCATTCCCACTTCAGTTCCGCTCCTCTCATTTTCTGCCTGACCCGTTTGGGTGAGGCTTTGGCCTCCTACCGCTCCATGGAAACCTCCCAGTAGGTCCCTTATTTCCCTCGGGATGCAAGCCAAAGTCCCTGACACGGCCCCCAGGCCCCGCATGCTCCACTCTTCCATCTTCTGTTGTCTCCCTGTGGCCACCATGGCAGGAACAAGAGGAGAACAGGTGTGGCCACCAAGAGAACCCCGAAGTCCTACAGCCAGTTCCCCCACATGCCCAGACACAGTCTGATGTAGCGGGTAGAGGTGGGAACAGTCTGAAATCAGATTAGGGAAGCATTTTCACCTGTGAAGCAAGTGTCTCAAAGAACTGTTCAAATACATAGACTAAGCTACTAGAATGGACTCTCCCCTGCCCCATGTTGTTACCCAGCAAATGGTGCCTATTAAGAAAGCTCAGATTAATTAAGCGGGACATAAAGATGCTCTGTTTTCCTGACGTAGTGTGGGTTTGAAAGCCTACTGCACGCAGACACCTGCACCAGGAAAAGAGCAGAACATCAGCCATTGGTGGTGGTGCACGCCTGCAACCTCTGCACCCCAAGGCCGGAGAGCTGCAAGTTCAAGTTCAGCCTGGGCAACTTAATGACTTAACAAGACTCTGTCTCAAAACAAAAAATAAAAGCAAGAGCTAGGCATGGTAACACATATCTGTAATCCCAGCACTTGGGAGGCTGAGGCAGGAGGGTCATCAGGAATTCAAAGCCAACCTGGGCTACATAGTGAGTTTAAGGTCAGCCTGAACTACATAGCAAGACCTTATCTCAAGAAAATAAAAACACAATTAAATAATTAATTAAAAAATAAAAATGAGAAGGACTGGGGATGTAACTCAGTGCAAAGGCCCTTGGTTTCAGTCTCTCCAGGACTGCAAAAATAAATAAATGAATTTAAATTATTTATATATATATATATATATATATGTAAACTGGTTATGGATGAGTGATGACATTAGACATGATTTTAATTTTCTCAATATTTTTATTATTTTCAGAGGGTTTTTCTATAACAAATGTGAACTAATTTTATAATTGGAAAGGAATTTTCAATTTTTTAAAAAATTGAAACTTTCACTCTGAAAGAAGTGGTGTAAATAGAGACTGGATTTAACCTCTTGCTGAAACAATCAAAATAAACTGAGTCAAATATGGTAGGTGAAACAAGAGTCTCAGGACACTGGGTATCAGGTGACGAAACTCAAGGATGCGGGCATGGAAAGCAATGAAAACACCCCACGGCTCCTCCAGCTCATCTTCTTGAGACCGCAGCACAGAAAGGGGTGCCCGGCTGGAACTCCTCAGACTCACTGAGTTGGGGAGACAGAGATGAGAGCCCTGGGAAGGCTAAGGCGGCCAGCGCTCTTAGAACAGAGCAGCAGAGAGAAGAAAGCTGCAGAGACAGAGCCCAGAGAGACAGAGCCTCCCTCAGACAGGCAGGAGAGATCAGCCCACGCCTGTCAGGAAACCAGAAGCCTGCAGAAAGAACCACAGGAAAGAACTAGAGGTGACGGCACTCAGCTCTCACTGGGCTGGGAATAGTGCCTGCTGCAACCAGCCAGGATGGAAAACTAGTAATTCACAGGACATTGGACAAAGTACTCAGGAAACCCTGGCCTCAAACATGGGAATTAATTAGTCCTAGACTAAAAGCTACTATGAATCCACCTAACATATTATGAAAGCAAGCCCAGAAGGTATCAAACTGTCAATAAGAAACTTAACTGTATTTCACAACAAAGATCAAGGATATCTGTAGAAACACAAAATGTCTAGCACCCAACAAGATGACACGGACAGTATCTATCTGCCAGCCAATCGAAACTTTTCAGACAATCAGTGAGACAGAAACCATATGTAGGAGAATAATGTGTCAATTAAGATCAATTCAAATTGGCAAAGATGTTAGAATTAGACAGACAAGGGCATTAAAGCTGTTATTAAAACAGTACTCCATATGTCCAAATATTACTAGAGATATGGAAGGCATAAAAAAGATTTAGATTGAATTTCTAGGGAAGAATAGTACAATGTGTAAAATTTTAAAATACTGGATGAAATACCAAATTATACAGTGAAAAAGAAAATATTATTTAGCTCATCAGTAGCAACACCAGTTACAGCACAGACAGAAAAAAAGTTTAATGGAAATAATACCAGTGAAGATGGGACAACTTCAAGCAGTTAATTTATATATAATTAGAGTCCCAGAAAGACAGAAGAAAGAAGTTTCAGGAAACTGAAAAAATAGTGGCCAAAGTTTTTCCAAATTCAATTAAAACTATAAACCCACAGAGCCAAGAACATGATGAAAACTCCACCAAAGCACATCGTAATCGAATTGCTTGAAACCAGTAATAAAGAAAAAAAATCTTTAAAGCAGCCAAACAGTGCATTAGGGAGAGGGGTATAAAGATAAGTGTGGCGACAGACTTCTTCCCAGAAATGATGCTTGTAAGGAGACACTAGGGAAACATCTTCAAAGTACTGAATGAAAAAAGACCCTGCCAACCTATAATTCTGCATCCAGGAAAAAATTTTTTTACTTAAGGTAAAATAAGGACAATTTCAGACATACAAATAATACACAAAATAATATACAAAAATCTTACAGACTTCATCACCGGCAGAACTATACTCCAGGGGGTGGTAAATGCTTAAGGCCATCCTAATGAGGAAGGTAAACGACACCACGTAGACACACGAGTCCACACAACAATGAGTAAAGACACTGAAAACAGCAGCTACAGTACTAACATTTGCGGTTTCTTCACATTTTCATTTAAATTCCTTTAAAATATAATGCACTGCCGGGGATTTAGCTCAGTGCCCTAAGCACCTGCCTGGCAGGCACAAGGTTGTAAGTTTCATCCCCGGTACCAAATAACAATAATAATAATAATAATAATAATGTGCTATTTAAACAAAATTAAAAATCATGTGTGGTGAGGTTTCACAACATAATCACAAATAAAATGCCCGACAGTGGGATCCAGGCCAACAGGAGAGTCGTGGGGGTGTATTATTATCAGGTTCTTACATTAAACACAAAGTGGTACAGCATCACGTGAGGATAGACCAAGTTAAATATGCACAGCATACCCCTAAATCAAGCACTAAAACAATAAAACAAGACTTGCAGCTTAAAAATCAACAAAGGATCTGAGTATCTTCCCAAAAGAATTTAAAATACCATACCACAGTGATATATGTGCACCCATGTTTATAGCAGCACAATTTGTAATAGCTAGGTCTTGGAAACAACCTAAATGCCCATCGACTGAGGAACAGAAAAAAAAGATGTGGTATTTTTATACGATGGAATACTACTCAGTCATAAAGAAGGATAAACTGGAGACTTTTATAGGTAAATGGATGCAACTTGAGACAATACTCATAAGTGAAATAAGTAAGACACATGTAAACATCAGATTATCTCACTAGTTGAGAAGCTGAAAGAAACAACATATGTACATGTGTATGTATACATATATGTGTGTATGTACATATATATGTATATTTAAAAAACTAGTTGAGATAGTTATACTACTGATTTCTCTGGGTTCAGTGAAGAGAAAGATTTGCGCTGATATTGTTCAGACAACTGAAGACAGATGTCTGGTGTTCTGGGTGAGTGATTTGGGGACAACAACGCACAATGTATGTGCCATTGTTGCCCCCTGATTGACGTGTTTTGAAATTTTGTTTTAGTTTTTTCTTCTTTTTTTTTCTCCTTGAAATAAAATATATTTGAAAAAGAATCAACAAAGGAACTGGAATGGAATCATAAAAATTACTCAATTAGCATGGACAGTCCTCAAAAACACAAAACTGAACATGCCACTAGACCCGGCTATTCCCCTTCTAGCATAAAAAGTCAACACTCATGTGTGTTTACTATGAGTTGAAGACATCATACTACATGTGGGTATGTCACATCATACCACGTTATAGCAGCACATTTTAAAATAATTAGATCTTGACAGTGACTGCATGTCCATCAACAGGTGAATGGATAAAGGAAATGTGGTATTTACACACAATGGAGTACTAGTCTGTCATAAAAAGATAAACTCTGTAGGAAAATGGATGCATCTTGAGATCATAATGTTCAGTGAAATAAATCAGACAAATCAGCTTAAATATCACATGGTTTCTCTTATGTAAGAAACCCAAAATAAATAAAGAGCAAAATGAAAGCTAATAGGAAGTGGGGCCGGGGATTTAGCTCAGTGGCTCAGCTGCTTGCCTGGTAAGCACAAAGTCATGAGTTCAATCCCCAGTACCAAAAGAAAAGAAAGGATAATAGGAATAAAGGAGTTAGAGCTTTCTCAGAAAGGAAGGGGAGCAAGAGACAGAGGGAGCGGGTAGGGAGAGGGGATGGAAAAGGATTGAAGGTGTCCTCTGCACATGGGCCGACTCCACCCGGAACAGAAATGTTATGCACTGTGAACGTGAACGAAAGCAAAAAGACAGAAGGGGGTCAACAGCTGGACGGAGGGGAAAGAGAGGAAAGGGAAGGGGGCGTGTGCAGCAACTCCCCGCCAGGACTGTCAACCTTCTGTGCTACAAACACGGACCACTGCAGAGGGCGCGAGTGACTGCGGCCAGGGCAGCCTTTACACTAGTAGTAAAACAAAAACAGGAAAGTCAAAGAGAGGGAGAAGACACACTATGCAAACCCTTGTCAAAAGAAAGCTGATATGGCCATATTAATATCACATGAAGTGGATTTCAGATCAAAGAATATGTTCAGGGACAAGGGAGACAGTTTCATAATAATCAGGGACTCAATTCATCAAAAGGACTCAACTTACACATTAAACAACAGAACTTCAAAATACATAAAGCAGGGACTACTGGAACTGCAAGAATAAAGAATTCCACAATTATAGCAGAGATTTCAGCAACCGTCTTTCAGTAATTCATAGAAAAGCAGATAGAAAATCAGCAAGGATTCAGCAAACATGAACACCACCATCACCCTACTTGACCAAACTGGCCATTATTAAACACTCTACCCAAAAAGAGCAAAATACACATTTCCTTACAAGGGCACATGGACTATTTACCAAGATTTATCATATGCTGGACCAGAAAGTAAGATTCGTGGTGTAATTTAAAGTATTCTGGCTATGATGGGATTAAATGACAAGGCAATAAAAGAAAAAGTATCTTCAAATTCTCCAGTTATAGCCAGGTATGGTGGTGCATGCCTGCAATCCCAGCACTCGGAAGGCTGAGGCAGGAGGATCATTACGAGTTCAAGACCAGTCTGGGCTACAAAGTGAGCACAAGGCCAACCTGAAATACATAGCAAGATCCAGTCTCAAAAAAAGACAAAAAGAAAAGTTCCCCCATTATTTGGAAACAAAACAACACACTTTCAAAAGAACCATGGATCAGACAAGAAATCAAAAGGGAAATCAGAACATATTTTGAAAGGGAGGAAAGTGAAAATGCAGAGTACCTGAATTCAGGAGATGCGATTGGTTATGGACTGAATCACACTCCCCACACCCCACAAGTTCAAGTCCGGGCCTGCAACATGGCTGTATTTAGAGGCTTTTAGGGAGGCCGTGCAGATGAATGAGGGTGCGCGTACACCAGGCTCTGTGTGTGGGCGTGTGTGTGTGTGTGTGTGTGTGTGTGTGTGTGTCCTGATTTCATGGGGCTGAGAACTTTGTAACAGGAGGGGGCAGGAGAGACCTGTGGGAAGGGTCAACTCCAAGCACATAGGAAAGCCATGAGGACACAAGAAGGGGCGGCCATCCACAGGCCAGGGAAAGCCTCACTCGTGGTCTTCCAGCATCCAGAACTGTAAGAGATTATTTTCTGTAGCATAATCCATGCTGTCAGGGGGATCTGATTATGGCAGCCCTTTGTTATACCATTAAAACAGGATTTGGGGGAAATTTATACCACTAAGCACCTGTGCTAAAAAAGAAATGTGATCTCAAGTAGATGACCTCAACAGCAATTTTAGAAACCAAAAAAAGGAAGAACAAATGTAACCTAGAAGATAGGAAGTAAAAATGCTCAAAGTGAAACTTAATGAACTAGAAAACAAAACAACAATAAAGGCAATAAAACAAAAAACATTCTTTGAGACGATCAATAAAATGGATAAGCCAGGCTGATCAGAGAAAGGGAAGGAGGGAAGGGGGAGGGGAGAGAAGAAGGAAGGACAGGTGAGAGAGAGAGAGAGAGAGAGAGAGAGAGAGAGAGAGAGACAGAGACAGAGACAGAAACTACAAAAATCAGGACTGCTAGAGGTGACATCAGCAAGGATTTTGCAAGTAGTAAAAGGAGGAAATGGGATATAAGGTAATGTTACAAGCAACTTCACCCCTATACACCAGATAATTTAGATTAAAGGTAGAAACCCCCTCAGGCGACACAGACTATCAAAATTCTCTCAGAAAGAAACAGTTCAGTCAAACAGTGTTATCTATTACAGGTTTATCTACTTTCTACTTTTTTACCTTTATATAATTAAAGAAATAGCATTTATGGTTAAAAGATTTTCCCTCAGAGAACACTCCAAGCCCAGACGTGTTCACAGAACAAATTCTATCAAATATTTATGGAAGAAACAATGCCAAATCTACAAAACCTCTTCCAGGAAGTTGAAAGAGTGCGTATTTTCCCAATGTATTTGAGACCAGGATTACCCAGATATTAAAACCAGACAAACACAGTACAAACAACAGGAAAAGGAGCAAGAAAGGGAGGGAGGATGGTGGAAAGAAAATGAGAGCAGTAGTCCTCATGCACACAGACACAGAGACCCTAAACAAAATTAGGGCAAGAGGAGGCAGCAATACATTTAGAAGTCTACTATGTCATCCTGGGGTGGGATCTGGCCCAGAATACTGGGATCAATTACGATGCCTGCTGCTACCCCAGTGAAGCACAGCGAGCCAGGTAAGAGGAGACAAGGGCACCAGAGGGCAGCCAGAGGGCTACGCTGCACCAAACTCCGGAAACTCTGTATTATGCACAGTAGGGAAAAGCAGATCCTGGTTGTCTGGGGTGGGGACTTGGAGGAGCGTGGGCGAAGACTCAGAGGGCTCTGGGAGACGCTGTGGGCCAGGTCTGTGCATCCCTGGGAGGTGGTAAAGTGCACAGGTGTGTGTGTGTGAGTACTCACCAGGCACCAGGGCTATCACCCTGCAGCCAGTGATGCCCAGGCACCTAGGTATGAGTGTAACCCCAAAAACCCAAACCCAGTGCTGCATGCCAGTTCAAAGTGCAGGTGTCTCAGCGAGCCTGGTGTGGGTGCACACCCATAATCCCAGCACGCTGCGAGGCTGAGGTGGGAGGATAGCAAGTTCAAGCACCACCCAGGCAACTTAGCAGAACCTCGTCACAAAACAGAAAATACTTTTTTAAAAGGCCGGGGATGTAGCTCAGTGCAAAGGCCCTAGATCCAATCGCTAGTACTGACAGAAAAAAATAAAAGCTCTTCAGTGGACTTGCGGCCTCACGACCACCTGGGACCTTGATCACAGGGCTGGTCCTGACAGTGTGAAAAGGAAACTCGTCTCTCTTCGCTCTCTGTGCGCTGGCGAGGGAGGAGCCAGAAGAGGGCACTGTTCCACAACAAAGAGAAGACTCGCTTTCACGCAGGTGTCTGAGGCAAGAGTCACCGACCAATGGAGTGGGAGGAAAAAGCAGGGTGTGAAGGGGACGCCCTACCTTCGGAGCGTGTGCAGCAGGGCTGGACCAGTCAGCCTGGGCCACCTGTCAGCAGCAGAACGATTGTGTTTCTCTGCTCTCCCCACCTAACTGCCGTCAAGGGGTGGGAGGCGGGAACTAGGGGCTGAAAGGAAGACCTTTTGCGCCCCTCTAAAAGCAAAAGAACAAAAACGACAGTTTTGTGTTAGGTGGGGGAGAGGGGAAGGGGCCCACCCGAGCTGCTGAGCAGAAAGGTGCCCCCCAGGCCGGCCCTCCACTCACTCCTGCTCTGGAAAGGAAGGCATCTGTAGTGTGACCTCAGCAGCTGGACTGTCCTCCTCAAACTGGAAGGCTGTCAAGTGGCCGGAAGGCTTTGGCCTTTGCATCCCACAGCTGCAGGGTCAGCTTCCTCCTTCATCATCTGACATCTGGAACGTGCACTCACTGGGAACTGAGCAGGCAGCCCATCACAGCCCCTCCCAAGGCTTCGGGCTCATTTTGCGTTTATCGTGTCACATTCCTTTCCCTCCAGGGCATTCCAAAGGTAAAAGCTTTAAGGCCCATAAGACCTGGACCCACTTTAAGATGGGTAGGAACCCCCCACGGCATGAGGTCCCTAATTACACCTCCAGGGTTGTCCTAGAGAAGTCGGCGTCCAACTCCGAGCCTCCTGTGCCGCTCCTGACCACGGGGACCAGTGTCCCTGTCCCTGAGCTTCTCTCTGACGCAGTCACACCGTGGGAATGCCTTTGCCAGGACATCTTAGCAGCTCTAGGAAGCAGACCATTTCAATATTTAGACCCTGAGCTTTTCTGATCAACGCTGGGATCAAAATAATAAAAATTCAACCTGCCAAGGGAGAAAAGTAGAAACCATCAGGTTTATTATTTTACAGATTGTTCCTCTCAGGTAAACACGCCTAATAATATCTGCTTAATTAATGAGCGCTCCATTGTCTGTGAGGCCTCAGATCCAGGGATGTTCTGCATTTCAAAGCAGCCCACGCCCACGCATCCCGAAAGCCTTGCTGATAATTAATGGGGCAGGTGTAATTGTGCGTCTAATACGCAATGTTTCTTGCACATATCAAAGCCTGCTCTGTGCAAACAGCTGGACAGAATCAACCTCACTCCCGTCCCCAAGCACCATTTATGCCCTGTTCCAGTTACTTGTTGCAGCCTTAGGAATCAGCTCCGAACAACATGGCTGAACAGCAATAAACATTTTACAGCAGCTGCTCCCCATCCAGATCACACATGCAGGGACGGACCTACCTGAAGCCTTGCTCAGGGCACAGGTGGCCTGGTGCTGCTGGGGCCAGGGATCTCAGCTGGGAGTGCCAAGGGAACACACACACACACACACACACACGCAGCCTCTGTGTGCAGACTGGGCTTCCTTCTAGCACAGGGACTGGGTTTTGAGCCCCAAATCTTGAGAGAGGCTGGCAGAAGCTGTGTCACATTTTATGACCAGATCCGGTAGTTACGCAGCGCGACATCTGCCTGAGTCCCAGGCCTGCCCAGTTGCAAGGGAAGGGAACCTAAGTCCCACCTACTGACGCTGTCAGAAGACGAGGGGGAGGAGGTCTTGTCTCAGCTGTTCCGGAATGTCACCCATCATGCACACCTAAGTACAACGTGTAAGTTGTTCATTATCCTTTCCTCATATCTGGCCTCTAAGAAGTAAGTGAATGTTTGTGAATCTAGCTGTTACCGCTGTGTTATACACGTGCAATTAATGAGCAATGCATTTCCTTGAATCACGATAATCTACAATTTGAAGTTTTCATTATGCGGATAATTTTCTCCCCACTTGTCCTGGTAAGAATGACTTTGCCATATTGCTGGGAGTCGTCTCTCAAGTAGCTCCTGTTGCTCCTGAGGCCGAGGGGTTTGCGCCATGAGCAGCCCACCTCCCAGCACAGGACAGGCCGAGGCTGAGATCCACAGGTAGTGGCCTTGGGCTTGGAGTTCGACCAACCAGCAGAGGTCTGGGTTGAAGGAAGGAAGGAGAGGGGCACACACCTGGCTTCAGGGCGGCCCTGTGCGGAGCCGTACTGCACACAGCCAGCGAAGGATGTTTGGCTGACAGCTCCTGCAAGGGCCACCCCAGAGTGACACTGATGCCCCACAACCAGGCCTAACTGTCAAGGCCGTTCAGTCCAAGGGAAACTCCCAGGAGCTCAGTTTTAACAACTGGCTGGGTCCAAATCCATGTAGGGAGCACTTCTGGCCCAGCTCTGAGGCAGGACAGGCGGAAACAGACCTGAAGGAGCCAGTGACAGCCAAGCAGAGGGTGTGGAGTGGGGGACGAAGCTGATGGGAAGGCAGGGCAGAACGGCAAGTGACCTCGCCGAGGTCGAAGTGGGCCAAGAGTAAGCGATGGGTGGCGGGGTTAGCAGGAGCCTCGACAGGGCGTGGACTCCACCCTGAAGGCAGCGGCCCGTGAGCCACAGATGTCAGTAGGGAAGTAATGCAACCAGCTCTGGCTGCTGGGGGCAGAGGCATTGGCAGGGAAAGGACGCTTCTGAGGAGCAGGAGATGGGTGCTTCAGCAGCTGCAGATTCTGAGTTCTAGAAGCCCCTGTGGGCACCAGACCCAACATTACAATGTGTTCACAATCTACACTTGCATCTATGCTACAACATACATTTGGAAGATTTTTTTAACCTGGTAAATTCTTTGAAATTCTTTGGCTGAGTAAAACCCGACTCTTCCCTACGATGTACTGACCACCATTGTGTGCGCCTGCAGGCTGGCTCCTCCCTCATCAGGCCAGGCCAGAGCAAATGGAAGTCCCTCCCAGACCTGCCTGGCTACCAGCATACCAGCCCTCACAGCCAAGATCCACCTGCCCTGCCTCTGGCACAGGGCCTTACCCTAGGGACTTGCCTGTCAGCCCTGTGGTCAACCGTGGGGGTGCAGGGAAGAGACTTGGAGTCCGGTGGCAAGGAATTCCAGGATCCCACATACCTGGAAGGGTAGTGGGGTGGCCTCTAGTCGGTGCCCTGTCCCCTCCCGCTAAGTGACTCTGCCGGAGGTGGCAAGCCAGAGTGGAGCCTGGGTATAGACCCCCAGGTTGCCGGATGGGACTTCACCCTCAGGAATCTCGTGAAGTAGGAAAATCTAACCCACCGACTGTTTTCTAGGTGCCATGTAATTGCTCACTTCAATCAGTGAATGAAATTCACCGACCACCGACTCATCTGTTTTCTGGCCCCTGACAGACACTCATCCTTGCCTACTGGGCTTGGTAGCGTGACTGGGACAGCAACAGGGACAGCACTGCTTCCCCGATGAGGCTGGGGCTGAGCCAGCAAGAGCCCCAGGCACCACCAAATGCTGCCCAGCGCACTGGGACCCCACAGAGACTGCCCTCCTAACCAGGCACCAGCCTCTGCGGCCCGGTACCCGTCCTGCTCACAGCGCCCTGCCCGCCTGCTGGTGGGAGACAGAGGGAACAGGCAGGCCCGATGCCAGGGTGGGTGGGAGGTGCTCCAGGCCAGCCACCAGTCTGGACGCCAGGGACACACCCTCAGTCCCTAAACCACCTCGGCTCCCCGAGGAACAGCGCCTGACTCACCCTGCCCAGCTGTCATCACTCTTGCAAAGTGCTTTCTGCCTCCGGTTTTCTCAACTCTGGGAAACCTCTCTCAGCTGCCCAAACTCACGACTTTGAACTTTTCCGGAACTTGGGCACTGGAGCTTCAGGGAGTCACCTATTTTTTCCATATGCTACTCTCCCACCTTTGGACTCCTCGGCAACCCCTGCCCCCTCTGCACCCTTATTTTAGCTGCCTAGGTCTTCTCTCTCGGCCTCCAAATCACACAGGTTAGATAGAGCCTGATTGCAAAGAATTTCAGCCCCTCAAAGAATACACTCCAGCCACCCTGAGGCTGCAGGAGCAGTCGCTGTCTCCCTTGGGTGGACTCACGTGGGGGCCGCTGGGATGGCAGGAAAAGCTCAGGCCCCTGAAGCCCAAGTCCCAGGTGAGAACAGGTTCTACTCCTGTGCACCTAGAATCAAAGTGACCTCCTCTGCTATTATGAGGTGAGTTGGATAATCCCTAAAAAGGGTATGTTAGAGCCCACCCCCCACCACCACACACACACACTCAGAAAGTGACTTTATTAGGGTACGAGGTCTTTACAGAGGTAATCAAGGTAAATTAAGGTCAAGAGGGGAGATCCTAATGAAACAAGGTTGGTTCCCTATAAAAAGGGAAAATTCAGGCCCAGCGACAGAGAGGCACTGAGGAAGATGCTGTGAAGAGTCTCGAGAAGAGAGGCACATGGCCCCCTCACAGTCCTTGGAAGGAACTAACCCCGCCAGCATCTTAGACGTCAACCCCCAGGAGCCCTGGGCAGTGCTGGGAACGACCCCCACCCTGTGGGTGTCCTGCAGTGAGACCGTCCCATGGCGGTGCTGGGTGCCTTGATTCATTCATGCCATGAGCAATCATTGAGCACCAGCAGTGTGCCAGGGCCCGTACCCAGGCTGTGTGACCCATTTCCTTGCCGAGCCTTTCTCCCAGCCACTTTGTAGATGGGGTCCACGTCCTCGTGAAGCATTAAGCACACGGTAGATGCTTAGTAAAAGCCTGCAGAGTTGCCTCCGTATGGATTTGTGATCGCCACAGGTTTTCAATGCACAAGTCTGCATGGGGGCGTGGGTGCTAAATATTTTATAGTCTTCAGCAGCATCCAGAGAAACTAATCATAGCAAAGTCGAAAATAGCCTGGTTTGCTTGGCACCATGACAGGCCTGCCCTGTAGGGAGGGCGCAGGCTGTGGAGCTGGAGCGGTGGCATATTGTCTGCCTTCACAGCCTCACCCACCACGCACGGCTACGGAGCGTGGCGCTGGGGACTGCTTTGAGGTACGGTTACATTTTCTGAGCATAGCCAACTACAGATAAGAAGCATTTCCAGCAATGCTCATGCAGATGAATTATTCTAGTAATTGTGTACGTTGTCTCAAAATGATCTTTTTGAAGCTTTGCATTATGAGAGAGAGAAAGACAGAGAGAAGGAGGAGGAGGAGAGGTGAGAAGAGGAAAGGAGAGGAGAGGAAAGGAGAGAAGAGAAGAGAAAGAAGGAGTGGAAGAAAGCAGAAAAGACGCTATTTTTGGAGCAAAATCAGCATGGTGTGATACTGGGCAGAAGGGTGCTCAGCACAAGAACAAGGACGCCAGGCACGTGCAGACCGGGGTAATTACAGATGCTAAGCGTCTCAAAGAACGTATGCTGGGCATATGGCCCTTTTGGCCTTCGTGTCACTTTTCCTGGCTCCTCCAGGGTCCAGAGACTGGTTAGCAAGACTGAGCACCCAGCCACGGCATCCTGGTCTGTGAGAGCAAAGGAGGCGCGAGTTCCAGGGGCGCACGCCCTCACGTTCATCGGCGATGCACTCACTGCCATGGGTCCTGTGAGAATCCAAGAAGGGCTGGAGTGCAGGTGCACACCTGGGCCTGAGCGCCCAGCTCTGCCATCATTATCTGAGCACTGGCGTAGGCTGGAGTGAAAGTGGAGGCAGTGGGATGAATGTTCCATGATTCGGGCCCGCAAGACGACCATAGGTTCATGGAGAGTCACAAAGAATCGCTTATTTCCTCTCATTCTCCTAGCAATCTCTGCAGGAGACGCAGTTACTACACCTGCTTTACAGACGGTGCAACTGAGGATGGGATTTGGCCACTTCCCTGGGGTGGGGTCAGGAACTGGAGGAGGCAGTGTGGATTTAGCCCGGCTCTCAGAACTGGGCTAAAGTGGTCATTTTAGCAAAATGGGGAAGAAAACAGAATAGTCCAAGAGAAAGCAAGAGAAGACAAAGAAATGCTTCTCGAGGTGCTGAGACATTGTCCTTGGAACCAAGAGGGAGAGTGACTCCAACAGGGAGAACCAGGAGAGACGTCAGAGATGGGGCAGAATTTGGGCTGAGTTTGAAAATCGAGGAGGGCTGGAAAGACTGCGCAGCAGGAGGCACCAGCGGAGAGGTGGCCCGGGGTCAGGAAGGGTGAGGGGACAGGGCTCTAGGTGAGGCAGAGGAAGCAGGGACCCGCCAAGGAGTCAGGTTGGTCTTACTGCTGGCCTCTGAGAGGGGTGTGATGTGATCCGGCCCATGGCGCAGGCAGCGGCTGACAACAGCAGGCAGCACTGACCCAGGAAGCAATCAGGTGAGAGGTCACTGGAGAGCTGAGGTCATTTCAAAGACTGCTGATGCTCTGACCCGCCCTTGTGGGGAGTAAGATGGCCAGAGGCTGAGGAAGGAAGCCAGAAAAAGGCAGATCTTCTACCTGAGCTCCAGTGGTGGAAGAGGTGAAAGGAGAGGCCAAGGCTCTGAGGTCACCAAAGATGTCACCACGGATGTGTTCCCCAGGGCAGAAGAGGAGCCCCTGGAAGAGGTGGTGGACAGGCTGAGTAGGGAGGCCATCTTGCACAAGGAGGCTCAAGGGACGGAACGTCTCGGAGGAGGAGCCTTGTTGGGAGTCCAGTGGTCATGGTCAGCAAATGTTAAATGGAAAATTCCAGAAATAATTTGAAAGTGTTAAACCATGAACCACCATAATTAGCATGCTGAAACATTGCTCTGTCTGGCTCTGTCCCATCCGGGGTGTGACTCATCCCTTGGTCATGTTCAGCATCCACTAATCACTTAGTAGCCACCATGGTTTTCAGATTGCCTGTGATGGTACCGCAGTGTGTGTATCAGATTCAGTACTGTCTGAGGGTTCAGGCACTAACTGAGGGCCTTGAAACATATCACCTGCAGATGGGCTTGGGGCAGGGGCTTCTTATAAGCGTTACTACCTCTGGGCTATTAGCTGTGGCTGCTACAATGTGGCGTGTGACATAGCAAGGACAAGGCGGGCCCTGTGGAGAACATATCCACCTGGGTCAGCAAAGCCAAAGCCGTGCGTTTGTGGGGGAAGAAAGAAGTTGGACTTAGAAGGTCAAGAAAATGGCAGAATGGGGCGCCACGTGTCTGCTGTGCTGTCCCTTGTCTTGCCTTCCTCCTTGGGGGAACTGTCCCTCCTTAACTCCATATAATTCAAACACAGCTCCTGTGCCCCCCGCACAGGCTGGAGCCCCTAGAGTGAGCTGCCAGTGCTGGACCTTCCAGAGAGCAGCACCTGAGGGTGTTGTGTCTCCAATGCAACACCCTGAGAAGGATTCAAGAATAGATAACCTAGGGAACATCAGACAGCAAAAATGAAGAGTACTCTGTACAGGGGTGGGGGGAGGACCATATGTTTAATAATGTCAATATCACAGCTGGGTATAACAGCACAGACTTGTAATACCAGCACTTGGGAAGAAAGCTGAGGCAGGAGGATTTCCCATGAGATCAAGGCCAGCCTGCACTACATAGTGAGGTCAAGGCCAACATGAAATACATAGCAAGATCCAGCCTTGGGAAGTACAAACTCAGGTACACAGGGAGAAAGCACTATAATATAACATGCAACTTACTCTCCAAAGGCTCAGATAAGGCTGGGGCTGACGCTTAGTGGGGAAGCCTTGCCTTGCATGTGTGAGGCCTGGGTTCAATCCCCAACACTACAAAGAAAAGAAAAGGAAAAGGCTCAGGAAAAATGATGAGAGATGGAGGGGTAAAGGGGGAGCTCAGTGGTGAGCACTTGCCTAGCACACAGGAGGTCCCGAGTTCCGTCCCCAACGCCACAAAGCAATAGAAACAGAGCAGCCACAGACACTGAGTTCTGCAAACTTGCTCAACACAGAACAGGTAGCTGAGCAGCAGAACCTGGGTTCGTGCAAGACCCTCACACGGGTTCTCTAGTCCCCCAGTAAAATCGTGGGGCCCAGGGTCTGTGGACACACCTGCCTAAGAATTCCTTTGCAAAGTGATGCATCAGCGGTAAACTCATTTACTATTAATTAGAACTTATAGTTATTATGTGTCTGAAATGGTAGCAAATCTTTGTCTTTTGAGTGTGGACTGAATATCTGGAAAAGTTAAAAACCTGTGTGTGGACATGGGTAAGGCTGAGACCAGTGTCTGGTTTTACTTGCTTTTTACTTATTCTGTTTGAGAAGAAAACAAACTATGGCAACAAAGTAACCCAAACTTATTACCCCAAAGAAGTGTTTTTAAAAAAATCTTCTGAGAAAAAGTAACATTGTTACAAAAGGTGTACCACATTCCAAAGTGATGGATTAGGCCTCTGAAAGGGAAATGTTTTTGTATGTAGAAGTCATAATATTCATTCTGAAATGGTGTCTCAGCCAGGCGTGGTAGCGCATGCCTTCAATCCCAGCACTCCCGGAGGCTGAGGCCGGCTTGGGCTACAACACAAGCACAAAGCCAGCCTGAGCTACACAGTGCGTCCCTGCCTCAAAAAACTAGGGCCAGGGGTTTGGTTCAGTGACTTAAGTGCCTGCCTATCTGGCAGGCATGAGGTTGTGAGTTCAATCCCCGGTGTCGCAAAGAAAAAAAAAAGGTGTCTCATTGAATCAGTAATCAAAAACCTCACAACAAAGAAAGGACCAGCACTAGGTAGTTGCACTGGGGAATTCGACCCAACATTTAAAGGAGAATTAACATCAATCATCCTCACACTCTTTCAAAAACTGAAGAGAACACTCCAATCTCATTTTATAAGGTAAATATGACACCAAAGCCAGACACAGCAGTACAAGAGAAAAAACACTGTAGACAAATATCTCTGAAAAATGTCATTGCAACAAGGCTCAACGAAATACTAGCAGATAGAATCCAATCCATTTAAAAGATTAGATACCAGCCAGGCATGGTGGTACACACCTGTAATCCCAGCATGCAGGAGGCTGAGGAAGGAGGATAACTGCCAGGTCGAGGCCAGCCTGGGCTACAAAGTGAGTTCAAGTCCAGCCTGAACTGCACAGCGAAATCCTGTTGAGAGAGAGACAGAGAGAGAGAGAGAGACCCCATAACCAAGGGAGGTGGGTATTCTGGGAATGCAGGAATGGTTCAACTTACAAAAATCAAACAGTGTAGCAGTCACATTATCAGAATGAAGGGGATCATCTCAATTGATGCAGAACAAGTACTTGATATAATTCAATATACTTTAGTGATAAAAACTCTCAACAAACTTGTAGTAGAAGGAAACTACCCCAATATAATAACATTTATATAGTAACTCCAAAAGCTAACGTTATACTCAGTGGAGAAACACTACAAGATTTCCCCCAAAATTAGGAACAAGACAAAAATGCCTACTTTTGCCATTTTTATTCAACACAGTAATAGAAGTCAGAGCCAGAGCAATTTCAGAAGTTAAATAAATATACCTAAAGTGGAAAAGAAGAAATAAAACTATCTCTATTCATAGACGATATCTTAAATGTGGAAAGCACTAAAGACTACACACACGCACACACAACTGTCTGTCAGTTTTCCCACTACTAGGACAAAATGCCTGACATCCACAACTTAAAGGAGAGGTTTATTTTGGCTCATGGCTACAGAGGACTCAGTCCAGGGTCAACTGACTCCAAGGCACAAACATCACGGCAGAGGGGCACAGCAGAGGAAAGCTGCCACAGTGACTAGAGGGAGAGAGAGAGAGAGACAGGGAAAGACCCAGAGAAAGGAGAAAGGGACAAGACTGCACCCTTCTAGGTCATACCCCCAGGGACCCACCTCCTCCAACCAGGCCCTACTTTTTTTTTTTTTTTTCTGAGTTTGGAATTAACTTTATTCTATTCTCTGTAAGTACATAAGGGTTTGGTTCCACAGGCCTCAGGAAATGGGTAAAAGTCACAGGACAATCTCTCTTCCCACACACACACAAATAAAAGCTCCATATTAAGTTTCCTAGAGGAGAAAACTGAAACATTAGCAATGCTGAGCAAGATTCTTCCAGGCAACCAATCAGGACCCCTCTATCCCTGAGGAGCTATTCCTAGTCTCCATTCCAATTCCTCATTCCTTTTCCCCAATAAATTCTCCTACTCTTAACTTCCATTGTTCTTTAGAATTCATTCTTCGGTTTCCGAGAACACAAACTCGCATATCTGACATCCAGCATTTCCCCAGCGTCATCTTGGAGGTTCCACAAGGATACTTGGAAGGAGTTGTTTTGTTTGAGCTCAGCAATTTTTCTGGCATATGAGGACCAGTTCTGCACACGAGCTCGGCGCCCGTGCCTTTCTGCCCTTCCAGGGGATTGCCAGGCCACACCACCCCACTCAAGAGAGTCTGCCCGTTCCCGCCTGCCTAACTCCGAAGGCACCGACATCAAGAAGATCTCCACTGAAAGGAGCATCGGCTGACAACCTCTCGGAAAAGTGGTGAGAATATCTGATGATGTATGAAAAACCTGAACAGCAGTCTTTAAACTTCCAATCACATGCCTGTCTCAGATGCATGCTCACCTCACCTCTGTCAATGGCAAACTCAAAAATGCAGAAAAACCTGTATTCTTTTTTGAACAACCTGTGTATAGTAACAGGTACATTTTTGCAACTAATTTGTATGAATCTGACTGCATGAATGAGACAGAGTGGACAATATATCAGACTGGAATGACTGAATGAATAACAAATTTGGCCAAAGTCTTGAACTAGATGGCATCATTTAACTTTGAGCTGCTCCAGAGAAATGCTTGAGTGGGATACATTTACGAGGAAGAACTGAAGATAAGGCATCCCTCTTGAGTACTGGGAGAAGCTGCACTATAAACATAAAAGCTGACTCCTGCGTCAAACACCAAAACTCAACTTTGAGTATCTACAAGAGGTGCCTGTCTTAACACTGGATGTTAATGAAGACTTTAACCACAAGCGTGAAACTCTGGTTGGAAAGCTCAAAGAATTTTTGAGTACTTTGTGATCTTATAGAAGACTACGAGCAGCCAAATGTCCTCAGATACTTCTGTTTTGTGTATCTTCGTAGCTCAGTATTCATGCCTGGGTCTTTAGAAGGCTCAAGTTTTCGACCATTTGTGTTCCAATAAAAAGAAAAGATATTTTTATGAATCCTATGAAAAAAAATTCTTCCATAAATCAATACATAAAACCACCCTACTGTGATAGGTTTAGTCCTCTAAATCTAGTCAAAAGCCCTAAACTGTTGAACATGACAGGCAAAAGGAGGTAGTAAAGACAGGTGATAGGCACCTAGCGGGAGGAGGAGGAATGCTGAATTCCTCGAGATGGCATGTTCTCTTATCCTTCCTCCTCCTCCTCCTGCTCCTCCTCCTCCTCCTCTTCTCCTTTTAAAGTCAACTGTATAGGAGGGTGCTGGGCAGGAATCCCAGAGAAAGAAAGGGTCCAAGACTCCTCGGACTGCCCTGGATGAAGAGCACTGCTACAGCAGCTAGTTCCAACTCCCCCGTGGTAGATCAGACCCAGGAAGGAATGCAGAATGGAGGGAAGCTTGTAGGAAACAATTCTGCTTGAAGGCCAGCTAGCCAAGCCTCCACCTGTGGTTCAGTGTGACTCTTGTCTCACTCGTTAACAGTAAAAATTCGTTTAGTTAGAACCACCTGGAATCACACTAGCTTCTACTACCTTCAAGCTCATTGTTAGAAAAAGGTACGTGTGCACATTCTAATTTGTTAATTCCTGGGACCGTTTTACTCTTCCCAAAGGACTGTCTTGTTGATAGACTGACCCCCAAATGATGAAAGCTAGAATGTACCAGTCCAGGTCTGCAACTCCTCAGGGGTGGGCTGGTGGCGTGGCTGAACTGATACGGAAAGAGACAGCTTCCTGCAGAAGATGAACGGGCCTGCACTTCACCCCAAATCTCAGCCTGAGACATATTTTAGTGAAGGCAGGTAGCTGGGCTTCTCAGAGGAGATGCAATTTAAAAGCAGAAAGGTAGAGGAAATCTAAAGAGTCCTCTAGATACAGATTTATCTCACGGTGTGAAAAGAGAGGGCAAAGGACCCACTGGCACTTTGCTTTTTCAGCAATTCCTGATGCTGTGATAACCAACTCCTGCCTCTTCCATTGGGTCTTGAACTGATCAGGAACTGGGAACTCATTGAAATCACTGCCTTCTGCAGGAACGAGGATGTTCATCTCAGAAGAGTTGGCACTGACTATCTCCAATACAGAGAATTACTGCTTAGGTAAACTTGATAAAAGAAATAGTCAACAC
Source organism: Dasyprocta punctata (assembly GCA_004363535.1). Classification (NCBI taxonomy): domain Eukaryota; kingdom Metazoa; phylum Chordata; class Mammalia; order Rodentia; family Dasyproctidae; genus Dasyprocta; species Dasyprocta punctata. The sequence continues at coordinate 147,291 of RJWM01000864.1, read as the reverse complement.
TTTACACATTACCTGAACTTTGACATCTCAGCTACCAATTATCTCCACAATGCCTGCCACATCATCGAATACCAGGCCAAGTTTCTTACACTTATCTACTGTAACAAGTTAATTGTGCCCTTGATTTGCAATGCTCTGTTGACACACTTGAATATGTAAGCCACCTGTTTCAACTCTGTGTCATCACTCACAAGGCTGGAAACATTCTCCTGGTTTTCCTCTCTCTCCTTCTTGCCCTCCAGTTCCAGTAGAGCTGGTCCCTTCTTTGTGGTTGGTTTGGGGGATGGGCTGGTTTGGGGTTTAGGTGCAGAGAGTGGTGTGGAACCACTACAAACTGGACCACCCTGAGCCTTTAAAGTAGGACGCTTCATATCATCATTCACAGGCTTCAGGGCATGTGTAATGCGCTCCTCTTGATTAATCTGTGCAAACAGCACTGAGAAGGAAGCAGAGTCATCAAAGCCTGAACTGGGACCTCCAGGGAGAGGCGAGCGTGGTGGAGCGGGAGGAAGGCCCGATTTGGCAGAGGGTTGGTGGCAGTCCACGCAGATCTTTTGCAACAGGACCCATCAAGTTGAATACTGTTTTCTTTGAGGCTTCTAGTTCCTTCAACTTCAGCAAGACATTACTTTGCTTACATCTCCTGCAAATGCTTTTCTACCTGCCTCTAGCACCATGATGGTGTTCATGGTATGCGGAGCCCGTATCTTGGATACACACTCGGCAAACCTGGTTGTTACCACCCCCTTACCTCACCTAAACACCAAGTCCAAAAGCCTCAGCCTCCTTTCCTTCCAGTTTGCTCCTAAAAAAAATCTCCGATGGGAGCCAGGGATGACGATCTGAATTTACTCTATGCTTCGCTGTTAAGCTGTGCTTTTTGCTAGTATGTCCGTTTCTCCCACTTTGTAGCAGTCCACTCAGCACCCTCTGGATCCAATTGCCTTCTGAGCGCCCCACCTCACAACGTGAGACCTCTGGGGCGCACGTTAGATCTAAACCATAACACAAGGTGTTAGAACTCATCGAGGAGCTCTACAAAGTTAAAGCAGGCAAAATCGACACACAAAAACACATCTGCTCTTACACTCATGATGAACAATTCAAAAAGGAAATTAAGGAAACAATTCCATTTGTAATAGCATCAAAAAGAATACAATAGGAACAAATGTAACCAAGGAGGCACAAGACTGCACACTGGAAACTACAAAATGCTGCTTTAAAAAAAAAATGTAAGGACACAAATGAATAGAAAGACACCCTATATTCGTACAATGGAAGGGTTAATATTGTTAAGGTAGCAGTAATACCCAGAGTGATTTAAAGATTTAATGAAAACCTTATCAAAATCCTATGGTATTTTTGGCAGAAGAACAGTCCATCTTAAAATTCATATGGAATCTGAAGGCCTGCCCAGTAGTCACAACAATCTTGAAAAAGAAGAACAAAGTGGTGGTCTCACGCTTCTTGATTTCAAAACATTTTATAAAACTGCAGTAATCAAAATGGTATGGCATTGGTATAAAGAATTCCTACACCTCAACAACAAACCCAAAATAATGCAGTTAAAACATGGGAAACGACGGCAGGCACAGTGACACATGCCTGTAATCCTGACTATTCAAGTAGAAGGATAGTTTGAAGCCAGCTTAGGCAATTTAGTGAGACCCTACCTCTTCCCTCCAAAACAAGACAAAGCACATGAACACACATTTCTCCAAAGAGGATATACCAATGACCAGCAGGTATATAAAAAGGCGTTCAACGTCACTCATCATCACACAAATGCAAACAACAGGACCAGGGATATAGCTCAGTGGCCCAGTACCTGCCTAGCAAGTGTGAGGTCATGGGTTTGATTCCCGGTACCAAAGAACAAAAAATGCAGACAAAACCATAATGAGATAACCTCTCACATCTAGTAAGATGGCTACTATCAAAACAAAACAAAGCAAAGCAAAAAAGGAAAAAATAAGTGTTGGTGAGATGTGGAGAACTTGTAACCTTTGTGCACTGTCAGTGAGACCGTCAAGTGGTGCAGCTACTATGCAAAACAGGAGAGTGGCTCCTTGACAAATTAAAAGTAGAATTACTATATGGTCCACTTCTGGGTCTGTAAAAGAACTGAAAGCAGGGTCTCAAAGAGATATTTGGACATCTTCATTCATAGCAGCATTATTCACTATAGCCCAGAGACAGAAGCCACCCAAAAGTCCATAGATAGACAAAGAAAGAAACAAATTGTGTTAGGTCCATACAATAAATATCATTCAGCATTAAAAACAAAGGAAATTAGACCATGCTACAACATGGATGAGCCTTAAGAACAGTACACAAAGTGAAATAAGCCAGTCACAAAAGAACACTGTTATCATCTTTATGACACTTATATGAGGTCACACAACTCTTCTACTTATTAAAGGTCTATTGAGTAGTCAAAGTTACAGAGATGGAACAGAGAACGGCGCTTGCCCAGTGCTGAGGCGCTGCTTAATGGATACAAATTTCACTTTGGGAAGGTGGAAGAAGTTTTACAGATGGCTGGTGCTGACGGTAGCCACACGTACCGCTGCCATGGAAGTGTCCACTTGAACGTGGTGATGATGGTATCTATATGGTTAAGTGTATTTAGCTGCCGGGAAGTGCACGGGGCTGTCTTCCCAGGACGCAGCAGTGACCTGGGGGAGACCTCCACTAGCAAGGCAGGGCTCCTCTATCCCCACAGAAAGGGCGGGAAGAGGACAGCAGCGTGTGGGCGTGAAGGTCATCTCACCAGCTGCAGAGCTCTCTCCACGTGGAGGGTTTCTTCTGGAGCGAAGCCTATGAGGGCAGCACTGTCTCTCACGCCACTGCTGGTAATGATGCTCCGTGACCACAGGGAGGGTGGGCAGGCTGCGGCTTGCCCACTGCAGTGCAGTGCGGGTCAAGGTTTCTCCACCTGACTGACTGCTCGGGCTGTGGGATCCTTTGGGTGGGGGGTCTCACACCGGAGGGGTTTACATAGCACCCCTGCCTCTACCCACTGGATGCTAATAGCACCCTACCCACCCAGCTGTGACAACCCAAAATGTCTCCGGACATTGCCCAGTGTCCCCTGGGGAGCAATACCGCCCCTTTCAGAACTATTCACTTACAGGTTTGAGACCCAAACCCTGAGCCCACACACAATCCCAGGTCTGCTAATTCTAAACCTCCCATTCCACCACACACCAGGTTTTTCTCCACCTAAAGTCCCCGAGGGAGCACCTCACCAGGCTTCTGCACCCGCTCCGTCTTAGAGCAGGACGTCCACGGTCCACCTCGCTGAGCTCCCTGGCCCTCGGCCCAGTGGTTGCTGGGGACAGGGTGGCTGCTGTGGGGCGAGGGGAGGAGGGAGGACAGGCAGTTGGGAGCATTTGCTCACCCCACGCCGTCCCTGCACACAGGCCTGACAGGCCTCCTGCCCTGCTCTGGCCCAGCTTTCAGGGTTAGGCTAGGAATGGGGTCAGTACCTATGGCCATCAGTCCTGAGCACTCTGCTCCCTCTCCCCCATTCGCCTCCATGGGCAGGCCTTTCATGAATTTCTTTCCAGTCGAACCCTTTGGATGGTGCCATTTGTTTCCTGCCTGCTAAAACCAATAACCCCAAACTTAGGACAAGAACCGAAGGCCAGCACTGTAACACGCTGGGGCTGCTTACCACGGCCTTCCCTTCCAGCCAGCTTTCTGCTGCCCACTGCAGGGGCCTTCACACTCTGCAAGCTCCCTAATGCTCTTACAGTATTGTTTCTCCACTTCAGGTTATTTCTGTCCTGTCTTATCTCCTCAGCTGGACTTGGGGATTTGGGAGGGGTGGGAAGAATGGGATTGTGTTTCACTCCATTAATCTGAAAATGAATTATTTTTGTGTTCTTTCCCCTTTCTTGTCAATACTTAGGTACAAAATTTTATTAAAGTAGTTTTCATACAGTCTATGAAACTTAAAGAAGTTCACGGGGTTCTCGCTTTCCCTTACCATGAGGTGGTGCTCCTGGCTCTGGGGCAGCTCTGGGCGGGATCTGCACCCAGCCGGGGCTGCCTGGCCACAGTGTGCATGGTCAGTGCTCTTCAGGCACTGAGCAGGAGCTCTGCTGCTCCAACAGAGCCCTGGGGCCGCAAATGGGTAACCTTTGGGTTCTTCCTTGGACCTGCAGAACCAGATGGTACCTCAGGTCAGACGGTTGTCCACATGGGGGGTGTGGCCAGGCTGCCACCCCGACTCACGGCTGACTGGGCACTCAGATCACAGGCCTTCAGTGGAAAGTATCATTTTTTTTGTGACCTCTGATGGGGCTGCCTGAAGAGAAATTTGAAAGTCCCCAAGAATTCCATACAGAATGATAGAAGCATAAAATCCTAATAAAATAATTAAAGATGAAACTTCAAATGGTGGAGTAAAGATCAGATGCAAAATAAAGCCTCTCTGGGATCTGGAATCAAAAAACCTGGAAAATAATAACTTAGTGAAGAAAAAAAGTAGTAGAGCTCTGGGAATCTAGAAAAAGCCAACAGGAAAACTAGCAACTACAGAGAAACTGAAGACAACACAAAGAATGAAGCAGTCTGGAACACTAAGCTCCCGGGCAGGAGGTCTTGCTCTGCAAACACAGGCGGTGGTGGGGACCAAGCTCCTAGAAGAAGACTGGACACTAAGACCCTGCATGTCATGCAGAACAGGCTAAAGAGGGTATAAACACCAAAACATAGCCAGACCCGAGGTGCATCACAGAGAGGCAGAACCTAACTCAAGAGACCTCCACAGTAGTGACAGACTTTCTCTGCCTTAACTGTCTTCAACTCACAGCACAAAAATTATAAAAACATGAGAAATCAAGGTAGCAAGATGCCTCCCCCCAAATCTTTACTCCCCAAAAGCTGATCTCATGGACACTGGAGTAGAGGAACCTATAGGCAAGGAACTCAATAGTCAAATGTTTGAAGTTTTATACACACACACACACACACACACACACATAACCAAACATATAAAATGTTTGAAGAGCTCAGAAAGGATTTAATTAGGCCAGGCATGGTGGCACATGCCTGTAATCCCAGCACTCAGGAGGCTGAGGCAAGAGGATCATTGCAAGTTCGAGACCAGCCTGGGCTACAATGTGAGTTCAAGGCCAGCTGGAACTGCATAGTAAGAGGACCCTGTCTCAAAAAAAAAAAAAAAAAAGAAAGGATTTAATTAAACAGATAAAGAATTTTACTGAAAGAAGAAAAAAATAAACTAGTTGAGTTAAATAAAACAATATAAGACATGATCACTTCAGAAAAGAATTAGAAAGTATGAAATGAAATCAAGCAGAGATAGATGATGTGAAAAATTCAAAGGAAGCATGGGCAGAGACTTGACCAATGTGCAGACTGACTGTCAGAAATAGAACACGAGGTAGATGTAGTAGATGATAAACCCAATACTCTAAAAACAAGACACCATGCAAGCTGGATCCAACAGCTGCTATATGACTTAAAATAAAATGAAACTTCAAATTATAGGAATAAATTAAAAAATAGAAGATGACTCAAAAAGTATAAAAATTTATTCACTGACACTCTAGCAGAAAATTTTCCAACTCCAGGGGGAAAATTCAATATTCAAATATAGGAAACATATAGAACCCTAAATAGCCACAACCAGAAAAGAAACTCTCCATGACACACTGTAGTCGAAATTCCAGAAATTCAAAGGAAGTTGAGAATACTAAGAGCTATTAGAGGAAAACAGCAAGTAATCTATAAAGGCATCAGGATAATTGCAGATTTCTCAGAATAAACCTGACAGGACAGGAGAAACTGCAGGGAATTTTTTCCAGCCCTAAAAGAAAACAACCATCACTTCAGACTTTTATATCCTGCAAAATTAGCCTTCAAAAATGACAGAGAATAAAGATTTTCCATGGCAAAGAAATACATAACCATGAAATCAGTATTGATATTGCAAAAAATACCTAAGAGACTCTGTGGTACTGCAGTTAACTGATTGTGTCAACTTGACTAAGAAACATCCAACTAAATTGGACCAGCATAGTTCTGTGTGTGGCTGAGGGAATTTACTGAAGACTGAAGACGCACCACAGGCCAGCTTGTCACCTGAACGGTATAAAGGGGAAACAACCAAGGCAGGCTCACTTTGGTTCCCTCTGAGGGGCGCCAGTTTTCACCTTCACTTTGGACGTCATCTCGTGACTCCCGGTGCAGACCCTTCGGCCTCCTGATACAGACTGGCACAGGACACCACACTGTGCTCCAGGCATTCGACTGGATCCTTCAGTTCTCCAACGTGCACACAGCCCTGCTGCACTCTTTCACATCTGACTCTGTGGGTGGCCACTGTAAGCCATCTTGTAAATTCTTATGGGTTTGTATACCTTGCATTAAATCTGTCTCTCAAGTAAGCGCTCTGGTGGATGAGCTAATCGTTAACTTGTAATACCCAGCTGAACTGAATCAGCTCGTGCTGGGTGCGGAAGACCCGCCTGAGGATCGCTGCTAACAGCGTGAAAGGAGAACTGGAGGGGAAGAGGGTGCACCGTTGATTCTCCTGGAGAAGCTTGTCAGGCTGGTTTTCCTGATACAAACTCATCTGTTCCCATCATTGGAAGAGCTCGGGTCCTCACTCTCACTGAGAATGGCTGCAGTTCTTTTCCGGGGAGCTCTGGTCCTTACTTTGAGCGTCACTTCTTGGCTCCAGTGCAGATCCCTCAGCCTGCTGGCACAGCCCCTTCAACCCACTGGCACAGACTTTCTAGCTCCCACCACTGACTTTTGGGCCTTCCCACTGCAGATCCTTGAAACAGACTTGCATGAGACACTGTCGTAGGCCCAGGGCCTCCAGCTGTACTCGTGGAGGACACTGCCATGGACTCTAGGTCTTCAGATGGACTCATGCAGGACATTGCTGTGGGACCCAGGCCATCAACTGGATTCTTTGGGTCTCTAATGTGTGAACAGATATGCACTCCTTTGCATTTGACTCTTTGGGTGAATATTATAAAATAATGTTATAAATTACGTGCCCTGTGTTAAACACATTCCCTTGTAAACCCTGACTGCAACACACTGGCTGATATGGAATTCAAGATAGAGACAGGGAGGCCATCAGCACCAAAGAGCTCAAAGGAAAATATACATCTAACTGGGAAAGCACTTAAAGAAAAGGAGAAAAATAAAGGAATCATCACTGAGAGAATAATGAGATGACAGGATTCAATAAATGCCATACAATAATAACTCTCAATGTTAATGATCTCAACTCTCTAATCAAAAGACATAGACAGGCTGATTAGATAAAAACCAAAATGGAATGATATATTGCCTACAGGAGACATGCCTCATCAAAAAAGAAGTATACAGACTGAAAATGAAACCATCGAAAATGATACTCTATTCACCCAAAACCTGAAAACTAGGAGTAACTATCTTATTGTTACATACAGTGGACTTCAAGCTGATCAGAAGAGACAAAGATAGCCACTGCACACCGATAAAGGGAACAATTTGACAGGAAGAGATAAAAGCTGTGAATAACTATGCACTGGGTGTCAGTGTATCCAATTTCAGAAGAACAAAAACTATTGGACCTAAAAGTACAGATAGACACCAATATAATCATGGAGGGGGGGCTTCAGTAACCACTCTCACAATTATACAGGTCAACTACACAAAAATTCAACAAAGAAACATCAGAGTTAAACCACACCACTGAACAATGGACTTAATAGATAGCTACAGACTGTTTCATCCAATAACAGAATACACATTTTTTTCTCAACAGTACATACAACTTTTTTTAAAATAGACTATATATTAGGCCATAAAGCATGCACAAATAAATACAAAAGAATTGATATAATTTCCTCCATACTATTGGATCACAGCAGAATAAACCCAGAAATCAATAACAAAAACACCACAGAAACTACACAAACATAAGGAAATTAAGTAACATGTTACTGAGTAATCAATGGATCATAGAAGAAATCAGAGAAGAAATAAAACAGTTTCTAGACTCAAATGGCAATGGAAGCACAGCACACCAAAACCAATGAAACACAATGAAAGCAATTCTAAGAGAGAGGGTTTTACTCGGGAGGCTGAGGTAGGAGGAGCGTTGTGAGTTCGAGGCTGGCTTGGGCTACAACGCGAGCACAAGGCCAGCCTGAGCTACATAGTGCAACCCTACCTCAAAAAACTAGGGCTGGGAGTTTGGCACAGTGGCTTAAGCACCTGTCTGGCAGGCGTGAGGCTGTGAGTTCGATCCCCGGTACCACCAAAAAAAAAAAAAAAAAAAAAAAAAAAAAAAAAAAAAAAAAAAAAAAAAAAAAAAAAAAAAAAAAAAAAAAAAAAAAGAGAGAGGGTTTTAGCTGTAAATCTACACATAAAAAGAATAGCACGTTCTCAAATAAATAACCTGGATGATACATCTAAAGGTCATAGAAAGAGAACAATCCAAATCTGAAACTAATAAAAGGAAAAAAATTACAGACTCCAGAGCAGAAATTAATGAGATTGATACTTAAAAAAGCAATACAAACCGGGCATGGTGGCGCACGCCTTTAATCCCAGCACTCAGGAGGCTGAGGTAGGAGGAGCGTTGTGAATTCGAGGCCTGCTTGGGCTATATCAAGAGCACAAGGCCGGCCTGAGCTACATAGTGCGACCCTACCTCAAAAAACTAGGGCTGGGAGTTTGGTTCAGTGGCTTAAGCACCTGTCTGGCAGGTGTAAGGCTGTGAGTTCGATCCCCAGTGCTGCAAAAAAAAAAAAAAAAAAAAAAAAAGGAATACAAAGAATCAATGAATTGAAGAGTTGGTTCTTTGAAAATATGTGAAAAGGACCTGGGGATAGAGGAGATAGGAAGAAAGGAAGAAGCAGAAGTAAAAGAGATCAAGATATGCTATGTATATGTGGCAATTCCCCCACAATGAATGTATTTACTTTGTATTGCAAAAATATAAAAAATTGAGGGGGAAAAAATCATTGTCTCCTTGTTAACAGCTAAACCTACTGAGCACTTGCTATGTTCCAGCACTCTTTATATATGAAAAATTTAAAAGTATTTTACCTAAATCTACTCCTCATTCCTCTACCCTAAATCTGCAGGCAATTTAGTGTATGTGGGGGCGGGGCTAAGCATGTGAATAAAACATATGAACTCAACGAGAATTGGCCGCGAGTGACATTTCAGTGGAAGTGAACTGAGTAAAGGGAGGGGAACAGATGAGATGGACTTCCATTTTGTCTTTTAAAAAAAGAAGTTTCCCTGGCAAACATGAGGTCATAAGTTCAATCCCCAGTACCAAAAAAAAAAAAAAAAAAAGTTGTTTCCACGTTCCATGTGAATAATTTACACAGGTCCAGAGAAGTGAGAACCTTGAATCCTTGACATGGAAAAGGGGGTCTACAGACAAGCCTGGGGGAGACAAAGCCCAAAGGTGGCATAAGGTTAGGCTGGGTTACCAGCCAAACGAGAATAAATGGTGCATTTGGTTTCTCCCAAAGCTAGGCCCTGAGAAACCCAGAGTGCCTAAAACCTGATCACGGCCTCGGTGGAGCATGGCTGGAAATCTCAGCATTCAAGATTGCTTGACACCCAGAGGACCGAGCTGGACAAGAAGAAAGCTGAGCCCACAGGAGAGCTGGCTTCCTGGGACAAGGATACCAACGCTGCGGCGTATCAGGCAGGGGCTCACACCAGTCTCAGAGGAGATCGAGAGGCAGGGCCTGGGGCACTGTGGGCAACTGAACAAAGAGGCCAAGGGGAAGAGTGGGGTGGGTGGCTGAGACTGCTGCTTTTCTGTGCCACTCTGCTCCCAACAGGTGGTGGCAGGGCTCAGACTGCACATGGGTGGCAGGCCCTCTGGGAACCTCTCTGATCCTCCAAAACAGCCCCTGGAGACACAAGTGAAGCCAAGCACCACTTATCTGCCTCTCCAGAAGTCGGACATGGAAAAAGCAAGCCTTGGTGACCAGGGCCTTCTCGAAGTGTCCCAGAAGGGGGGCACCTACAGAAAGGGAGCTCTGTCTGACATCGCATGTGTCTTTGTGAATGCAAAAGGTGGGGCCAACCCTGAAGAGGGATCCCCTGGGCACAAGTGCACACGCTCACACACACGCAAGTGGGTGTTCATACATACTGTGTACCCTCTGGATGGTCTATTCTCAATCCCTCCTTTAGAAAGCAGGAGTCGGAGCCATCTTTGGCATTCTGTGCAGGCCACAGCACCCGGCACTCACAGTCTCCTCTGTAAGTGATCAGTAACCATCTGCTACCGCTGGTCACCGGATGTCTTCCTCTAACGTGGGCGAATGAAGCCAGTTCAGTGGCCAGCAAGATATATACAGCAAGGGGCCAGGGATTTAGCTCAGTGGTGTAAGCACCTGCCTGGCAAGTTCGAGGTGATGAGTTCGATCCCTGGTAATAAAAAAAAAAGATACACACATCATGTGGCGGTGTTGAGTCAGACTTCTCTAATTCCTATGGTTGCCATGTACTGGTGGCAACTAGGCAAATGTCTGGTATCTTGCCCCTATGCGTCCCCTCAAATGCATGCCAGGCCTGATAAACACCTAACCTGGCAAACAGCTAGACTATGCTGTATTTGCCATTACCAACCAGTATTTTGCAGGTACAGCGTAAACTCCACATGTCCCAAACGGAAACACCGTGTTCCCCTGCAGACTTGCCTGCCATGTGCATCCCATCCGCGTCTCCCACCGTGCTGCCCAAGCTGGCTGCTGGCTCTCTGCTGCCAAGGCTTCTCCACCCCGGGACCTCTGCGGCCCCTCCTCCTTCCCGCCCAGGAGCACTGCACCAGCATCCACCAGCACTGTGACCACACTCGGCCACTCTGTTTGCCTTCCGTCTTCACTCCGACCTCAACTCCTTTTCCACACTCTTGCCACAGATTGTCCTCTAAAATACAAGGGTGAGCATATCACTCTCCAGCTTAATACCCTTCAGTGGTCCTGAACTGCATTTCACAATAATTGTCAATTCTATGGCAAACCAGACAGTCTTAATACAGAGCCTTTTCCCTTCCATCTCCTCTCTTGTCACAACAAAACATTGTGCTGTGTTCTTTCATGCTCCCCAGCCCTCACCTGGTCCTCCCAGATTTGTCACGCGTCAGAGCCTTCTGAGGGAGGATTTCTTGTTTCCATCTAATCATAGGAACTGCTCAAGGCAAGGAGAGCGCCTTGCTCACCATGGAGCCTCGGGAACTACACACCGCACGCAGTAGGAATCCAACAAATGTCTGGTGAGTAGAAGGGTGACAGACAACACTGGATCAGGGACTGTGACACCAGGACGTGGTGGCACAGACTTACCTAGGAGAAGCCCTCCAGCCTCCTTAGATAGAGTTCCACGGCCCAAAACCCACAGTCCCAGAGCTACTCCATTTTGATACACATTTATACTTTGTTTCCTGTCGTACATTTTATTTTCAAATACTATTAAATTAACTAAGGGTATTGTTCTACTTGCCCCCACTATGTGGCTTAAGTATTTGTTATGGATAAAACTATTAATCCATTTAAAAGATGGATCACAGTTTCTGCACAGATTGCTTTTGAGGGCTGTCTGCTTACCGGACCTCCCGCAACACCCCTCACTTTACATTTTTCTTTATGCTCTTCGGTCTTTCAGCTTTCTTGCCACAGAGCCATAGAGCATAACCGAAAGTGCGTAACCCGGGGCTGAGAGAACCCAAGGATTTTTAAGCGCCCAGCTAAGACTAAGACATCGCTTCGTGATCAACAGGGTGCGACCTCAATGCCCCTCACGCGTGGACCCTATACCCGCCTAGAGCCTGATTCTCTAACGCATTTCCACGATCTCGACGATCTGTCAAAGCACGTCCAATCCTTAGGGGCTCTGCCCTGACTCTGGAAGTAGTGTCTTACAAAGTTTAGCTCGTTCCCTTGTAAAACTCATCTCTCCGGAAATCCGAGTGAGAGGAGAGACATCGAGTGACTCCTGATCATCATACAGCATTCTCACGGGGTTTATGATCAAACAAAATTAAAGAAAATCAAATCACACTGGTGCAGCTGGGCAGAATCGGCGGGGCGGGAGCGGGGCCACCCTGGACGGGACCGGCAGAAAAACCTCGGGTGGGCGGGTCTGTTCCGGGAGGGGCGGAGCTGACCTGGTGGGCGGGGTTGTCGCGGAAGGGGCGTGGCTAGCCCGATGGGCGGGGCCCGGCGGGTCTCCCTGAAACCGCCGTTCTCGCGACTCCTGGGCCTCCTCAGCACCGAATGTGCGCCGCGGCGGCGAGGGAGCGAGACCGACAAGCCGCCGTTCACGCCCCGCTGGCTGCAGAAGTTGTTGCCACACATTTCGAATGTGCGTTTTCCACGCCTCATTCTTGGTCCCGCACCTCCGGAGCAGCCACGGTCCTGTCACCACAAATCGCAGCCACGGGTCCCTTCCCCTCACTCGCCTCGACTGCCCCTGCCGCCCTGTCCACCTCACACCCGGCCTGTCAGAGCCAGATGCGAGGTGGCAGCGGGAGAGGGCAGAGCTAGGCCACGCAGAGAGCGGGGAGAGCGTTGGGGCACGTGAGGGCGTGTTGGCCAATGGTAGGGCGCCGTGGAGGGCGGTGGGGCGGGACTGGAGGCGGGGCTCAGCCCCGGGGGCGGGGCCGGGCCGGGCCGGGGGAGGGGCGGAGAGACGCCGCCGCCGCCGCCGCCGCCGCCGCCGCTGCCGCCGCCGCCGCCGCCGCCGCGGCTGCCGCAGCCTCTGAGAGCCAGGAGAAGGGGAAGCGGGAGCGAGCGAACGACTCCGTCCCCGGGCGGCGGCGGCGGCGGCGAGGGCGGCGGGCCAGAGGGCGCGGCGGCCGGGGCGGGGGCGCTGCTGCGGCGGGGGCAGGCGGCGGCGGGGGCGGCGGCGGCCCGCACCAGCCATGCCGAATAAAAACAAGAAGGAGAAAGTGAGTGCGGGCCGGGCCGCGGGGCCGCGGGGGCGGGGGCGGGGCGGGGCGGGGGCGGGGCGGCGCCCTCGGTGGGGGCGGGGCGCGGGGCCGCGGGCGCACTGTTACTCCGCAAGCGGCCGTGGCGTGGGCCGCGTCGCGTTTGTTTTGGAGCGCTGCTCCAATGGGGCCGCTGGCGTTTCAGGATCGCCCTGAAATCCACCTTCCCGGGGTTCAGGGCGAGAAGGAAGGACTATGAGGTGTCCGTTTCCGATGTCAAAAGCGCTGTGTAAAATTGGGTTGTCTGTCTCTGCTTAAAGTTTCCTTTTTTTCTTCTTTTTTTTCCTAGACAGGGTCTCGCTATGTAGTTCAGGCTACTCTTGCATTCACTATGTAGTCTAGGCTGTCCTTGAACTCGGAGTAATGCCCCTGCCTCAGCCTCCTGAGAGCTGGGATTGTAGGCGTGCCACTTTCACGCCGGGTTTCTGTCTGCTCAAAGTTTTCAACTCGAATGCAGACGAAGAGACTGTGAACTGGGGGGCGGCGGCGGAGGTATGACTGAGGCGTGTTATCACAAGCCTGTATCTTTAAAGAATACTCATAAATATCCCGATGGTGTGGAACCTGTACTCAAGTTTTATAAATCAGTTTTTGAAACTGTTTGATTAGGTGTAGAGAGGCCTAAAAATTGAGAAGACTTATTGTTTTTGTTTGATATTTCCCAGGATCCACCAAAAGCAGGGAAAAGTGGGAAAAGTTCGAAAGAAGGACAAGACCCAGTAGAATCAGAGGTAACTGTCCTCAGATATTCCCTGTTTCTCCATCAACAGCTTTTCACTGGGACGAAAAACTGAGCGTGATGAGACCCAGGGTCTTCCAAAGTGTTTCCATGTAAGAGACCTTTTGCGGTGCCTCCATCTGAGTTACTTAGGTGTGCCACTTTGGAAAAAGTGTTTATCCACGCAACTGGTATTTTTAAGTTCGTTCCCCACCGCATGCCGGCGGGCCTGCTGTGTGGACCGGGCTTCCAGGGCCTGATTGGGGATCATGTTCCTTTTGGTTTTAAGATCCTCTCCCCTTCTTTCTTTGCAAAGTGCCTAGTGGTTTTCTGTGTGGTTCTTTGTCTTTCTTCCATCGCTCTTGTTTTCAGCTCTTTTTTGTGTTGCTATCTGGTCCGTTAGCACTCTTCAAGCCAGTAATTGGTATTTTTTGATAAATCTAGCTTGGGATTTTTTTGGTACATTCTTCTGTTTCCTTTCCTCCACCCCCAGCCCACTGCAGTGCAGACTTTTCTTCCTGCTTGAGGTTGGGCTCCTTGAGGAACAGCTGGCATGCTCACTGAAGTGTGTGCCTAACTGGTGGAGTCAGCATTAGTCACCACTCACCTCTGCGCCTTCCTCCTTGCGACTGACTGTCCTGGAAGTAGAGCGTCCAGGGCCAGGGCTCCAAGCACTCCGCAGGCAGAGCTGGTGGGTCCTTTTGAAGCCATGGAGAGTGGAGAAGCTGTTTAACTTAGTGTCAGCTCTGCAGGCTGGATCATTGAGGTTCCTGGCCTTACCATAAATGATGTTAATTTGTGCATGTCAGAGCCCTTCCTGTAAGTCAAATTGCAGTGAGTTAAATTCTGCCTGGGAGACACAGCAGACTTTTTTTTAGCTCCAGGTTATCTTTTCCCTGTCATTTGGTGTATTCTAAGCCTCCCTCCTCTATAGCAGGTGGTTTATTCCAGCAAATCTGTTGCCCTCCCTACAGCAAAAAGCAGAAATCCAAAAGGTTCCTTAAATACCAATGGTTAGAATTTTGTGCCAGTCTTTCTCTACCCTTTCTTTCCATCAATCAAGTTTTACTCTGGCATGCTTAGATCTGACTTGCTTTGCTTCCTGTGCCACCCTTTTGACAGTCTAGATGGAATATAGTCATTTGCAGGGGTGTATAATGTGTGCTTTCTTTTCTTTCCTTTCTTTTGTTTGTTGCTCTTTCATTAAAACTGCTAAGATTTCCTAGTGCTCTCCAACCTTTTTTACTAATAATATACCTGCATCCTGTTACTGTTATTGTCACAAAAGAATAACACTGTGTATGTTTTATTTATTTCTCTTTTAGTAGAAGGAACCTGACAATAAGGAGGGATAATGTTAAATTCGAGTCTGAAAAATCTATCAGCAATTCCGAAACCATTTTACTCTGTAAAATGTATGTTTATAAGGAAGATGGGGTTCTTAGAATGTCAGCTGTGTAAGACACATAAGTGTGGCCTGTAGTGTCTGAGTGTGATGCCCCACTTGTCTTTTTGTATTTTTTCTAGTGCTACTGTGCCTAAGAGTTGGAGCCACAGAGCTTGAAATTACCACTGAAAAACCCTGAAATATTGGGCCCTTCGTTACTTCCTCATAAGGATTACCAGAGGCAACATGGCATTTTAAGCATGACAGGATTTCATTGTGTAAATTATTTTGCAGGAATATGGATTGAGGCATTTTAGTTCTTCTGAACTTTGAGTTGACCCTTATTCTTTGATTGTTTCCCTCCTTTCAGTCTTCTCGTCAACTCGCTGCTTCTAGTTCCACCCACTTACCTAATATGATTGACTCATGCAGGTGCCTTAAACCATTACTGCATACGTTTCCCCTTTTCTGTATCTCAGTGTTACTCTGAACTGGAATATTTTAACCTGAACATTTAAATAGGCTTGATACCTGATGTCACATTTCAAGCCTGACATCATGTCAGCTGCACGAGCTGCAGTTGCTCCTGTTACCCCAGAACTCACCTCTGAGCATAGACAGTTACTTCATTGGGCTTCACAGCCTGAGGGCCACACAGGGCAGGTGCACATCCAGGACAGAGCAGCCAGCAAGTCTGGGAAATAATCCCAGCTGAGAAAACATTCAAGAACTTGGCCTGTGGTTGACTTAACCCTCCTTCATGTGTGTGGAGGATTCTTGCAATGGAATCCTAGCTGGCCGTCTTCTAGCCTGGCAGAAGACAAGGCAACAAATGCTCACAGCACAGAACGCTTTCTGGAACATTTGATGACATAGGTTTTTTTCATAAGGAAGATAAAGTCCTGGAGTAAAAGATAGAGTAGTACAATGGCAAGGATTTTCAGCGCTAGAGGTTAGAAAAGCATGCTGATTCCTGCATTGCCATAAAGGGTGTCACTTGACCTGTGTGACTCCGCTTCCTCATCTCTAAAGTGAGTTAGTGGGCTTAAGGTTTGGCCACTTTTAACTCAGGCTCCACTGCTCTTAGGAAATTTCCCCCCACGAGAGGCGTGGCAGGCGCATCCTTCAGGGGAACGAATGCTGCTGCAGTCCAGCTTTGCCTTGGAGGTAGTTCTCCTTCTTGAATGACCTATCGGTACATTTGTCTTTTCTTTTTCTCTTTCAAATAGAATGTTTAAATTTGATGTGTTGTTTATCCACGTGTGTTCTGGAAATAAAAGTTTCTGTGCAGTACATGCTGCTGGTTTATTCATAGCACACTGTTAAGGAACAAGGCCATAGCTGGGCTCATGGTTCACCTGAAGTTGGAAAGTGTGGAGACCAACAAAGGGGATGTGTTTTTGAGCAGCTGTTCTCAGTAACATTCCAATGTGGGGAAACATGATTAGACACATTTTAGGAATATTCAGAATCTTCATAAATTGTTCTGAGATCCAAAAGTTCATTTTGGAGGATCTGACCATAGGATGGTGTTGCCATATTGTTTGGTTCTGGTTTTTTGTTTGTTTTGTGTGTGTGTGTGTGTGTGTGTGTACCATGTCCAAAATTTCATTTTTAAAAAGCATTCATGCTTTTTGGAGGGTGGTTTGTTTTCAGTGCGTTAAAGGTGATCTGAGTATTGTTCTCTGGGCATGTGCCTCACACATCAACTCAGCTAAGTTTTGTTTGACAGTCGCTACAGCAACTCTTCCATAACATCTGCTGCTGAATGGAAAGCTGCGGGATCCTCTCTGACCTGGGAGCTTATTTTGACACTGTCTACCTTTAGGAGTGACTTGTTTTCATAAGCTGTCCCTTTGCATTCAGTTGCCGCAAACCCCTGGTATCCTAGAGGGAGGGAGGCTGAGACTTGCTAGAAGTCACGCAGCGCTAGTTGGTGGAATAATTTTTTTATGAATTAAAATGGAGAATTTAAAACTTTATTAATCTAATATACCCTTTACGTGTTAACATAAAGGAGTTTTTTGTGAAACTATCTTTTCAAAAGTACTTTGGACTCTCTGTTCCCTGTCTCTGTGACAGTTTTCTCCTGAGTAAGTTGGAAAGGAGCAAGAAAAAGTCGTTTGGAGAGAGCAGTGTGGTGGCGGCGCGGCCTCAGAGGCCCGACCCCTCCCACCTTAGACCAAAGCCACCATCTTCAGTTCCCACTGGGGCCTCGGGCCTCATTTTTCTTCGCTCCCCAGCTGTTTTCCACACAGCCCTCAACTGAACCCCGGTGAAGTGCAGAGAGGCCCAAAGAAAGAGTACTTGAAAAGTCCTTTCTAAATTCACATGCATGTGGGAAGTGGAATTGCCTGCTCCTCCCTTTTCAGCCTCCCTGTGGTCCTCACTCAGTGCAGGTGCTCAGGTCCGGAGTGGGGGCCGGGGGGAGCGGCTGCGCGGAGGAAAGTAAGCTCCAGGTGGAGCTCAGAGCTTTTGGGCGCGCCGCCCTGAGCTAGTTCCTGAGGGGCCGCAGAAGCAGTTGGTTCTGTCCTGAGCTGCCCCCTCCTCTAGCTCCCCTTCCTGTGCAGGTAGACTCTGTGGCACACCAGTGGAGAGGTTTCCACCTGCCCTTGAGGAGGAGCCAGGAGCCAGGAGCCAGCGTGAGTCACGGTGGTGTTCTCCTAAGTCATGAATTCCAGAGGAATTTCAGTGACGAGAGTCTCCGGCCTTTCCTTAGACTTTGGGAACCTGCCAGGGGTCAGGTTTGACACGAGACTGTGCTTTCTTGCGTTTTCCTGCTGCTGCGGGTGTTAGGCAGACTCCCCGAGCCTTGCTTCTTACGAAGACAGAGCAGAGCCCTGCAGAGAGGGCTGCTTCCCTCAGCCTGAGTTGTCTTCTTTTTCTCCACCTGGGGGAGTCAGAGAACGAACCGAAAGTTTAAACTCCAGAAAAGGAGGACCTATTGGGCTTTCCATCACCTTGTGTATGTAATTTTTTAAAGTTAAGATTTATGTACATGACCCTAAGAGCTTGTTTTCAGTTGCTCTGTACCTGTGGGCTTCAGCGCTGACCAGATGCTGGTTTTCCAGGGGCGATACTGGAGTATTAGGACCTGCTCCAACAAGATGTTGACCATTTGCCACACTAGGTGATTTTGTTGAAATCAAACTTGATTAAAGAAAAGGAGAATTTCAGTTCTCAGTGTAGCACCTGCATTTGGGTGCTCTGTGGCCACAGTGGTGGCTGCTGTGATGCCTGCAGATGTCCACAGTTTCCAGCTTCCCAGGAGGCTGAGGCAGACAGAGCCACCTTGTAGCCTAACAGTGTTTTCTGAAACCAACTTCAACATCAGTGTATGTAACTTTATTAGACATTACTGTTCATAGTACAGACTCTCCTATTCCAGGTTAAATTTAAAGGGAACGAAGTAGCTAGAGTGAAGGAAAAGAGAGAGGCAGGAAGAAAAGGAAGGACACTGGCGAGACCGACGGAGGCTGCTTCTCCCTCTAGATCTGCATTGGCCCTACTGTACCTTGGGACCTGAGAGAATCACACCTCTTAGTCGTCCCTTTGGCAGTTTCTCTTATGTATTTATTTTTGGGTCAAAACACACATCGTTAAAAAATAAAGCAGCACAAAATTACATAGCACCACCCCCACGCTTAGGCCTGCCTTGGATACTTAGGGACCATGTCACCAGGAAATGAGGTCCCAGTGGGACCCTAATGTTCAGAGGGCACCTCTGGCCGGATCCTGCTGGAGACAGTGTCACCTGGGGAGGGTGGCACTGGACACAGATGCCCTTCCTGCTGGCCGGAGGTGCGCCTTCCTCCAGGTGACCCAGCAGGCGCCTTCTGAGGTTCAGCACCAAAGAGCAGAGTCGCCTTCAGTGAGGGTGCCCTAGCTGTGTCACCTAGTGACAACCGTCATGACGTGTTTCCAGGCAGCTCTGGTGCCATCTCCAGCAGCCTCTCTGCTTCAGATGGTGAGGAGTGGTCTTAGCACTGATATGACATTCAATGTCACTGTCATTTCATCCAGTTGGAGGACTCCAGTGCAAAGACCTGGGGAAGGGTATTTCAGCCAGGAAATGTTGGGCTGAAAAAACACTTCTACACTTTGCAGGGCTTCTCCTCAGCTCCTATTTTGTAGTGAAAAAGCAGGTTTAGATAATGGTAAATAGATAGGCATTATGTTCCAGTAAAACTTTATCAGACAAGCAGAGGGCCAGATGTGGCCCAGGGGCTGTAACTTCCTAGTCTGGTCTGTGAGAATCCAAGTGAGGGTCTGCACTTAGGGAAGTGCCATGTTGTTCTCAGGGTCTGCGCTTGGGTTTGAATCTGAAACCAGCACTGGCCAGCTCAGTGAAAGAGACACCCTTTGTGTTGGACTCCATTCATGGTCTGTTTTGAAAGACCATTGACTTAGCCTGCCCAGTCAAACAATAAACATGTCTAGTTGTGACTGTTTAGAATTGCAGTGTTTGGATGAGGGGGGAAAGCTGCTTGTTTAGGGTAGTAATCCCTTATATGACAAAACCTCTAGAAGGGAGGCTTTGTCACAGCGCCAGCCGCCTGTTTGCTGTTTCAGTGAATAAACTCCAAGTGCAGAGACTAACCAACACCACATATGTGCAGAGACAAATACCACGTATGTGCAGAGACTAACCAACACCACGTATGTGCTGAGACAAACACCACGTATGTGCTGCTCAGGTTTCCTTTTACTCCACGTTTATGAAGGATGCGGTTGCCTGGCTGCATAGCAGGTCATGGGGCACAGGGTAACCACCAGGCACCTGGACATTCAAGCGGGACACGTGTCACGTTGGGAACTGCTCGCCTTCTCGCTGTCCATCTCAGGGCGTGCAGTCCTGCTCCATGGCTGTGGGCAGACTCAGGCAGGCAGTGCAGGCCAGGCCCAGGGACAGCGCCATAGCTCTCCAGGCTGGGCACCTAAGCCGATAGGGCTGGCACCTCTCCCCACAGGACTGACCTCTTCACCTTCCCTCTTCTCAAGGAGACACACACAACTCCAGCGTCCCAGAGCTCAGGGGCAGGTGTTCTTCAGTCAGGAGGTCCTGAGAATGGCAGGAGAGGGGACAGCTTTTGTTGAGTTTGGCTTCCTTCAGAGTAGCCACCAGGGGCCTCAGACACACCTCAGCAGCTTGCAGAGGCCTCCGTGGTGCCCCAGATGGGGACTGCAGTGCTCACCAGGAGCCTCCAGGCCCACTGACGTTCACTCACTCCTGGTGAGACAAGGGCAGCTGTTTGGGTGTGGGTTTATGAAGGATGCTGCATTTGATAAATAACTTCCCCAGCATTGAGCCATAGGTAGGAGGGCAAGGTAAAGTCTCTGGCATCACTTACCTTGCTGAATGAATAAATGAAAATAAAGCTGCCTGCAGTCTCCATTCTGGCAGAGTGACAGAAAAGGAACAAGTCATGTATGTATGTATGTATGCATGCATGTATGTGGTACTGGGTTGTGAACCGGGGCCTTGCACTGAGCTGCAGCCCCAGCCCTTCTTAGTTTATTTTTTGATTTTGGGACAAGGTCTTGCTAAATTGCTCAAGCTGGCCTTGAACTTGAGATCCTCCTTTCTCAACCTTCCAGGTAGCTGGGATTACAGATATGTGCCACTGTGTCTAACCTTCAAGTCTTTTTTTTTTTAAGATAAACAGTATCATATTTCTAGACAAATACTACTTTTAAGATCAAGATCCAGTTTTTACTTCATGAGTAAACTCCTAAGCAGCAGCAGCACACCCGTCATTTCTCACTGACTGTTCCACCAACATTCATGCAGCCCCCACATGAGAGAGTAGTGACTTGTCCACATCACGGACCTCACTGGCAGTGTTTGTAATGGCGACCCTAGAAGGTCAGAGAGTCACACAACCATCACCACTACCCAGTTCCACAGCGTTGCCTCACCCCCAAATGAAGTCCCATATCTAGGAAGCAGTCACCAGACCCTGGCCCTGGTGACCTCAAGTCTGCCCCCAGTGGATTTGCCCATCTTCATGTTTCGTATGCATGGGGTTGTGTCATGCGTGACCTTTTGGGCCCAGCTCTTTCCCTTGGTGTTGTGTTGTCAGTGCTCATCCTGCTGTAACCCACGTCACTGCCTTGCTCCTCTTCAGGGCTGCAGTGTGTGTGACACGTTCTATTTCATCAGCTGATGGATGTCTGGGTGGGTTCCAGCTGTTATGAATAGAGCCGCTGTGGAGATTTGTGGGCATGTCTTCATCTGAGCATCTATTTCAGTTCTTTTGGGTACATTGCTGGTAGTGGGACTGCTGGGTCGTGCAGGGATCGCTTAACTTAGTGAAGGCCTAAACGGTGTTCCATGGAAACTGTCCCATTTTTCACGTCCACCAGCAGTGCAGAAGGGTTCCAGTTTCTCCACATCCTTACTAGTGATCGTTATTTTTCATTTTAAAAACATTGTGCTGCTGGGTGTGAAATGATGTGTCACTGTAGTTTTTGCTTACAGGTTCCTGATGGCTGACAGTGCTGAGAATCTTTTCCTGTGCCTGTTGGCCATTTGTGTATCTTTGGAGAGATTTCCATTTAAGTTCCTTTCCCACTTTTTAATTGGGTTGCTTTTCTGTTATTGCGTTGTTGGAGTTCTTTCTGTATTCTGGCTATAATTGGCAAATATTTTCTTCCATTCCATAAGTTGTCTTTTCACTTTCTTGATCATGTCTTTTCTTTTTAATCCAGGACAGTTTTTTAAATTGAGTTTATTAGTACTCTGCAGTACATAATGATTACATTCAGGGTGGGGAACTGGCACATTTTTTCCCATCTCTCTCTACCCCCATTTGTTTGTTTTTGGCCAGCATCAGATTTATTTTATTTTATAAGTCTTTATCAAGTTTTAATTATCATAAATGCAGATTAATTGCCAGACTGACAGCCAAAAGAAATATATAAAACATGTAAGACAGTTATATCAAATCAAGGGTACACTTCTGGACACATTGGTCATGTTGGTCTATGATAACCTTTTTTTCCCCCTCTCCTTTTTTTTTTCCTATTGTCTGTTTTTTATTTTGCACTTTATTTGTATATTGAGTTTCTCATATAGGAGAAATCGTGCACTATTTAAGCTTGTGCGTCTGACTTCTTTCACTTAGCATTATGGTCTCAGGATGCACCCATTTCCCCACAAGTGACTCAAGTTTATCCTTCTTTATGGTAGAGTAGTACTCCATGTGTAAATGTCACATTTTCTTTATCCATTCATCTGTTGATGGACATAAAGGCTTTCAAGATTTAGCTGTTGTGATTGTGCTGCTATAAATATGAATGTGCCTGTATCATTGCAATATGATGTCTTTAACTCTCAGGAAGATACCCAGAAGGGAAACAGCTGGGTCAAATGGAATTTCTATTTTTTGTTTTTTGAGGACTATTGATACTGATTTCCATAGAGGTTGTGCCAGTTTACACTCCCACCAATAATGAAGAGGAGTTTCTTTTTCCCCGTAGCCTCTCCAACCTTTATTATTCTTTGATTTCTTTTCATGGTGGCCATTCTTTCTGGAGTGAGATGGAACTCAGTTATTTTAATTTGCATTTCTCAAGTGACCAAACATGATCAATATTTTTTCATGTATTTTTAGTCATTTGCACTTCTTCATCCAAGAAGTGTCTGTTTATTTCAGATTCCAAATTTTTTATTGGATCTTTAAATTTAGGGAGTCTTAACTTTTTTTTTAAAGTTCTTTATTTATTCTAGATATTAGTCCTTTGAGGAGTAGCTGGCACTTTTTTTTTCCTATTCTGTAAGTTGTCTCTTTTGTTGGTGGTTTCTTTTGTTGTGCAAAAGCATTTTAATTTGATATGATCCTATTTGTTGATTCTTGGTAGTATTTCTTGTGGAACCAGGTTTCTGTTCAGAAAGTCTTTGTCTATGCTTTCAAGAGTCTTCAAGAGTTTTACCTGTTTTGTCTTCCAGCAGACTGTTTCTGTTTTACTATTTAGGTATTTGATCCATTTTAATTTTAGTTTAGTGCATGGTGAGAGATACAGGTGTCAGTTTAATTTTCAACTTGTGGAAAGCCAATTTTCTCAGCACCATTTGTTACACAGGCTATCCTTCCTCCAGCGAAAATATTTGGCCCCTCTGTCAAAGATAAGGTGGCTGTCTCTGGAGTTATTTCTGTATCCTCTCTTCAGTTCCATTGAGCCACAAGTCTGTTTATTTGCCAATACCATGCTGTTTTATCACTGTAGCTTTGCATTATAACTGAGGTCCAGGATCGTGATACCCCCTGCCTTGCCCTTGCTCAGAAGTCCTTTTGCTGTTCTAGGTCTCTTCTGGTTCCACGTGAATTTTAGGATTGCTTTCTCTAGTTCTGTGAGGAATGCTATTGTTGTTTTGATTGGGATTGCATTAAATCTGTGTAACAGTTTTGGAAGTATGACCGTTTTAACTGTATTGTTTCTCCCTATCCAGGAAGAGGGTATCTTTCCATTTTCAGATACCCCATTTGATCTCCTTTTTCAGAGTACTGTAGTTTTCATTGTAGAGGTCTTACACTCATTTGGTTAGATTAATTCCTAAGTATTTCATTTTTCTTGATGCAGTTGTGAAAGGTATTGTTTCCCTAATTTCGCTCTTGATGAATTTATTATTGATGTACAGGAACCCTATTGATCTTTGAATGTTGATTTTGTATCCTGCTACTCTCCTAATTTGATTATTATTTCCAAAAGTCTTTTGGTGGAGTTTTGGGAGTCTTATATGTAAAGGACCATATCACCTGTAAATGATAATTTAATTCCCTTTTCTTTCTTTCTCTTGTCCAATTGCTCCGGCTAATGGTTTGAGAAATACATTGAACAAGAGTGGTGATAGCAGACATCTTTGTCTTGTATGTGATATTAAGAGGGAAAACTTCCTTCTTTCATTTAGTATAATGATGTTGGCTGTTGGTTTGTCATAGATGGCCTTTATCAGATTGAGATAAAGACCTTTTGTAACTTTTCTTCAGGATTTTTTTAATGAATAGATGTTGGATTTTGTCCAATGCTTTTTCTGCATCCATTGAAATGATCGTGTGATTTTTGTCCTTGCTTTTATGTGCTGTGTTGCATTTATTGGTTTGTGTATGTTGAACTATATTTGCAGCCCTGGAATGAATCCTACTTAGTCATGATGTATGATGTTTTTGATGATTTGCTGCATTCTGTTTGCCAGTATCTTATTGAAGATTTTTGCATCTATGTTCATTAAAAGAGGTTGGCTGGTAGTTGTCTCTTTTGGTTGGGTCCTTCTCTGATTTTGGAATCATGGTAATGATTGTATCCAGAAATGACTTTGGGAGTACTGCTTCCCTTTTGATTTCATTAACTATTTTAGGAGTATTGGCATTAAATTTTCTCTAAAGTTCTTGTAGAATTTGGCAGTGAATCCAATAGGACCTTTGCTTTTCTTAATAGTTTTTTAGTCACTTCTTCAATTTCATTGCCTGTTATTAGATTATTAAGGATTTTTCTATCTTCTTAACTTAGTTTGGTAGTTCATATGTATCTAGGAATATGTTTCTTCTGAATTTTCCATTTTATTAAAGTGGAAGTTCTCAAAGTAGTTCCCAATGATCTTCTGGATTTCAACAA
Organism: Dasyprocta punctata; assembly: GCA_004363535.1. Classification (NCBI taxonomy): domain Eukaryota; kingdom Metazoa; phylum Chordata; class Mammalia; order Rodentia; family Dasyproctidae; genus Dasyprocta; species Dasyprocta punctata. The sequence continues at coordinate 122,574 of RJWM01000864.1, read as the reverse complement.
AATCCATTGTGAGGGGCCAGGGATGTAGCTCAGAGCACCTACATGGCAAGCACAAGGTTCTGAGTTCAATTTCCAGTACAAAAAAAAAAAATCTATTGTGAGTTTGCCTTTTTCATTTCTAATTACATGGATTTGGATATCTTTCCTTATTTTGATAAAAATGGCTAAGGATCTTCTACTTTATTCTTTCAAAGAACCATTGATTCTTTGTATTTTTTTAGTTTCAATTTCATTAATTTCTGCTCTGATCTTTATAATTTCCTTCCTTATACTAGCTTTGGATTTGGATTTTTTGTTTGTTGTTTTTCTAGGATCTTGTTTTATTGTTTTTGTTTTTCTTGTTGTTTGTTTTGTTTTGTTTTATCTTGGTACCAGGAATCGTACTCAGGACCTTGCACTTGCCAGGGAGGCACTGTGCCACTGAGCTATATTCCCGGGCCCTCTAGGAACTTGAGGTGCATCATTAGATTATTTATTTGTGCTTGCCCTGTTTTTCTGGGGGCTTTTGGGGTGTTGGGTTTTGTTGTTTTCCGTTTTTTGAGGCTTTGGAGCATTTTTGTTTTGCTTTGCTTTTTTGAGACAGGGTCTTACTATGTAGTACAACTGGTTTTGAACTCATTATGAAACCCAGACTGGCCTGGAACTCATGGCAATCCTTCTGTCTTAGGCTCCTGAGTGCTGGGATTACAGGCCTGCACCACCGTGCCCAGCATGCCATTTTCTGATGTGGGAATTCAGTCACTATAAACTTCCGTCGTAGGACTGTTTTCATTGTGTCCCGTTAATTTCTGCTCTGCACAGGTTCCAGTATGTGGTACTGGCATTATTGTTCAGTTGTAGGAACTGCCTAATTTCTTCTTAATTTCATCTGTGACCAATTGATTATTGAAAAGGATACTGTTTAATTTCCATGTGCTTGCATAGTTTCTGTGGTTTCTTCTGCCATTGATTTGTAGTTTCATTGCACTATGATCTGGTGTAATATACATAATTTTGATTCTTTTACTCAAGCGTGCTTTATGGACTAGCATGTGTTCTATTTTGGAGGACATTGCTTGTGCTGCCAAGAAGAATGTGTATTCTGTTACTGTTGGGTGGTTTGAAAGTTTGGTTTAACTCTCATATTTCTTTGTTGATATTTTGTCTGGTTGATCTGTCCATTTGTGACAGTGAGATAGAGATCCCCCAGTACAATTGTATTAGTGTTTATCTGACTTTTCATGTCCATTAGTGATTGTTTCATGAAGTTGGCCATGCCAGTATTTGATGTATGTATGGTTATAATTGTTAGGTTTTCCTTTTTTTAAAAAAAAAAAAGGCATCACTAACTACAATCAAAAAGAAAAAAATAAATAAATTACAAGGAGAAAAAAATCGTTGTCTCCTTCTGTTGAATTGTTCCCTTAACTAATATGTAGTGACCTTCTTTGTCTCTTCTGATCAATCATGGCTTGAAATCCACTTTGTCTGAAATGAGGATAGGTACTCCTGCTTTTTTCTGGGTTCCTGTTGCATGGAATATTTTTTTTTTTTGTCCTTTGATTTTTAATCTGTGAATTTCTTTTTGAATTAGATGTGTTCCTTGTATACTACATATTGTTAGGTTTTGTTTCTTGATCCATTCTGCTGATCTGTGTCTTTTTATTGAGGAACCTGTCTTATTATTGGGGAAGTCACATTAAGAGTTATTACTAAGAGGTGTAACTTATTCCTGTCCTTGCATTATTTTCCTGTTGCAGATTTTTTTTTCTTTTTCTTTTGTTTTGTTTTATTGCACGTCATGCTGGGTATATTCATTGTTTTTGACTCACTGACATTTTTGGCTTCTTTATGTCTTTCTAGGAGATCCTTGAGAATTTTCTGAAAGGCTGATTTGGTGGTTATGAATTTCTTGAGGTATTCCTCATCATGGAAAAACCTAGTTTCTCCATCTATTTTGAAGAAATGTTTTGTAGGATGTATAAGTCAGGATTGAAAGTTCTCTTTTAGAGCTTGAAAAACTTGAAGCTCTCATAGAGACTTTAAGGTTTGTGTTGAGAAGTCTGCTATAATTCTAACATGTTTACCTTTTTGTGATTCATTACCTTGATCCACCAGTGGTACATGCATGACTGTCCATTGGGCCGCTTGAACTACCAGTTGTTAGCTACTTGACGTCAGATGATATAATTAAAATCAGAGCCACCTAGCAGCAACACATGATTTAAGGCCCAATAAGGAACATGTTAAGATTTTGTCCCTTTGATGGACTGCTGGTATTTTGAGTATAATGTAGTATGGAGAGGATCTCTTTTGGTTATGACATATTTGGAATTCTATATTCCTTGCTTATCTGTGTACTTATTTTTTTGATATTTGGGAAGTCTTCTGCCTTTATTTCTATGAACAGGTTTTTATGCCATTTTTATTGTCTTCTGATTTTTCACTTATTCTAGTTACTCTTAGATTAGTCTTTGCATTATTTAGCAACTGTTAGATCTATTTTTCATGTTTTCTTGTTGCTTTTAAGGTGTCTTTGAGTAGTTCGTCTTTGAAGGCATTATTGTCTTCTAGTTCTGAAATCCTGTCCTTGCATTGGTCACTTCTGCTGCCCATACTTTGAATATAGTTTTTAATCTCCCAGATTTCTGACTGAAACCTTTTCATGGACTCATTCTCTGCTAAAGTGGTCATTTATGCTTTGCATTATTTTGTTTAACTTAGCTAGCTTTTTATTAGTGTCTTCTGAAAGCACCAAGATGATTTTGGTTATTTCCATTATCTGTTTAGTTACACCTTTTTTAATCCTGCTGAGTACCTCTTTGATCTGTCTTTCCTCTTTTGTGCTTTTGAGTAATCTGGGTGTGTGCCTTGTGCTGTTTTCCCCCTCCCTCCTCGATCTGCCCCTCGATTGGCTTTAAGGAACTGAGAACTTTGGGAGGTGTTTTGTTGCCTTGTCTTTTCATGTTTCCATTTGTTTGGTTGGTTGTTTGGTTGTTTTGTACTGAGGTTTGTGGGTACTGGTGGTGTAAAATATTTGTTACTAGAATACAGATTTCTTCAGTTGCTTCTCAGAGATGTATTTTGGGCAGGACTAACTATAGTCCTCAACCCCAAGATCCAGCCACCTTGGTTAATTCAGGAGGGGAAGGTACAGTGTAATTAGCCCAATATGAGTTCTCTGAGAATGTGCTCTAGTATTGTTAATGTCACAGAGGTAATCTCAGTATTTATTTACAGAGAAATAGCAACAATTATGCAACCCTGGTAATATCAAGCAAATTGGCTATGGTAGAATCACCCAAGGAAAATTGGATATTAATATACCATAAGAACTAGTTATGCACCACCCTTAACCTTAAAGAAGAAACCCATAATTATGGTGTAAACATTAAGACAACCCAGGTATTGACTTACAGCTAATATGTACTTAATGTGATAGCCAAATTTCTGCTAATAGTAGAAAAAAATTCAACGGTAACTTTTATAGAGTTAACTATTGAAAGGTTATTAAAGATAAAGGGTTTGGGAACAGGAAAATGCAAGAATAAAAAGCCTTAAACTATATGATATGAGAAGGAGAAAGACGTGGTACAAAGAATCCTATTGGGGAGTAGAAGGATATTTGTAGAATCAGATACAGGTAAAAGAAAAACTGATAGGAAATAGATTTTAAAAAGAGGGAGAAAAAATCATATGGGATGTAAAATAAGAGAAAAAATTAAAGGTAGAAAATTTTAAAGGGAGAAAAGGACAAAATAAAGAAAAAAAATAAGAAAGAGATAAAAAACATAGAGGAAAGACAAAGGAAAATTTCCCAAACCCCAATAAACTGGTAAAGAAGAAAGGAGGAAAGAATAGAGAAAACAGCAACCACCAAAACACGCGCGTGCACACACACACACACACAGACTTTTTTTTTTCTCTCTGTTTTGAGTGTGTGCTTTTCTTCTAGGAGCTACAATTTTGATGCAGTATCCAAGTCAAGATGTGTCCCTGCCTTTACTGGTGTATAAAGAAGGCAGTCAGGCCCCACATCCGAGCTGGATATAGGCACCAGTGGGCAAAGGGTTGGGGCAAGGATGCAGTGGCCATGGGGGTGGGCTTGTGTCCTTTAGCTCAAACTCCTCAGGGAGTCTCTTCTCAGCCTGACCATGCCTCCCTGACCATAGCCGTCTCCTGTGGCTGTCTCTCATGCAGATACTGTGGGAGCACAGCTCTGGGAGCCCCAAAGTGAAGCTGTCCCACAGCTGCTCTGAGGCCCAGGCTCAAACAATCAGCCCTTCCATTGAATGGCATCTCATCAAGCACTCTCTCCAGGGTTATGGTGGACACTGGGACTGGACTTACCAGCTGTTGCCTGTCCAACATGCCAGTCCCAGTCCAGTCCATGGCTGCTTTTCTCCCTGAAGCCTTCTGGAACCCCCAGCTTTCAATTTGTAGATCTGGTCTCTGCTTTCTTCAAGCCACAAGCCAGGAGCTGGGGTGAAAGTGCAGACTGTCCCTCCCTTTCTCTACACTGTGTTCTGTCTCTTTAGTTTCTCTACAGGTTTTAATTTTCCTGTCAGATCCTCCCTGGTTCCTGGAGATCTACCTCTCCCTTTCTTCCCCAAGTTGTTATTTTTCAATGTCTGGATCTATCTTGGTTACTTTTCTTTAATTGCTGGGATAAAAAACCTGACACCCCAGATGAAGGAAGGAAAGGTTTATTTAGCTCACTATTTGTGGAGGTTTCAGTCCATAATCAGCTGGCTCCAAAGCAGAGGGTAGCTTGACTGAGAAGCAACACTTCAAGGTAGTAGCCAGCAAGAGCAGCCAGAACAGAAAGGAGGCAGGGTAAGCCTCTTTTCCTCCTGGTTTCCTGGGCAGGTGTAGCAGTCACAAAATTTCCTTCCTCTCTTCTTGCACAGGATGAGGATATTTACAAAGTAAGAACCCTGGTAACCTGCTGAATCTCTTAGCTAAACTTCTAAACTGTTCAAGTTGACACAATGTATCAACCATAGCAATCCACCCCTTGTCAACTTTGCAAGCAGACACATTTCTTTAAAATAGGTCTCCAGAAACAAAGGCATGCTTATTTTTATTATTTCACGTCTTGAACATTATAACACCAGTTTAACAATCCTTAAGAACCAACATTAAGTCTATCAATGTTATATTACATTAGAATAATAACATTTTGTTCTTGGCCCCCCAAAGACTCATGCACATCCCTTTATGCAAAAGGCATTTAGTCCATCTGCAAGAGTTGCCAAAGTCCTAACAGTTTCAGCATTGCTGAAAAGTCCAAGTCCCAAGTCTCCTCTAAGATACAGGGCAAACCTTAGCTGCAGTCCCCTTACAGATGAAAACAAAGTTAAACAGTTGCAACATACAATGGAACAGGATAGAAACATCCCATTCCAAAAGGTAGGAACAGGGATACAAAGGATTGGGACATAGCAGTACAGTTCGTAATAGCCAGATCTTGGAAGCAACCTAAATGCCCATCAACTGAGGAATGGACAGAAAAGATGCAGTAGTTCTATGTAATGGAATATTACTCAGCTACAAAGAATGATAAACTGGACACCTTCATACTTAAATGGATGCGCCTTGAGAATATGCTTATCAGTGAAATAAATAAATCAACATATATAAGCATCATATTGTTGCACTTGTGTGACGGACTGAAGGAAAAACTATGTTTATGTATATGTATATAAAAAATAAGATAGTTAAAGAAAAAAAGAATTCGCTGAGATTTTGATAGATATTGAGGTGAATGTATAGGTAAGTTTAGGGAGAATGTTTTGATATTTGTCCAATTCACATACATCGTCTCTCTTCACTTATTTAGTTTGTATTTGAGTACTTTTGATCACTTTTTATAGTTTTTAGGATAAAGATAATGTATTTTGGTAGATTTATACAGTAATGTTACTTTGAGTTTTTTGTAATGTCGTAACTTGTGCCTTTACAATTTTACTTTTGAATTGTTCATTGCTTGTATATAGGCCAACACTAGATTTCTGTATATGGCTTTGTGACCTTGTACCATGACCTTGCTAAACCTGCTTGTCTGTTTTATTGTTTTGTTCTGTAGATTATTTGTAAATTTAAAAAAATGATTGGGACAAAAGAATGTTCCAAACCCAGCAGGGCAAACATTAAGTCCAGTAGTTGCACATCCAGCATCTGAAGCGATCTGTGGCAAACTGAGAGCTCCCAAGGGCTTGAGTGACTCCGCCCTGCAGCACTTCTCATGGTTGTAGCTCCCACAGCTTCTCTCTTAGGCTTGATTTGCTCTCTCCTGGCAGCTTTCCTTAGACTGTCCACGTTCCTGGCTTTTCCAAACTTCTGGGGTCTCCACAACACCTTTGGCTTCACACGCACAGCTTTACACACTGCCCTCTTAGGGGCACACTGTCTGGCCTCCTAGGCCTTCTGAAATTGGGGTGGAAGCCTTTTTAACCTCAGAACTCTTGCATTCTATATGTACCTAAAACCAGCACACATGAATGATGTCAAGGTCTGCTGCCAGCTGGAGCAGTAGCCAGGCTTTCCTCACTCTTGGCTGTAGGAGTCGAATGCCTGGATCACTGGGTATTCTGAACCCAATTCTGAGGAACAGATTTTTTATGCTGCCACCATTCTGGAATGTGGTGCTCTGCAGCTTTCACCTCAAAGCAAAATCTTTCACTTTTGCAGGTTTGCGGCTGCAAAAGTTCAAGACTCGTTTCTTTTTGTGATGTCTTCAAGCCGTGTTTTTTATTGTCCTGTTCCTTTTCAGCAATCGTGATTTCCTCAGCTCTATTTTTACAGTCCACAGCTTTATTGGAACTTTCTTTCTGGCCAAACTCACAGCGTTTTAAAGCATCCTGCTGAGCTCTTCACTCTTGATTTGCAACATAAATCTGGCTAAAAGCCCCCACCAATAGCCATGCCACCACCTCAGCATTTAACTGCCTTGAAATTTCTTCTGCTAGATTAATTAGTTCACTGCTCTTAATCTCAGTCTCAGGCAAAGTCTCTGGACGTGAGCAAAATGCAGCCAAACTGTCTGCCACACCATAACACACATTGTGTGGAGTCAAACAACCAATGCAGTCCTTCCCATCAGAAACCTCCCAAGCCTGGTCCTTACCAGCAGGATTTCTGTCAGCCTTCTGGTCTCCTGAGCTCTGACCAAAATCTCCTATACAGAAAAACCTAAGGTGTTCCAGCTCTACTCCTTCAGGTGACATCTCCGAACCTTTCCAAACTCTTTGCACAAGCCATTCCCAAAGACTCTTGAACCACATGGTCAGGAATAGTCACAGCAACAACCCCACTTCTGGTACCAAACTCTGTCTTGGTTATGTTTCTCTCATTGCTGGGACAAAATACCCGACACCCAAAATGAAGGAAGGAAAGGTTTATTTAGCTCACTGTTTGCAGAGGTGTTAGTCCATAATCAGTTGGCTCCAATGCAAGGTAGGTGGCATGGCAGCAGAAGTGGGGTAGAGCAAGCCTCTTTTCCTCCTCTATATCGTACACAGGTCACCACCACCACCTGCTTTGCTCTGGCTGCTTTTGCTGGCAGCTGCCTTGAAGTGTTGCCCTTCAGCCACGCCACCCTGCCTTGGAGCCAGCTGATGCTGGACTGAAACCTCCACACAGTGAGCTAAATAAATCTTTCCTTCCTTCATTTTGGGTGTCAGGTGTTTTGTCCCAGCAACAAGAGAAAAGTAACCAAGACAGGGTCCTAAATCTCAGAGATGCTGTTGTTGCCTACCACTCCACCATTTCCCTAGAAATCTTTTCTTGGATGCACGCAAGTTTCTGATTTTTAGGAATTCCAGTTTACCTGTTTTTTTTCTATAGTTGCCTATGCTTTTGGGTTTGTGGTTAAGAAACTTGTAAAATTGAAGGCAAAGAAGATTTATCTTTGTGTGCTTCTAAGAGTTTTTGTGGTTTGCATTTTTATATTTGAGTCTGTTATCTACTTTGAGTTGATGTTTGTATATGGTGTGTGGTGGGGAGGTCTGGATTCTTTCTTTTCCATTTGAGTGTCCAGGTGCTCTACCACCATCTGTTGAAGAGGCTGTTTATATTCTTTTTCCATAGATTGAATGGTCTTGGCTCTGAGATCTAGCCTACTGATGTCTATGTCATATCATACTGTTTTGATCAAAATTCTCTTTCAAAAGATTTCAATAGACATGCTAATTGAGGTTTTATCTGGGAGGACAAATAGTTTGGCATTGCTGGAGCATAAAGTATGCATTTGTTCATAGAAACAGTTGTGTAAAGGGTATAATCAGGAGCTGAGAGTCAGTGATAATGTGAAAAGATAGCAAGCTCTGGGCCATCACATGAGCAGTGGCAGATAAAATGGAGATGAGTTGTAGCTCTGGCTCTCCAAGAGCCTAACATCTCTTTGTAGAAGCAGATATGTGATTCGAGGCATGACATAAGGGGAACGCCTTAAGAATATCAAGGATGTGGAGGGGCCTGACTGCGTGAGAGAGGAGGTGGGGAGGATGCTTAGCAGAAGTGGCACTTGAGCCAGGATTGAAGGCTGAGTGTTTCAGAAGCTTGGCAGGAGCAGAAGAGAGCATTTCATGTAGAAGGAGCAGGCATCGGTACAGACCATGTTCAGAGAACATGTAGAAGGAACCCGGCACGCCTAGGGTAGGGGGTGTGTGTTCAAAGACATCAGAGAGGAAACTCTGTAGGAGAACAAAAATGGGCAGGGGAAAGGCTAGAGATGGCACTTTCAAGTTGTCTAGAGGTAATGGGAATAAACTAGAGAAAATGTTAAGACTTTGTATTATAAATTACGATCATACATACAGAAGTGGAGGTGAATGTACGATGAGGCCTGAGATCCCCATCACCCAGTTTTGTCATTGTCAGATGCTGCCAGGACTGCTTATCTAGCCCCCACTCCCAACTTGTCTCTCCTTGCTATTTTGAATCAAATCTGAGCCATAAAGACTATTCCTTCAATAAGGACTTTCTAAAAATTAACATGAATCATACATACTAATGCAGTTCAGCATGATACTTCAATACATGCATAGAGCATACACCAATCAAATCCAGCTTTCCTTTATCCACCCCTAGTAATCACTATTCTTCATTCAGGGTGACCTCCATCTAGCTTGCTCTAGGCTTTTTAGGGACTTGGAGGGGGTTGGGGGGCCATACTGGGGATCAGCCCGAGGGCTTGACACATGCCAGGCAAGCACTCTACCACCGAGCTACACACCCTACCTCACTTCCACGTATGAGAGAACATGATGTCCTTGTCTCTCTATGCCTGGCTTATTTCACTTAACGTGATGTCCCCCAGTTCCATGCACATTGCTGCAAATGAGATTGTACTCCGCATGTGTATACCATACTTTTTGTATCCATTCACCTGTGACAGGCTCCTGGACTGCTCCTATATCTTAGCTTGTGAACAATGCTGCAGTAAACATGGGGGTGCAGGTATCTCTTCGGTATGCTAATTTCCTTTCCTTTGGATGTTACCCAGAAGTAGGATTGCTGGATCATGTGGCAGATCTGTTTGTAGTTTATGGAGGAGCCTCCACATTGTTCTCTGTAGTGGTTGTACTGATCTACGTTCCCACCAACAGGGATGGGTGCCTTTTCTCCACATCCTCGCTAGCAGTTCTTTTTTATAACAGCAACCATTCTAACTGAGGTGAGGTGGTGTCTTATTGTAGTTTTGATTTGCATTTCCCTGGTGGCTGATGATATTGAGCACTTTTTTATACATTTATTGACCATTTGTATTTCTTCTTTTGAGAAGGGTATGTTCGAATTTCATGCCCATCTTTTAATTGGACTCCTTCTGCGTGTGTGTGTGTGTGTGTGTGTGTGTGTTCCTTATAGGTTCTGGATGTTACTCCTGTATCAGATGAGTATTTGACATATATTTTCTCTCATTCTGTAGGTTGTGTCTTTGCTTCGTTGATCATTTCTTTTGCTGTGCAGAAACTTTTTGTTGTTGTTTGTTTGGAGACAGGGTCTTAGTACACAGTTCAGACTGATCTTGAACTCACAGTGTGGCCTAGGCTGGCCTTGAACTCACAGCAATCCTCCTGCCTCCACATCCTGAGTGCTGGGACTACGGGAGTATGCACCACACCCAGTTAGAAGTTTGTTTGTTTGTTTGGATACTGGGAATTGAACTCCTGACCTCACACTAGCCAGACAGGTGCTTATGCCGCTGAGCTAAATCCCCAGCTAGAAGTTTGTATTTTATATAATCCTATTCATTAATTTTGATTTTGTTTCTTATGCTTTTATCACACCTAAAAGTTTAAGAGTGAGTAGTCAAATTGCCACTGCTCCTGTCCCCCTTTTATGGTTGGTTAGTTTGAGTCCACATCCAAATAAGCTGTGTATATCAGGTGGTTGTTATGTGTCCTGCATCTCTTACTCCACACAGGTTTCTCCTCTTTTTATTTTCTCCTTGCAACTTAATTGTTAAAGAAATCAAATTGTTCATACACATGTGAAGGATGTGGTTTTCAACCAAGGATGATTCCCCACCCCGGGGGGAGGTGGGTATTTGGCAATGTCAGGAGACATTCTTGGCTGTCACAGCTTGAGGAAGGGAGGCACTTGCTTCCAGTGGGCTGAGGCCAGGGATGTTGTAAATGTCCTACAGCGTACAGCGCAGACCCCAGAAACAAAGGAGTACCTGGTCAGGACTCAGCCGTGCTGCCACAGGGACCTGCTGTGACTTCTCCACATGCTGTCTTGCGGATTTCGTCCCTTTCCAGAATGCGTGTTCCCCTTTCCATCATGTTGCTGCCAACTGGAGGTTAGGCTCAAGCCTGGATCACATTCAGACTGGACTTTTTGGGGTTTGTCATAAGATATCAGATAGTCTTTGGTACATTAGTGGTCGCAATTAGGTCGGTCCATTATAAAACTGCGGAAGAAGAGAATTTTGAAAGACAGTGGAGAGTAAAATTGCTGCAATACAGGGTAAAGGGAAGCAGCAGAATCAACCTGGGATCCAAGACAGTGCACCAAGTGATGTTTGAGTATGGCTGTGTCACTCACTGCCTGATCTCAGGTGGCCACCCACACTCTGAAGCTTGGTTTCCTGTCTGTAAATAAAGGCACTACAGTACTGTGGCCGGGCTTGGAGGACACCGTGCAGTTCTGCAATAGCTGCTCCCACGAGTTCCACACTTGCCTTGCCCACTTCCAGACTATGGGCGCTGTGAGGCACAGCCTTACTGCATCATTCCCAGTGTCCAGCACACTTGGGCACTGGACAGACATCTGCAGAGGAGTAGGGGCCATCAGAGGATGCAGGGGAGGAAGACAAGCTATCCGTGTGCTTGGGAACTCCACACAGGCAGTGCTCCTGGATGCTGGCCACTGGGGTTTGGAGCTGAGGAGGAATATTGTTAACAGCTACCTTGCCTTTGTCCTCTCCCCAGTGAGCCCCTCTTACCCTCCCCACTCTCATCAGGCCTTGTCCCTCCCTTCCCTTCCTGGACAGTGACTCCTGGCAGATGCCCTCATGCTGCTTTCCCATGCACGCGCACAAAGCCAGCAGGTGAGCAGGATCTTGCCCCGATCATCCTGTTCCTCTTCTGGCTGTGGCACCTGCAGACAGGCCCAGGCCAGCTCCCGGCTCAGCCATTCTCTCTGCTGCATCTCCCTTCCATGGGCCGTGACGCCGGCACCCAGGCATCTTCCACCTTTGCCACCTTGAAGCACTGCAGCCTCCTCTGACCCACTGCTTCCTTCCCAACCAGATTTCTCAAAACCATTGCCGATCCTCTTGGTCTCCCTGCTTCATCCTCCACTCCAGTCAGCAAGCACAGCTCCAGGAAGAGGGCCATACCCAGGTGCAGCCTTGGTGTAGCCGATGCTCGGTCATTTGGGGGATCTGACAGGCTGATGTCTTTGCTCACTGGCTCCCTGCATCCCTTCCCGGTTTTCTGATTCCTCGGCACCTTCATGGCCTCTTCCTCCTGTTGCCCACTCTTCTCCGTGTCATGTTCTGCCAGGTGGATGTCCATTCCTGAGACTTGAGTGCCCACGTAGATACCATCGACTTCCACGTTCACGTCGCTGGCCCAGGCAGGCTTTCCAGGGCACCTGCGGGGTATCAGGCAGGACCATCCTGGGCCCTGGGACACGGAGGTGAGGAAGCCCGACGAGTGCTTGCTGTCTCTCGGGTGGGATAGGTAGAATTAGCCAAGAAAGCAAGAAAAGGAGAGAAGCTCGCTGTGGATTCATGGAACAGGAAAAATCAAATAGAATGGGCTCTGTAAGATGGGAGAAGTAACTTTGGACTCTTCATCTTGTCCATAGTGGAACTGCCTCCTAGGGACCTTAGACAGTATAGTCTTTCTTGAACTTGTTCCTGTCACGTGGCAGTGGCTTTCCCATGCACTGTCCACCTGTCTGTTTTGCCAAGAAGTGGAGTGCTCCTCCTGGCCCCCACCCTCACATCCACCCAGTCTTTCAGCACTCTTCACTTAACCTGAGTATCTGACTGTCCTGTTTGACACATTTCCCTGACGCTGCTGGCCCAGCTGATATCTTCACCTCTTGTTTAGACTACAAGGCAGAGCCTTCTCTGGACTCATCTGCCCCCACCCTGTAGTCCCCCCAGAGCCACAGTTGCCTTTTAGAAAGGGAGGTCTGCTCCTGTCATTGCCCTGTGACTCTTCTGACTTGCCTTCTGGCTGCCCTTCAGATGGCCATCAGCGCTCTCACCTCGGCCAGGCAGCTGGCCATGTGGCACTGCGACCAAGCCAAGCCTATGCAGGCCCCACGGCTCCGTCCTCAGAAAAGGAGGCAGCCCTCCTGGCAGTCCCCAGGGTACCCGTAGACCTCACAGAGGTAGCTAAGCTGGACAGGCCCTGCTGTCCTGGGGCTCATAGTCCTTGTCAGGGAGAAAGCGGGCTACCTCACAGTTGACAGAAGGCTGTCAAATTACATCGCGCCAGGGTGAGAGCCCCTGCCGGGGCATAATATGACTCAGGACCTGACTGACTAGTGCCATGCTGGTCCCATGAGGAGAGAAGAGAGCCAGTTGGGTCTGATTACCACTGAGGGATGCAGGCCTGAGGAGCCAGGGAGGATGGTGGGAGGTGGCGGGTAAGGCCTGCAAAGAGGTGTGCCCCTGACATGAAGCTGGAGGGAACTGGGCTGTCATCACAGTGGGTTAAGAATGGGCAGGAGAGCCAAATTTTTTCTGGAAGTTCATTCTGCCTCTGCCAGGTAGAGGGCTCTAGAGGGGGCCGGAGGAAGGCAACAGCAGGGGTCAAGGTAGAAGAGCCCATGCCTGAGTGTCCACAGGTCTGAGATGAGTTTTTAGTTTCTCGAACATTTGAAAGCTTACTTCAACGTGTTTCCCTACAAAGGCTGTCTTACCTGTGAACTGAGTCTGACTGTGTTGTGGGTTACCAGAACATCATGGTTATGTAAGGTGCCTTTGGGGTAGGAAGTAGCCAGGCAACTGGTTTTGTTCATCTCTCTACCCATTATATGTGCAGCACTGAATTGGCCATTATAGCAAAATGAAAAGGAGCTAGGGAGTGTGATCTACTGGATCACATGTGTGTGATTTAACATTTAAAACAAGGACTGTTTCTGAGAGTAGCTCTCTGTGACCAGTTTTCTAAGGGCATCCCAAGAAAACTGAGCAGATGCATTTTAACTGGGGCATTCTGTGGAAGGTGGGTTACAGGAGGGGGCGTTTAGGCAGAGGGACCCATGCTTGCATGATCAGATGGGAAGAGTGACAGATGTTGTATTAGTCAGCTTCTCGTCACTATAACAAAATTCCCGACACAGGCTGTGTAAGAAGAGAAAGGGATTTACTCAGCTCAGTCTTGGAGATTCTAGGGCGTAGTGCCCACGTTGGCTCAGCTCTAGTGAGGACCACGTGTCGGATGGCAATGGTGCGAGTGTGTGTGTTAGAGTGAGCAGTGGTGTTTCAAAGGGCAGCAGAGAGGAGGAAAGTCCCACAGTCCCTGCAGAGGGCACACCCCCAGGGACACAGGGTGTCCCTGTAGGTCCCACCTCCTAAAGACCCACACTGCCTCCAGCTCCTCCACTGCATGGGGAACCTAAAGAAGATTCAGTCTGTAGTGGACGTCCAGATCAAAGCCTAGGAAAATACATTGTGACCCAGAAGCCCCAGGCAAGGGGGGGGGAAGCCAACACAGGTCGGAATTCTGTCTGCTGTTACGAGCGGTTTCATTTTGGGAAACTCTTTCCAAGTATTCTTAAACAGCTTATGAAAACACAAAGTAGCTCTTCCTGCTTAGTGACAGTTTCATTCAGGGATGAGAGCAGACACGTCCAGGGCTCCAGTTGGTATATGCCCACCCGCCATGGCCCTGCGTAACGGGAATGGGCTGGGGGACTTGTGCCTGTGGGTTAGAACTTGGAGGTTTTTTGTAAAGCACATCTGTGTAGAAACTGGCCCCGCCACTTTCACAGACAGATGAGGGCACCGCAGTGAGTGTGTTTAGTGGACCTTGGTGGCCGGCACTTGCATTACAGTAGTGGTTGTCTCTGCTTGATGAGGATGGCAGCCAACATGGCCTGCTGTCATCCGGTCGTTGCCCAGGAAGCCCTCCAGAGGATCCACATGGTGAACGTGGTCACTTAGGCCATGTGGGTGACAGAGGACCCCTGGGAGCTCTGCCATGTGTTTCCGTGGCCTCTCCTCCACCTGTCAAGAGTATCTTACCGCCGTCGTCGCTGCGGGCTGCCACATGGGGGTTGGATGGCCTGAGGGCAGCAGTGCCATCTGGAGATGCGCATGCCAGTCAGGAGCATAGAGGTGGATGAGTGAAAGAGAGGCCAGAAGGAAGAGCAGCTCCTGGCTGCGGGGAAGCTCCCTTGTGCAACCTTCATTGAGTTTTGAGAGCCAAGTAAGCTCATGAGGAAAACCTGTCATTTTAGGAGGTGTCCACCACATTTGCTACCTGTCGACTCTGTACAAGGTACCACAAACTTAGTGGCTTACATGAACAGCACACTTACAGCCCTGGAGTCCTGAGTCCTCTGTAGAGCTGAAGAGAAGGTCTGAGCAGGCCTGCGCAGCCTCTGGGGGCTGCGGAGAAGCCCTCTTCTCGCCCTCCTGCTTCTAGAGGCTGCCTGGGCGCTCGGCTCCGCCTCCTCACAGCCTTCGCCCGGGAGGCCTCAGGTTCCTGCTCTCTGACTTCTTCCACATTTCGTTGCCTTCCCTGCCGGCCCTCCTGCCTCCCTCTTGAAAGGACTCAGCTGATGACTTTGGGCCCATGTGATAACCAGGATCTCTTCCCATCTCAAGACCCTGAACTTAGCCACATCTGCAGTCTCTTGCCAAATAAAGTCTCGGGTTCACAAGTGTGAGAAATTACACTGTGATCGTGGGGGGCGGGGGGCGTCATTGCTCAGCTCACCGTATCAGCCTCCGTGGTAAAATACTTAGAGTTCAGTGTCTGAAGGAGACTTAAGAACAGGTATCCCTGCAAGCTTCTCACAGCCTGGCTCCGCTGCAGTTGGGCTGCAGCCTTACCCGCCAGCAGCAGCAAGGAATCCTGTCTACTGTGAAATGAGGGGCTCTGTCCCAGAGCAAGACTTGTATGCATTTTTTTGTTTTTGTTTTTTGCTAATTTTGATTGTGCTCTATGTACAGCATTTTACTTATTCATTTGTTTTTATTTTATTTTGGAAGCAAATTTCCAGCAGAAAAAACAGTGTTTTGGCTGTCCAGTCTTCAACATCTACTAAAATAAAAGCACCACCCCCTCCTCAGCCCATGGCGAAGAAAGACAAACGGCAGAATTCATCACGGTTTAACGCCAGTAATAATAGAGAACTGCAAAAACTACCATCTTTGAAAGGTAAATGTTTTAAAAAGTTAAACTGTGGCTATTTGGGAGAAGGAATAATGTCTGTGTAGTTTTTTAGCTTCTTATTCCTTTGTTGTGTTTACATTTTACAGGACCTCTTCTGTTGAGGGTTTTGTAGATTGAATGCATTAACTTACTTACTCAACTGACATTTTAAAATTTGTTCCTATTAAGATAAAAATCTAGAGCTGGGTATTTAGCTCAGTGGCACAAGTGCCTGCCTGGCAAGTGCGAGGTCGTGAGTTTGATCCCCAGTACCAAATAAATAAATAAATAAATAAAAATAAAAAAATTAAAATCTGATAATGAATGTAGTACAGAGATGCAACACTAAGAAAACAGGAAACAAAGCCTTTGCAAATTGATTGAGCTAGTTTTTCTTTCAAGTGATTTTGAAGAAGTTTTTACAAGTAAAACAATAGTAAAAGTTATGGTAGACCCTCTTCATTCTTCTGTCTGAAGGAAATAAAGAAGTAGGTTGGGCACAGCAGCGCATGCCTATAATCCCAACAGCTGGGATGCCACGGAGGCTCATGAGGCCAGCTGGAGCTGCATGGTGGGTTCAAGGCCAATCTGGACTACATGAGGTCTCGTCTCAAAAGAAAACAAAACAAAATAGAACAAAATGAAAGAAGTAGCTATAGTATCTTGGGGACTTTCTTTGTAATGATTCATTTGGAGATCACCTCTAGCCAAGGTTCTTTGTCTGAGATTAGTCAGGGAAAAGTGCTCTTTACTTGGAATCTCCCCCAACATGGCCCAGCTGCCCCTTTCTGAGTGTATTCAATCCTAAAAGTTTTCCTTCAGATTTTGAAATCGACATGCTTAAAGCCTTATCCAGAAGATTAGCATAAATACCCTAAAGTCCTTATGAAAGGCTTCCTTCTGAAAACCTGCAAAAATAGACCGATACACTGAATTTAAAAAACATCTTCCTTACCTCAAATCTGTAATAGTGGTTTTTTTATAGTTAAATGTCATTGAGTATGAACTCAGCGAGAATAGGGGTTTATCTTCTTCATTTCTGTACCCTGAGTATCTCCCATACCTCGGCACAGAGAGAACGTTAGGCAGGTGTGTGGGGAGAGGGGTGAGTGTGTGGGTGGGCAGACAGACACGTGGGTGGATGGGTGGGAGAATGGGTAGATTTATGGATTAATTTGTTGCCCTTTGCTTGCCAAAAACCCAGGCTCTCCACTCGCTGCATTTTGCAGAGCTTGTATTCAGCTTATATTTGCTGTGGTAGACAGCAGGCATACTACTTTATTTTTGGTGAGTCTTCTCCCTTCCAAACAGTCTATGCCTTTCTGATGCTACTCATTCCCTTTCAGCAGATCCGTATTGAGTGCCTGTGAAAGTAGGCCCTGTTCTGGGTCCTGGGGGTACCCAGCATTGAACAAAACTAAACCCCTGCTCTCCTGGACTCAGCATCCCAATGGTGAGAAAGAGAGGAGAGGAGTACACGAATGGGACCCCTCCACCCAGTACCCTCATGAGGCCCAGAATCAGGATGATTTAAACGTTTGGGGTTGTTGAGCCTTTATGTTCAGAGCCCCATCCCTCATACCCATCACCCCTGGAGTTTGGCTTTTGCTGTCATAAGGACACGCTGGGTGTGCCTTGCCTCTTTCATGCACAGATCAGAGCTCAGGCAGGTGCCATCGTAGGCCCAGATGTACTTCCTGTCTTCCTTTTCCTCTTCCAAGGAGTCTGTGCACAACTCTTTCTCCAGGCCATTTGTTCTGCTTCTGTTTGTTGCTCTCAACCTACATTCCCTCATTTTCTCACTAGAGCTAGTAAGAATGGTATGCAGTGTTCTTCCACTGACACTGAAATTTCCCACTCCATAGAAGGGAAATTCCATAGTTAGTCCCCATATCCAGAAGCACTTCAGACTGATCAAACCAGTTCCCCACATTAGTCCCATTGGATAATTCATTCTAAAATACTAGTTCTTCTGTATGTGTGCCACAGTAAAACATCTAGTTCAGAAAATACAGGAATTGATTGACCCACAATAAAGTTATATAATAATTTAAGGAAGATTAACACTTATGATACCCTTCTCCCTTCTGTGAAGATAGTTTCTCTCCCCATTTTTTATTAAAAGATTTTATGGGGCCAGGTGTGGTGGTACAGACCTGTAATCCCCAAACTCGGGAGGCTCAGGCAGGAGGAGCATCGTGAGTGTGAGGCCAGCCTGGGCTACATAGTGATTCAAGGCCAGCCTGAGCTGCACAGGGAGACCCTGTCCCACAAAAGAAAAAAAAAAAAAAATTGTGATTTTCCTGTAAAGCTCTACCTTTTCACTAAATTTATTCCTAAATATTTTGTTGTTTTTGTCATTCTTGTGATTGGGTTATATTTTTTCCATTTCTGCTTCAAGTTGGTTTTTGTCAAGTGAAAAGTTACTGGTTTTTAAATATTTTCCTACAACATCATACTACCAAATTTTCTTGACTATAATGATTCTTTTACTAGAATCTGTCCAAAGAGTCCTGTCACTGGTAACTAGTTCTTTTATCTTTCTTCCAATATTTATACCAGTATATGTGAGTCATTCTAATTTTATTATACCACGGAGGCAGCAAGGGGAGGGCAGGCTTCCTCTCCGTTCTGTTTCAGTGAAGGTCTTCACCATCAACGCACGGAGTGTAAAGGAGGCTCTTGGTTCTGAAGTCTTCAGCAGGGGGCAGCGACGGTCCAGGCATCAACCTGTGTGCACAGATGGGCAGTATGGCCTGGGTGGTCTTGTGCCTGGGCTTGGTGAATCTTATCAAGCACCATGTGATTTTTCTCTTTAAAATGTGGAGATAATATTAGAGTGCTGTGTTGATAGATTGTTTTGTTTTGCTTTTTGTTCCGTTTCGTTTTGTTTTAAACTACTTTTGCCTTGTTGCAGTGTATTATTATTTTTATATCATGCCTGGTTTCATTTACTAATTTGCTTAAGACTGTTTGCTTCCACATTTACTACATGAAGCTGGGTTTGCTTTCTTCCTTTCTTGTACTTCCATATCTTATCAAACCTAGGATGTGCTGGTGCTGGCACTCTGTGACCTTGCCAGAGGGCAGACCCCAGACGTTTCTGTGCACTCCCTCACTCTGCCATCTCAGGAGGAGGATCGATGCACCTGGCCCTGGGAATCACTCAGCTGGCGAGCACTCATCTCTGCGATGACAGCGGCTCCCCTCTGTCATGGGTCACTTAGAGTCGCCACACTGTAACCAGCACATGGCACTCGCAAGGGCTCTTTTCATCTCCGTCTGCAGTGGTGGTGTCTCCTTAGGAGTTTGTGCTTTCTTTTGACTATTTTGTTTGCGTTCAGTATCATTCATCTCCACTCTTATCCTATTCTTTTACCCTTTTCCTTATTTATTAAGTCAGATACAGAGTTGGCTTATTTCCAGGTTTATTTTTTAATAATCAAAATAATTAACTCATGCATTTCTCTGAGAATACCTTCAACTGTGCTTATTTTTTTAACTTTTCTTTAGAGTTTTATTGAGACATAATTTACCTGCCCTAAAATTCACTCATCGTAAGCGGAAAATTCACTTGGGTTGAGCTGTGCAGCCATCGTCTGCTGCAGTCCCACATCTCCACCACCTGGGAAAGTTCTCTCTTGCTCATTTGCAGTTCTCTCCTGCTCCTGTCCCCGGCCACAGTCAGCTGCTGGTTCGCGTGCTGTCTCCGGATTTGAAACTGCACAGTACGAGGTCTTTATTTTTAAGTAATTGATCGTTTCCGTTCACCAATTTTCAAAGTAATAACTCAGCATCTTCCCATGATAAGAGTTTTTGTTTTAAATGACACATAATTGCTGTAATATTTATGCGGCACAGTGTGATAACTTGGTAAAACCCAATAATTTGCACAAAAACCCAATAATTTGGTAATTGGGTAAAACCCAATAATTTGTACAATTATTCTGAATTAATATTTACAATAAGAATCGAAAATAAAATCAGGGTGATTAGCATTTATATCTCCTAAAACATCTACAAATTCTTTGTGTTTAGTAACCTTCAAACTCTTCTAGTTACTTTGAAATACATAATAAGTTGCTGCAACCTCGTCACCCTACCATTCTGCAGAACCTCTCATCTAACTGTATGTTGGCGCCTATTCTCCAGCCTCCCGGTGTTCCCCTGCCCTCCAGTGATCACTCCTCTCTTACCTTCTGTGATTTTTTAGTTTCCACATATCAGTGAGAACTTGCAGCATTTGTCCCTCTGTGTCTGGTTTATTTCATTTAATGTCCTCCAGTTCTATCCGTGTTGCCACAAATAGCAGGACTTCATTCTTCATATGGCTCAGTAATATTCCATTGTGTATGTATGCCACATTTCCTTTATCCATTCATTTTCCACAGACATCTCAGTTGATTCCCTACCTTTGCTTTTTAACATAGGAGTGCAGATGTTTCTTCAACATACTGATTTCATTTCCTATGAATACATACCCAGAAGTGGGACTGCTGGACCATATGGTAGTTCTGTTTTTAGTTTATTGAGGTACACGTGTATTGTCTTCCATAATGGCTACCAATAGTATGTTTCTACCAATAGTATATAGATTCACACTTCCCTGGTGATTAGTGATGTTTGCAGTTCTTTCATTTGCTCATCACCCATTTGTATATTTTCATTTAAGAAGCGTCTATTCAGATTGTTTGTCCCATTTAAAAATCAGTCCACTAAGGATTTTTTTCTCTTGAGTTTCTCATATAGTCTGTGTATTAGTTCTTTGTCAGAGGAGTAGTTTGCAAACACTTTCTTCCATTCTGTAAGTTGTTTCTTTTGCTGTGCAGAAACTTCTTAGTTGGATATAATCTCGTTTGTCTGTCTTTGCTTTTATTCCCTATACTTTTGCGCTCTTAGCCAAAAATCTTTGCCCATACCAATATCTCAAAGTGTTTTCTCTATGTTTTCTTCTAGTAATTTCATAGTTTCAGGTCTTACATTTAAGTCTATGGTCCATCTTGAATTGATTTTTACAGATTGTGAGAGACGGGGATCTGGTTTCATCCTTCTGCATGTGGATATCCAGTTTCCTTAGAACCATTTACTGCACAGATTGTTCTTCCCCTGGGGTGTTCTTTTGGCATGTTTGTTGAAAATCAATTGGCTGCAGGTGTGTACATTTATTTCTGGGTTTTCTGTTCTATTCCATCAGTCCATATGTCAATTTTTATGCCAGTACCATGCTGTTTTGGTTACTATAGCTTTATAGTATATTTTGAAGTTAAGTATTGTGTTACCTCCAACATTATTCTTTTTGATGAACTTTGTTTTAGCCATTAGAGGAATATGATGGTTCCATTATAAATATTATGATTGTTTTTCTATTGCTGTGAAGAATGTCATTGGTATTTCAATAGGAATTACATTAAATCTGTAGATTTTCTTGAGTGTTATGGACAGTTTAGTAATATTAATTCTTCCAATTCATGAACATAGGGTATCTTTGTATTTTTGTGTGTCCTTTTCAATTTCTTTCATCAGCATTTTGTAATTTTTATTGTAGAGATCTTTCACACCCTTAAATTTATTATTTTATTTTATTGCTTATGTCTATTGTTAATGGGATTGCTTTCTTGATTTTTCAGCAAATTTATTGTTCATGTACAGAAATGATACTGATTTTATTATAAATGATTTTGTGCCCTACAACTTTCCTGAATTCATTGATCAGTTTTAATAATTTTTGGTGATGACTTTAGGTTTATCTCTATGTATGATTGTATTGCCTGTGAAAATATAATGTTGACCTCTTCCTATATGATTTGGATGTTTTTTATTTCTTTCTGGTCATTACTCTGGCTAGGACTTCCCAGTGCTATAGAGAATAAAAGTGGTGAAAGTGGATATCATTCTCCAGTTCCAGATCTTAGAGAAAATGCTTTCAGCTTTTCTCCATTCCGTGTATACAGCCTTTAATTGAGACACATTTCTTCTATACCTAATGCATTGAGGGCTTTTTCTCATGAAAGGGCATTAAATTTGTTCAAATGATTTTTCTATATTGTTTAGATCTCTCTTTTTTTCTTAGTCTAGGTAAAGCTGTATTGGTTTTATCTTTTCAAAAAATCAATTTTTTGTTTCATTAATCATTTGCATCAATTTTAATTTTAATTTCTACTCTGGTATATCTATATAAATATATAGTTTTTTTTTTTTTTTTTTTTTTTTGGTACCTGAAATTGACCTCAGGATCTTGCGTTTGCCAGGCAGTCCCTGTGCCACTGAGCTCTATCCCCGGTACTCTGATCTGTATTATTCCCTTTCTCTACTGATTTTGAGTTTGAATTAGTTCTTACTTTTCTAATTCCTTGAGTTGCATCATTGTTTATTTGAAATCTGTCTCTTTTTTCTGGTTTCTTTTTGTTGTTGTTGTTGTTGTTTGTTTTATTTTTTATTGCTAAAAACTTTCCTCCGTACTTCTCTTGCTATATCCTATAGATTTTGGCATGTTGTATTTTCATTTTCATTTTTTCTAATACATTTTTAATTGTTGTTGAGGACTGATCAGTCATATTGGAGAATGTTAGTTAGTTTCCTTTTATTTATATAGTTTCTAAAATTCCTGTTGTTGATTTCTAGTTTATTCCAGTGTGGACAGAGTGGATACTGAGTGGTTTCAACTTGTTAAGACTTGTTTTGTCCTAACTTACCACCTATCCCAGAGAATGGTGTGTATACTGAAGATAGAAGTGTGAATCCTGCAACTGTTAGCGGAAGGGTTCTGTAAATGTCTTAGGTCTGTTTGATCTGTAGCATAGATGTTTCTTTGTTGGTTTGTGTGTGATATGATCTGTCCATGGATGGAAGTGGGGTGTTGAAGCCCTTGTAAATATTATTGCATTAGAATCTGTCTCTTTCCCCTTAGACCTAATATTTTCTTATGTATTTGAGTGTTCTGCTGTTGGGAGCATGTATATGTACAACTGTTATATTCTCTTGTTGAATTGATCCCATCGTCATTATTTAATGACCTGTGTCTCTTTTTTTTTTTTTTTAACAGGATTTGACTTAATGGCTGTTTATCTGGTATAAACATAGCTACTCCTTAATTTTGGCTTCCATTTTCATGGAATATCTTTTCCCATCCTTTCACTTTCAGTCTGTGTGTGTGTCTTTACCAGTGAAGTGAGTTTCTTCTGAGGCCTTTAAAAAAAATCCATTCAGCCAGGTGGGCATGGTGGTACACTTGACAGGCTGAGGCAGGAGGATCCCCTGGGTTCGAGGCCAGCGTGGGCTACATAGTGAGTTCAAGGCCAGCTTGAATTACATAGTGAGACCCTGTCTCAAAAAATCCTTTCATCCTGTCTATTAACTGTGGCGTTGATAGGTAAGAACATACTCTTGTCATTCTGTTGACTATTTTCTGGTTTTATAGATCATTTGTTCCTTTCTTCTCATTGTTGATCTTTGTGGTTTAATGGTTTTCTGTATTGATAAGGTTTGATTGTCTTTTTTGTGTATCTGCTCTACTAGTGAGTTTTATACTTTTTCCTCATTTTTGCTGAAAATTTCTGGAAAAGACTTTAGTTTTTCATTTCTAAAAGATAGCTTTGCTGAGTATAGTATTCTTCCTTAGCATGGTATGTAATCTTTTACATCTGACTCTTGTACTTGGTACGGTGTTTTTGAGGTTCACCAATGTTCAGTACTTTGATTTTTTTCATGATGAATAATATTCTGTTATACGAATATACCCTGTGTTGTTTATGGACCCAGTCAGAGGCATTTGGGTGCTTTTTTTGTGTTATGAATAATGCTGCTGTGAATATTCACAAATAAGTCTTTATGTGAATGTACATTTTAATTTCTCCTGGTATATACCTAAGAGTGGAATTTCTATATGTATGTCTTAAGAAACTTCCAAACTGTTTCCCAAAGAGGTTACACCATTTTACATTGCCGTGCATGAGGGTTCCAGGGTGTCCACATTCTTGCCAATACTTGTTATCGTCTATCTTTTTGATGGTAGCCTTTGTTGTGGGTATGCAGTAGTGTCTTGCTGTGGTTTTAATTTGTATTTCCCTAATGATTTGATATGTTAAGCATCTTTTCAAGAGCCTGTGGGCCATTTGCATATTATTTTTAATGAAGTATCCATTAAAATCTTTTTAAGTTGTTTTCTTTTAATTGAATTATAACAGTTCTTTATATACACAAGTATTTAAACCACAACACTAACTTGTTAAAACAGCCGACTCAGCTGCGCTGCCCAGAGTCCCACGTGTTGCTGTGGCTCCTGGAACCCCTCTGGCTGGAGTCCAGCAGGGGTGGTGCTGTGTAACTCAGGAGACAGTGTCCTCATGGTCAGTAGCAGGGCACCTGTTGCTACTGGATTGACTTTCCTTTCAAGTGCTTTCCATGAAGGGAGCTAGAACCCAGAGTTTCTTACATCATGCATTCATATTGATGTTTGCAATTCATCTTTAAAGTTACAGTATTTTCATAGTTGTGTGTCTATCCTACAGTGAAAATGATGACTTATGACATTGATGTGTATGTGTATATGTGTGTGTATATTCATCCTACTAGAACAGTTCCTGACAGCCGTACTGATGCCGTTATAAGCAGTTGGGACACTCAGTTGGCTCGTCGTGTTGCACAATGAACTATTGGCATTTTAATTGGAATCCCATCAAATATTAAAATATCCAGGGGTGGGCATCTTCTGATGTTTGCCTTGTCTTTCTTAGGAGTATGTTCATCTTTGTTTTCCAAGATAACTTTTTGTTTCCTTTAGGAGTGTTTTTCAGTTTTCTGCAAGTGGGCTTCACTCATTTCTTATTAAGTTAATCCCCAGATAGCCCATTATTGGTGCTGTCTTAAGTGGGATCTTCTCTGCCTTATGTTTTCTATATAGTTGTTGATTATTTCTGTGAAAGCTACTGATTTTTGACTGTCGCTTTCATATCATGTGCTTTTAATAAATTTCTTATTGTTTCCAGTAAGATTCTTTTGGGTACCCAATTGAGTCATCGATACATAAAGATAATCCCACCTTTTTTGTGGTATTGGGAATTAAGCCCAAGGGTATTCTACTTCCCCAGCCAGACGTGCTCCTCCTGTCTCAGCCTTCCTCAGTGCTGGAAGAGCAGGAGTGCACCACCACACCTGACAGTTAACCTCTGCTTCTCTTTCTTTTACCTCTCTTGTCTCTCTCTTGAGTTACTGGTAAAGTGTCCCACAGCTGTGGCAAGAGCAGGCGTACAGGTCTTGCTCCTGACCCTCGTGGGAATGAGAGGCGTGATTTTTATTGGTTCGTATTTGGTGCTGTGGGTGCCTGGGTTTTCAGCCGTTACACACATTGTTCACATCTTTGAACCTTCCCTTAAGTCAGGCTCAAAAACAAGAAATGGCTCAAAGGGAAAGCGTTGTCAAGAACCCTTTCTAGATCCAGTTCACGTGCTTTCCAGAGAAGTGGGCACACTGCCCTGAGTGGGGGCACGTCCAGCCCATTTCATCCTTCTAGTCCTGGTCATTGAAAAGCTGTGGTCATTTGCCAAGTGAAAAGCAGTGCAGTATTTCATATTTTTATTAACAGGTTGCATGTGGTCTTCAGACCTATTCATTGGAAGATTTTTCTGAATCAGCCCCCTTCATTTGGCTTTTTCGCCCTGGAAGATAGAAATGTGAAGTGAAAAGTCCAGTTTTTTCAAGTGACTTGTGGAAGGAGTAAATTAATCATGATTTTCTCTCTTAAGGCTATTCTCCTTGTTTTAAAAACAAAAGAAAGGAAAGAAGCCAAAGTTATAATGGAACAGTGTAGGCCCTACTTACCAGTTAACTAAAGCCGCTGGCACAGGGGACAGTTACAAAGTAATGGGCCTTTTGCGTATTATTGTTAGAATTTACTTGAATTTTCTTAGACTGACTTTTGAATGGGAGTTAAATGCTTTGTGTATCTTTTCTTCCTTTTGTGAAAATGTACTTCACCCTCATTTCAAAGCAGTGTATTTTCTGGTACAGTTGAAAGTTTTGCCATGAATTCGTTTTTAACCGCTTAAAATGAATTATGCATGTATTCACAGCAGGTTTTGCCTCTTGGTTGAAGAATAAGGACAGTGGAGTGTGTGAAGGTTATCAGGGTGCCTGCCCTCGTCCAGTCTGCAGAGAGAAGCAGGGCGGGACCCTCTGCGCCGAGTCTTGGCCTCTGTGGCCTAGGCCTTTCTGCTGTCTCCTTTTTCATCTTGTGCCTTCTCTTCATCACCTGCTGCCCCTGGGCTTGGTGAGGCCGGTGCTGGGTTGTAACAGACATCTGACTTGTGCTGGTCACACCATGGGGAGGGGGAGCAGAACAGTGTCCCACAGCAGCCCTGCCCTGGGTGCCACGGCGTCCATGGCTGCCTTCAGAGCTGCAGTGGTGCCGTGTCTGGGAGCAGTGGAGCTGGCGGCCTGGCGCACAGGCTGGGTTCACAGCCGGCCCAGGCCTGCCCTACAGGGTACCTGCCTTCCACGCCCCTCTGCCATAAA
Source organism: Dasyprocta punctata (assembly GCA_004363535.1). NCBI lineage: Eukaryota > Metazoa > Chordata > Mammalia > Rodentia > Dasyproctidae > Dasyprocta > Dasyprocta punctata. The sequence goes on along the minus strand of RJWM01000864.1, from coordinate 96,235 downwards.
CATCCTGTGAGTTACTCCAGGGTCGGCCTCAGCCCTCGCCGGGTGGCATCAACATTTTTGTTTGTGCCACCAGCTGCAATCTCACATTTCACAAAAGTGTTTAGCTTAGGCCTTCAGCATCCCTCACGTGATTTCCCCCAGCACCTCAAATGGCTTTTGCTCTGTACATGTACACACACACACACACGCACGCACGCAGCCACTGCTGTTGGACAGCCCTACCTCTTCCTGGTCCCTTCAGCTGCAGCCCTGGCCCCCTCTTCTGCGCTGTGCCCTCCCCACAGGCAGCTGTGTCCTGCTGCCTCTGCCGCCCAGGCGTCTCCCAAGCTGCTCTGGCTCTGTCTTGTCTGCTTTTTAAATTGTGGTAATATATCCATAGTATGCCTTTCTCCTTTAGCCACCCTGCAGTACATGGACTGCACTGTGTACCTGTCGCTACCATCTGTGCCCCAATAGAAACTGCCCCGTGCAACAGCAGGTCCCCTTCTCCCCTGGGCCCCTACTCTAACAGTCATGTCCAACCTTTCAGGTTGCCTGGGATGCATGGAATGAAGAAGAATTTAATGAACTTAAGTAACAAAACTTCCTTTTTTTTTGAGGAACTGGGGAACCAGCACAAGGCTTTCACACTGAGGTACATTCCCCAACTCTTTTTATTTTGAGAAAGTCTTGCTAAATTGTTAGTTTGCCTGGGCTGGGCTCGAACTTGAGAGCCTCAGCTGCCACACGCTGCTGAAAACTTCCCATTTTTGTATTTGCTATTATGTAACCAAAAGAAAAAGAAAAAGGCAGACAGCCTGTGGGCCACAGGTCGCACATGCCTACAGAGTCTGACAACTCCAGGGGTCTCAAGTGGAGTCTGCCAGCATTTGCCTCTCAGGCTGGCTCAGTTCACTTACATGACGTTCTCGAGGCCCGCACTTGTCACAGTGTGTGCCAGAGCCTTGCTCCTTTGTAAATCCCCCTTAAGCCCATGACCAGAGCACATTTTTTGTATCCTTCCACCCCTCATTGGAAGTGGACACACGGGCTGCAGAGCACGCCAGACGTGTCATCCACTCAGCACACACCACTGCCCAGAGCGTCACAGAGGGCAGGCTGCTCTGTGGTGTCCCAGCCCGGCATCTGCAGAGCGTGCGGGACACACGCGGCATGTTTGCTAGAGGAATGGAAAACCTCCGGGACCTCTCCCTGTCCTGTCCCAGCCCTGTCTCCCCACCTCAGTGTCTTCTTGGGAAATGAGGTTGATTACTCAGGTGACCTGCGTAGGGTCAGTGAGGATGTGGGCAGATGAAACGAAACAGTTGGCATGGAAGCTCCTGGATGCTTTGCGTGTGGATGTCCTCCGAGCTCAGAACAAGGCAGGGGTGAGACACTTGCATTGGTCTGGAAGGTTTCACAGCTCAACTGTAGCGCATATAAAAGTAAGCCCAGGTCCCAGCCCAGGACCCAGGGAAGGTTTCCTTCATCTACTCCACCTTCCTGCTCTGAACTTCCCCCCACAGATCTGCTTGACTTTGCTTTTTGATCACTCACAGGACTTGCTCAAATCAACAGGGCCACCAGGGCCTGTCCCTTTGTCCTTGCTGTTGGCAAGCAGACACTCCCTGGCAGTCTTTGCACACAGCTGAATGTTAGGTACCTTTGATCTGCCTAAGGAAAAAGTCTATTTTAAACCACAAGTGAAGCCAGTTTTTTAAGGTTAGATTCTTACTCAACAAAACACATCACTGAGACTCGTGTAGTTTCTAGTGTTTTTGAAAACAGAGTTGGCCAGTCCGAGATCAGCACACTGCAGTTCTAGTGCCACCAGTGTCTAAGTTCAAAGCACCAGCTTTCTGTTAATTGTTGTTATGCTTCTTTGCTAAAATGCAAGCATATTTTAATTTTCCTATGAACTTGCTGAGGGAGATAAAGAAAACATTTAGCTCAAGTTAGAAATGAATTTTGAAGATTTTATTTAGAAATACCACCTCAAAATGCAATCTGTGGAGTGTATTTAGAGGCAGTTTGCTTTCAAGTAGAGAACAGTGATGGAGTAAGCAGAGGAAAAGGGTGATTCCTTTCCGGTCCAAACTCGGCATCCTCCAGTGTTCGCTGGGAGGACGCACGGAGAGATGCAGGTGAGCCGCAGCACATGCTTTCCTGGGGAGTGCGGCGCTGTGAGCTGTGGAGGTGGGGATGGGACGCGATGATAGATCGATGGGGGGTGGGGCTCTGAGGACTCCCATTCTGAAGCGGGCACAGGGCGAGGTAGAGATGCTCCCTTGACGCCTCCCTCTTGGTCACACGCTCCAGGTAAGGAGGCAAAAAGCAGGGTCTTAAAGTGGGTTTTAAAGATCAGATCAGCGGCCAGGCGTGGTGGTGGTGCAGGCCTGTAATCCTAGCACACGGGAGGCTGAGGCAGGCAGATCACTGTGAGTTGGAGACCAGCATGAATTGTAAAGCAAGACAGCAAAACAAAACTAGATGGGCTGTTGTTGCACGCTTCCTTCACTCACTTGTTTGCTGCACACAGACAGGCGGACGGATGGACGGAGCACCTCCCAGTGTCAGGCCCGATGGAGGCTCTGGTCTGTGCTCTTGCTGAGCCTGACAAGGAGGTGGAAGAAGCTGCCCAGAGGGCTTATCCTGGCGGAGGCCTCTCGCTGCTGCCCCGCATCCCCGCCCTGCGGAGGGGTCGCTTTGGTGATGCTGTATGCCATGCCACATGTGGCCTCTGCTGCTCTGCTGGCTGGAGCTCCATGTAGGGGCCTCCTGTGCCATCTTGCACGTGCACCCCAGCTCAGCAGGGGAGCATGTTGCATATAGGACATGCGCCCTGGTCCAGTGTCGCCTTTGAGGTAAGAAGAGAGCCAGCTGGGCCACTCAGCCCATCCCAGTGCAAGTTGTTATTGCACTGTAAAACTGCTGGGTCATCTTTGTAAAGCATTCGTGTTAGCAGGACAGAGGGCCTGCTGCAGAGGCCAGCTGAGCCCTGACCACCCAAAGGCTAGTGGAGACTCCAGGCATAGGTGGGGAAGGCACCAGGAACATTTTAGGCAGCTCATAACTGAATGTTTGAGACAAGGCATCAACACCTTAAGTTCTAAACGCTTGATTTCAGCTCATTTTTTATATTTTTTGCATGCATGACCTCATTTACCCACCACAATGAATCCTTTCAGATTTTCTTAGTTCCCGTCAAAGCCCTTTCCCTGACTTAGCTTACACCTAAATGGCAGCATTTGTTCAGGGGTTCTTTACACTGTAAAAATTTAGAATGACTTTATCAATACCTAGAAAAATAAGGAGGCTACCTGAATTTTGATAGGAAATACTTCAAACATATAAATTATTTCAGGGAAAAAAAAACAATAAATTTACAAAATATTTGCTTCCAGTTCAAAAGAGCACCCTCTAGTTATTTGTCTTTTTCCTCTCTCTTACTTATTCTAATTTTAGCATATGTTTTATCAGTGATCACCGATCACAGTCTTAAGAGTTCTCTGAAGAACTACTTTACATGCATAGGGTTTTGGGAGAGCATGGGGGAAATCACTGATAAAGTTGAGATCCTTTGATCTGAGATCATTAGGAAAAATACATCAAAAAGTGACTTCATTTTTCTTTGCCTTCCAATCTGTATATTTTATGTAAAACTCTAGGAGTCTCTCCTCACTTGTGTATTCCAGCTCATGAGCACAGCCCGAAGATAGGCACATCTGCCCCTCTTGTTTCTCATGAAATATTCAATGATTGTGGGCAGGTCTCTCTGTAAAGCACAGACCACGCAAGCCCAGGTGCCCCGGCCCTGAAGGAGTCTGTTCGCCCGGCGTTACTCCCGCATGACGAGGTGATGGTGAGTGGAAGTGAGAGCTTGGTGGCCCTGGCTGGGGGCCGGAGGTTGTCCTCTCCTGACAGACACAAGCCGGGGGTCAGGCAGGTGCAGTCTAAATTCAGATCACCTGGTTTGATGCACAGGCTCTTCGTGTTTAAGTGTTCTTCTGTTCAGGTAGCAGCACCGCCTGGGCAGGAATGAGGCCCGCAGCACACATGGGTCAGGAGAACGTGGTCAGGTACAGTCCTGCAGGCTTGTGGAAACACTCCTGGCTGCCAGCATGGAGTTCTGCTCTCCTGAGCTGTCGTTTAGCTCTAAAAAAGGAGGGCACAGTGGCATTTGCTGTGCTTTCTCTCCGTATGGGTAACAACCATTGACACCGTCAAGTCTGCACACTCTTGGTGAGGAGGACTCACTGAGCCTGCAGGCGCAGTGTCCATGCAGGCAGCCGGGTGTTCTCCCCACTGGGGACTGTGTGGAGCAGCCAAGGCCTTTGTGTTGCTACTCACTCACACCAGACAGGTGGGGCACAGGTGAGAAATTACAGAAAGGAGTTGCCATTCAGGAAACCTTCACATGGAGACCTACTTTCAGTTCTGTCAAGGAGGCTTTCTTATCTTTCATTTGTTTTCACTTTGGAACTGGTAGTGGTGTTCCCTTTTGGAGAGAATCATCTCACCACATTCTTCTAGTACTCCAGATCTGGTGTCCTGCTCCTTGGAATAGCTTTTTACATCAACCTTTCTGAAGATAGAAAACTTAGATCTGAATGGTAGCTTTCACTTTATTCGTGTTGTGGTGCAGGAAATTAAGCTGAGGGCCTTGCACAGACTGGGTAAACACTCTACCACTGAGCTACATCTGTAGCCCTTTTTGATTTTTGTTTTACATTGAAGCAAGGCTTTGCTAACTTGCCCAGGTCGTCCTGGAACTTGCTATCCTCCTGCTTCAGCCTCCAATGAATACTAGCTTTTGATAATAGCCTAATAAAAAAATAGATGAAATGCCTCACCTTTAAACAAAGTATCTAAAACTTAAAGTATCTAATACATTGAAATGTTTAAGTTCATGAAAGTATCCACTGCTTTTCACTTTATCCCTTTTGCGCTTTGAAGGCCATGTGGTATGAAGTTTGTAGCACTTTCTAGCTGTTGAATTTAAAGCAGCCTTCATTTTCCATTTAATTTATTTAACTTGTTTTTTTCCAGAAGAAAACCTAGGCTCAGGGGAAAAAAAGGGAGGATTCTAAACTCATTAATTTGCACTACTGGTAATGGGGAAGTTGAACAAGAGTCCAAACTAATGAATTAGAGTTGTGTAATATTTAAATTCCATTTGCTTTTAAATACACACACACAGACACACAGAGAGATCCGGGTTGCCGAATGCTGTGTATGGTGCAGAAACGAAACTAAGTAGGACGAGAAAGTAGAAGGTGGACAGCAGAGTGGGTGTCACTGAATTTGGGGGACCAGCCCGGGAAATGCTAAAATGTAAAGTTCATGAAGAATGTGTGTGCACACGTCTTTTTCTTGTCTTTTTCTTTTTTTTTCCGTAGCTCTGAGGCGTTTGTGTAGTCTCGTGAGGGGCTGTGGCATCCAGCCTTGTCCCCTGAGAGATGGAATTGTTGCCTCAAAGTTACTGAGAAATGAAGCCTTCAGAAAGCCCAAAAATGCCCAGGTTTTTAGTGCACACTGACAGCCAAACAGAACGCTCTTTCCATTTGCAGTTTTTTTCAGTGTCATTTTAAGTTGCAGCTTCTGGCCAATCAGCGAGCTCTGTGGCCGCTGACATCACGAACCAGCCAGTTCCCTCCAGCTGCAGAGCTTCAGTTTGTCTTTTTTTAAAACTAAAATGGAGGCTGGTTTCTTGCCTTAAGGGGTACACTGCCTTTCCCGCTGGAGTCTAGATGTTGACATGTAATAAGGCGGGCAGCGGGATGGTGGTGGATGCGGCCAACTCCAATGGGCCTTTCCAGCCCGTGGCCCTGCTCCATATCCGAGGTGAGTTATTGTGTGTTCCCCTGGACCGGAGCCTTCCGTGGGTAGTTAATAAATGGCTATTGTGCTTCAGCTAGGAAAAGCAGGAAGTCCCTTCCGCACAATTCACTCCGCTCCACCGCAGACGTAACCAGAGCGGGTGGGGAGTGTCACTGCTGCTCGGCATTTTACGAACTACTTACAGAATTTGAGGCTTGAAAGAGGCCTTGCATGCATAGTTCAAAGCTGGTTTTTCTGCTTTCTGCTCGCTCTCCCATCCCCCTTCTGGAGCTGTGCTGATGTCAAAGGATGTGAAGTCACTGCCCGGGGAAGGTATTGGGTGGGGGTGGGAAGGAGAGGCGGGCCAGCTGAGCTCGGCCAAGTTGTCCGCACAGAGTTTCTGTCACATCGGTGTCGCTTAATACTGCCGAGGTTCGGCTGGGACCTGGCCTGGAATTAAAGATGAATTACAGTCAGCAAATGTGCAGAATTGATGAGAAAAGAGCTTCCCTTTTTACGGGGGTTTTCGTTCTTGCTGAGGAGCCTAAAAGAGAAATGTGCTCATGCCTTGAAACACTGAAATCTAATGGGGGTCGTAATTTCGTAAGCGTTAGTGTTTTTGTGGAATATTAGGAAATATTTTGCATTTACATAGGTCCCATGTGCCATTTGGCATTAAAATTTTAAATGGCAACAAGTTTTCAGTGTGTATCTAGTTCATTGTTTTAATAGTTTGCCTCTTTTACAGTTTATACTTATTTGGGATTTGAGATTTAGCTGTAAAACACAGTATCAGGTTAAACTGTAGCTATCAGGATAATACATACTTATTTTTAGTTGATATTTTAAGGTATTTGTTATGTAAATTTTTTGTTCATTATTGGGTGAGAAAATGAGTGCTAAGTTTCATCAAATCACTTAAAAACGTGTCATATCACAACTGTGCCTCAGCAGGACAGTTTGCACTCGGGGTCTCCTGTGAGGACCCACGTTAAGGCTGTGGGGGCAGGCTCTCTAGAGTCTGACTGATAGCCCCTGTGGCTGCCTTGCCAGACAAGGGTTGACCCAGGAAGATAAGCACATGAATAGCCAGCCCACAGGAGGAAAATGCGTGTTGCTTTTCTTTCCCAAATCCCTCGGACACAGCGGGCAAAAGTCAGCATCCCCAGTGTCCCAGTGATAGGGCGGGCCGTGACTTCATTATAGACAGTGTTAGGTGTTCAGCTTCAGGGCCCAGAGGGAATTGTTTGGATTTCGGTAGCTATCAAACACTAGTTTACAGTAAAATAATTTGATTTGTGTAAAATGTAAATTTATGCACATTTTAAGGTGCCTTATAACAAATCTTTTTAGTTTGTGAGTCTTCTGGTTTTTAATAGGCAGTTAATGTACTAGTTCTTTTAATTATGAATGTATTCTGAAATAGGATCAGATACACCTAAGACTAACTTCTACTTCAAACAATGTGAATAGTTTCTAATTTCAAAAGTCAAAGAAAGTTTGGTTTACTTATAAGGACTTAGAGCAAGCATGATAGCATGATGTTTAGCAAAATGTGTTTTATTTATTGCACTCTTACATTCTTAGTGAATTTAACTTCCATTTAGCAAAGTCCATGTGCCAGGAGCCGAGGGCCATTAAAAGTACACTACGTGTAGTCCCTGCCCCATGGGAGCAGTGGGTTCAGTGGGGGAGACCCAGCCGGGAGGAGGACAGAGGAGCCCACCTGGGCAGGGTGCTCTGGGGAGACAGGACTGCCACCTGCCGTCCTGGTGTGGGAGGAGAAGGACCGAGCGGGCTTGGCCTCTGGAGGAGGGCCAGCTCACCCAGAGGGGAAAATAACTTGCCACGGTCACACAGCCCTTCCTTAAAGGGAAGCCACACTCGGACGAGTTGTTTTGCTTTGTTTTGTTTGTAATCTTTTTTTTTAACTTATTTTAAATCAGAAATTGTGACCATTTATAGAACATTTTGCAATAAGATTGCAGTAGGGTTTTTCCCGTTCCTCTATCATCTGTTGGATTCAATGGCCTCTTTTTGCATGGCAGTGTTATACCAGGGTTCGTTTCTTACTGGTTTTACAAATACTGTATTTGTCAAGCAGTACTGTGTGCTGGGCAGGATCCTAACTTGGAATGAGAACAAGAGAACAAGCATGTGATCCCCGCGCACCTCTCCCCCTCACCCCTCCACCCCGAGTTTACAGCCCCTGGGACTGGGGCTAGAGCTGGGGACAGTCCCAGGGCCTGTAAACAAAGAAGTAAATGCAGTCACTAAACTGATTTGTGGCCCAGTTGGTTTGATTACTGTCTACCAAGTAATGGAGAGCTTGTGATTAGTATGGTGATTTGACATATCCCGAAAAGTCGAAGAGTGAAAGGATCTGTTTTAAGTTAGTGCTGTCTGTAGGAGGAGAGGGTGACTTGGAATCTGCGGGTTGTACATTTAACATAGTGATTTAAATCCCGTATCTCCAGCTCCGTCCGAGGGCACTGTCTGTGTGGTGGGCATGTTCTCGGTGCCATCTGCTGCCTGAACCACTGGCCACATGTGACTGTTGGTTGAGCACTTAGAGTGTGCAGCTGGGAGACTGAATTTTTAATTTCAGTTATTTTAAATTTAAAGGGACACACATGTTTAGTGGTTACTTTACTGGATAGCAGAGTTCTAGACTGGAATTGGCAAACTTTTGGAAAAGGGCTGGATTGTAAATATTTCTGACTCTGAGAGCCAAAGCAGCCATAGATGGTAAATGAATAGGCGTATCTGTGGTCCAATACAGTTTTATTTACAAAACAGGTGCAGCTGGATTTGGCCCAGGAGCCACAGGTTACTGACTCTGTATTAGGCCAATCCTTGACTTTTTAAGCGGTTTCCTGGAGGCTCGCAGCACTGCCTCTCTGCCCTCCTGGTTGGTGGCCAGGCCTCCTCCCACTCTGGAGCTCACACCCGCCCCCTTCGGAAGCTGCGTTTAGGGCAGGGACAGCTGCGCCAGGAAGATGTTAACGGGCCAGAGAGGCAGTGCGCAGCCTGGAGCCTCTTCCGGTTAACTGCTCTCACCTTGTCTCAGTCCCCCGTGGGTGAGTCTTTGAAGTCTGGTGGGGAGCCCGAGTGCAGGCCATGCTTTTTATGGAAGCCCATTTTTCTTGGGCTGTGGAGGTCTAATTATGGGCACCTTCGTCTCCTCACAAGTACTTGTGGAGTCATCAGTTGGTTGGTCTTCACCTTTCTGACAGAAATTTAGAGAAAAACATGCAGGAGGCTTGTGAAGAAGGAACCCTGGCTCTCCTTCCCCGGCACTGGTGGTAAAGGGACACAGTGCTCCGGCCCCGAGCTCAGGTGCACCTGCGGGCCTGAAGCCAGAGGGTGACCCAAAGCCAAAGACCCCACAAAAGACCAAGTGTTTTTCTCTAAATAGTGCATCTAATCACTTCACAGTGTCTACCTGTTGTGACTGCAGCTGTCTCGGAGGTGACTTCAGCAGTGCACTCACGCATTCGCAGTGGTGACGCTGTGCGTGAGGAGAGTGTGTCCTTTGTGTTCCTCGCGGTGCGCGAGGTAACCGGAGTAACAGCCCTCAGGGAGGGCTGTGAAGTCTGTGCTCATTCTTCTCAGTTAGGCCTGCCCTTAAACTCGGGCGTGCTGTCTGCTCCTGAGCTTTGCCTCACAGCAAAAGCCGCCTCCCAAGGGAACACTAATGCTTTGGCCTCTTCGGGCACTCCTGCCTGCAGGGTGAGCAGGACAAGTCCTAGGGTGTCTCCTCCCAAGGTCGTCCGCCTCCCAGGGGGAGAAGAAGCATTGATGGAGCACTCTTCATGTGCGGGGCCAAGGCTTGGTCCTTCTGTCCGTGCTCTCACTCAGAGCCTACCCAGCGCTGTGAGTCTTTATTCTTTTCACTTGTTTCTAGAAGAGAAAGGGGAGCCCTTGCTCAGAGCCACAGAGAATGTCGTGAGCCTCAGGCAGCCCAGCATAGCCATGCCCCTGTCTCAGACTGGAGAGGTGCTGGTGAGAACCTCTGCATCCTGGCTGCCTCTGGATTCTAACAACTTTCTGTACCGGGGACTGCGTGTGGGCACATGTGAGGTCAGCACTTGTCTGCCTGCTGAGCAGGAGCTTGTTGGAGGTCCCCACATACACGTTCCAGCGCGAGAGGAGAGCACCTTACCCCCTCACACTTCGCTGTCCCGGTCTGCCAGGCCTTACTTTAGTTTTAGTTTGGCTTGGTTTTCTTATCTCCTTCATAAAGTCAGGCAGATCCTGAGGAGTCACTGGAACTCAAGATCTCTCACAGTATCCAGCATCGTATCTAGAGCAAGCACCAGTCAGTGTGGGTGGAGTGAAGAGAAAGCCACTTCCAGTCAGAGCTGTCTGCACGGTTCTGAGCTGGCTGCTTGGTCAGTGGGATGGTGACGCCTTCGCTCTGAGCCTCACTCAGACCAAGCCTCCCCATGACGGGGCCTCGGGTTGGTGTGTACCCCGGCTGGGCAGCTTTCGGGGAAGGTAGCTTCTCTCACTGCTGTGTCTTCTTTTAAAGACTCCTTTCTTTTTAATATTGAAAAGATCCTAGCTAACGTGCACAAGGACGTCCTATTACAGAAAATAAAGGTCTGGTTTTAGTTTAGGCCCTTGAATTATTTATAAATCAAAAACACTTCTAGTTGGGCCAGGGATTTAGCTCAGTGATTTAAGCACCTGCCTGACAGGCGCAAGATTGTGAGTTCAATCCCTGGTACCAAAACAAAACAAAACAAAACAAAAAAAACACTTCTAGTTTAAAAACAAAGATTTTGAAAGATATACCACTTAGATACAATGAATACATCTAAATCATATCCTTATTCCAAACACAGAATTGACCCTATAGACAACATTTGGGGGGCAGTGGGAAAAAGCGGAGCTCAGAGTGACCCTGGATGGGACAGAATTACTGTTGGTTTTCCAAGTGAGGGGTGGTGGCGTGGCTCTGTAGGAGACTGTCTTCCTCGCTGTGGGTACAGACTGAGGTAGTCACAAGCGTTGTGTCCCCAGCTCTGCAGCTTACTCAAATAGTAGTAAGAAAAGTAAGTGTAAAGCAAATGTGCCAAATGTGGATAGCTGTTGAACCTAGGGAAGGAGCTATACCAAGATCCATTCAACTTCTGCAGAGATCTCAACGTTTTCGTATCTAAGGGAAATGTGCTTCAGAAGGTTCTGGTTTAGAAAAAACATGCAACGGAAATGTAATCACTTAGAACTTGTTTACTGAGTAGTGAGTAATGGTCACGTACGTTGATTTTGCCCTGGTTGCTGACTCGCGGTGGCTAAACAGGTAGCCACACTATCTTACTAAATGGTGATGGGGCTACAGAAGCCGATGTTTACTGGCGCTTTGATTGGTCCTTTGGGAAAGTTGCCTGGAAGGCACATTGGGAGATACAACCAAGATTTCCTCCTAACTTGAGAGGCAGTGCTGAGTGGTCAAGGGTGAGGGGCTGGCGGGAGTCCCAGGCCAGAACCAAGTGCCCACCCGACCCCGGCTAGCTAAGCCGCATGGGCTCACGAGACCCTCTCTGTGCTGGAAGTGGAGTATGGGGCGGAGGTGACAGTAGCCCACCTCTCGGGGTATCGTGGGGTTAAATGAATGAAGGCTTGAAATGGCGGCTGGAAAGTTACAAGACTCCAAGTGTGCCTGGTGTCATGGAAGAAGCCCTCTTGTGGGTCACACGGGGCCCTTCAGAGCCCAGCAGCTTAACCACAGTCTGTTTAAATTTTCTCAGCTGTGTTACCTACATTTGTTAGTCCTGAAACATGTCTGTCCCTCCTACCCCCTCACTGCCCGAGCCCTTTCATCGCTTGCGTCTGCTTGGCGTCGTGCCTCCGGAAGCAGTGAGTATCGTCAGCACCCTCGCCCTGTCTGACATCACTGCCCAGCTGAGCCGGGCACCACCTCCACGACTGTCATCCCTAGTCTAGTGCTCAAGGTCCCAGTTCTGCCTTTTTCGGTTCTGTCAAGTCCGGAGTAAAATAGGAGTTCGGCCCTTAAGTTTTTAACTCATGAAAGGGCTTAAGCATAACATTCACAAGATGTTTTATGTTTAAAAGTTAACGATGTCCTCCGTGACTAACCCCGAATAGCATGGTGTCACATGCCGTGTCCCTGTAGCTGTTTCAGGTGTAGATGCTGCTCTCTGATGCTTCCTCACTTGGCTTCCAGAAGGCTCACATCTAACTGTCAGACCCCATTGGGTTAGATGCACTGAACCCCTTTTGTGCTGATTTTGGTTTGGTTTTTGAGGAGGGGTCTCACCATGTTGTCCACACTAGCCTCAGACTCCTAGGCTCAAGCACTCCTCCTGCCTCAGCCTCCGGAGTAGCTGGGACTATATGTATACACTGCCACACCTGACTAGTTCTGATTTTTAAAAATTAGATAACAGCTGAGTAAGTTTGCTCTTAGCTATAACCTTGACCTTTATTGTTTTTAATTTTAATACTGTATTTTTAATAGAATTGGAGCTATAAATACCTTTTGATTAGATTTTTTTCAGCCTGTTCTTTGTCTTTGATGTGTAACAGGCAGCTGGATTTTTGTCAGCTGATTTTGTTACTCATAAGCAAAGTATTGTGATATTTTAATTTATAGAATTGTGAGTAATATTCTAAGGCACAAACCTAATTCTTCCTAAATTACTGGTCTTTCATTCTTGGGGGGGCTTCCAAGAAGAAGAGGTGAGGGGTGTGTGTGTTGTGGGCCATCTCCAGGCATGGGTTTTCCAGCCTGGGAGAGAAGGCCAGGTGGATCCAGGTGCATCTGGTGACCGTGTTCTCCAAGCTCGGGGGCCGAGGAGGTGCCCTTGGTCTGTGTACAGAGCAGGTCGCCCTGGGCAGCAGGCTGGCACAGCAGTCGCATGGCTACTTTCGGGAGACCTGCAAGGCCACACTGTTCATGCAGCTACCAAGCTGTGCCCTGCCTGGTTCTCTGTGCAGTGTGGTGTCCAGCTGGCACTGCTGTGCGTGCTGCCATACCTGTCTCACCTGTCTGACCTCAGGATGTCCTTGATGAACATGACGTTACCACTTTTATTAAGTGTCACACTTCTGTGTGCCTTTCTAATTCTGTGTGATGCGGGGACAGTGTGTGTGGAGGAGTTGACTTGCAGTTGCAGACCTATGAGCTGAACTACATGGCACTTTCTTGGAGAGCATTGTGTTTTGTTTTGTTTATTTGTTTTTTCTTGAAAAAACAAAAGGCACACAGCTAGTTAGTAAGGGTTGATTATTTGGCAGATGTTTTGTTGGAAAAATCTACGAAGTGAGCTTATCAATTAAAAGGGAGCAACTGTAATACGCTAGTATTTTTTCCCCATGATAAAATCCAAGCTTTCAAGCAAAACTTAAATTTTGGGAGATTTGTATCTGCCAATGTGAGTGTGACAGTTCCCAGTGTCGGTGCTCCTGCTGGAAATGGTGGCGATTTTAGGACACGGAATTTCTGCCATCCATGGAAGGCCGCATACCCCAGCGCACTTCCGTGTTCGCGGTGAGCAGCGACGCACTGCAAAACACACCGGCCCAGGGCAGGAGGGCCGTGCATGCCCCTGGACGTTACTGGGACCAAAGAATTCATCAACATGGTTTCAGGTTCCACATCACATCTGGTCTCTTAGACATTGTCACTCGTCCGCCTTTAGCATACAATGAAAGAACATCCAAAAATTTTTGAAAGGCGTTGAAGTTGCTACCTTTTTCAGCTAAACAGGTTTCTATGAGCCTGTGTCACTCTTGTTTATTTTTCACACATACTTCTAACAAAGCCATGCCTCACAGAAGCGAGATAAAGAAGCAGACCTGTAGACCTGTCTTTTGTAGATATGTACAAAGATGTAAAACTGTCATTTTTCCCTTTTAAAAGTTATTTTCATAAAGGTGTTACTTAACATGAAGTGAAACTATTGCTTTTGTGAGTTAATAAAGCAGATGTTCCTAAAACTTCTCATATGGCCAGTATAAGGGGATATAACCCAGCAAATCAAAAGCTTTTTCTGCTCCTCGTACTTGGAAGAATATAAATACCACAAAAGTGAAAAGCCCTTGACCTAGGAAGCCTCTTAGCATGGGCTGAAAGTGGCCCTGACCCAGTGTTTACTAAGCCTTGGTGTTTTCTCTCTTCCTTAACACAAAACAAAAGCAAAAATAAACAAAAATCTCACAGTGAGCCTTTCTATGAATTTGCTTTAAATTTTCCAAATAGGTTGGCATCTGGAAGGGGGAGGCGAGTGTGACCTCTGCCGCCTGCCTCTGACGGTCCTCAGGGCTGTGGCCAGCACTCATCTCCCCCGGGGTGCACACACCGTGCCCCCCACACACTCCGCAGCTATCGGGAATGCCAGGGCCGGAGTGAAACTGCACCCTGCTAACTTTAGAGCAGAGGCCCCTCTGCCTCATCTGGCTCCTGGAAATGTGTATTTTTGCTTCTCACTTCTTCAGACTCGGTTCTTGAGAGAGCATCAATGACCCTTTTGAAAATATCTCACTAGATGTTAATCTTACTCACTGTCTGACCCTCCCCAACACACACACATCATTTCCTTAGTTACTAGATCAAATCGCACAGAAATCCGTCACTTCAGAGCCAGGGTTAGGTCTGTCAGTGCCGCTCGCTGGGGTCTGTGATTCAGTAGCCATACCACCTGCATCTCCAAGTGTGTTCTGTTTTGAAATGCATTTGGTAGCCAGGCATGGTGGCACACACCTATAATCTCAGCACTCAGGAGGCCAAGAGGATTGTCATGAGCTGGAGGCCACCCTGGCCTACATAGTGAGTTCAAGGCCAGCATGGGCTACAAAGCAAGACCCTGTGTCCCATCCTCCCCGCCATAAAAGCATTAGGTTATCATTCCTTATTTTCAAGAAAATTGAAAGAAAGGAGCTTAGATTGACATTCCAGTCTAATGTCCCTGAAGACAAGAAACACATACTAGGGCTGGGGATTTAGCTCAGCAGCATAAGCACCTGCCTGGCAAGTGCAAGGTCGTGAGTTCAACCCCAGTATCAAAATAATAATAATAATAATAATAAAAATGAAAAGCCCTCCTTTTATTTCGTCCTTAATTAAGAGAAATGACCTGTCAGGAGAAAGATTGAGTAGCTGTCCAACATAAAAATTTTTTCAAAAACTCTTAATAAATCCAGATAGTTTTTCTTTATAAAAATTTCACAAATGACATTATGCTGAAAAGTATCTTTATTACTCTTTAACAATGCTTAACTTAAATTTATACTTTAAATCAAAGTTAACTTTGTATTTTGAGGTTTTGTTGGGGGTTTCTTCCTCCTATTTGGCTTCCTCTCTCCTGCCTCTCCTCTAAGAACCCTAGTATTATTTTATCGTGTTTACTTTCCACTGAGGCCATCTCCTCTGGAAATGAGGTGTTGAAACTGACCTTTTGTAAGACAACCAAATTTTTTTTGGAGGGGGTTGACTTTTCTTATTCAAATACTGCAATGTCGATGGATCCAAATCTTACATTTTTTTTTACTTCTGAGTTTTGTGCATCATTTGAATGTCAGATTTCAAAATATTAATGTTGAATTTTTGCATTTCATTATCATTGTCCAATTAAATGAGCACAGATTGTCCCACCTACCTAGACTGGAAGTACATCTTTTGAAGTGGTGTGCAAGTGTGTGCACACATGTGTTTATGTGAAGCCAAATGTCAACTGCCAAAACCCACTTCAGTCCTATAGCTTTATTTGGAATAGCACATGGCCTTTGGCTTATTTCAACTTTTTCACCCTTTGTTTTTAACAAAAAAAGAAGAGCCCTTAAGTGAAAGGTAATCTAAGCTTATACCCCCAAAATAATTTTAAACTGTACAGTTTACATTTAAATATTAAAAAATAAGTTTCAGAAGCATGTTTGGTAAAGAGCTCTTTGGCCAGAGGCAGGGACTTGTGAGCCAAGCTAACGCCTGCCTGTGGTGTTCATAGTAACTAGATGTGCCACCTGTGCAAACGTTTATCCAGTCAGCCCTGCCGAGGGGCCTCGGCGGTTACAGCAGCAGCCGCCAGCCTGGGGTTCTTTGCTGTTACCTCGTATTCCAAGCATCGCCATCCTTCATCTCTTCCGAGGTAAAAATTGTGGGAGCCCAGTTTACTGGGAGTAATTCGGTATGCTGTCCTTGGCTCCCAAATGAGAACGGATAGGCTGTTATTGTTTATCATTAGCACCCAGGAACCTTTGTGATCTTCAAAGCTTCTTGCAAGTGTTCATTAACCGTCGCCCTCTTTCCTGTAAGGTAGCAAACAGGTATTATTAGCCCCATTTTTACAGTTGTGGAAACCAAAGTGGAGAGGTTCCCCAAGTCGCCTGAGGTCTCAGAGGAGTTGGTGACAGAGACCCGGTGAGCACTTGGGTTTTCTGACTCAGTTCTGGGCTCACGCTGCTCTGGACGTGCATGGGAAGCTGCTTGTGCAGGTTCCTTTATCGCAGGATCTCTGTGCAGAGCTCTTTCTGCTCTCTGCTCTCACCGCAGTGTAGAGTGCAGTGCTGCTGAAACCAGGTTAGTTGCTCTGATGGTGTCAACTAGAAAAACAAGAGATGCAGATTCTGGGTCATGAAGGTAAGGCTCTTCCTTGGGGTTTGTGGCCATGGGTGAAATTAACTAACCCTGGCCTTGAATTGTCTGCCTGTGCCTTAGTCTGACCTCAAAGCTCCTGTGACTTGTCCTCCACTCGAGTTAAGAATCTCATGCCTCCCATAAGACTCACCTTGCAGCTGCATGCTAATCATCAATGGTGAGGCTATTGCAGTGATGAATGTGAACTTATTGCTGGTAGATATGTAGGGAGTAATTCTTAGAATTTGGTACAAAATTTGATATATTTTTCTCAGCGGTGATGCATGAAGCTCTTGGGTAGAACAGAAGGGCACCCTTTCTGTGGAAACTGGTTCTGTTTTACTTTAGCCATTTCTCTTAAGGGGAAACAATCGTCAGGCAGAAATAGTTCTTGATGTGCACAATGAGGTGATGTTTGTGTCGTGACAGAAAGTGGTAACTTCATGTTCCCGGTGGTAGTGAAGCTCTACACGTTCCTTCCTCATTCCATGTTTAAGTATTGTGTGTGTGCACTGCATGGATTTCTGCCTTGGTAGCGTGGCCTTTGTTAGGCCAAAGGAAGCTGAAATTCAGATTAAAAACTTTTAAGTAACAAATTTCATTTCAAATGGAAAGAAAACTTTATGGGATATGCCTAGCACAGAAAAGAGAACAAAGTTGAATTTTGTGTTTGCCTACGGCCACCTGAAGCTTTATATCATTTCCTTAGATAAGTGTTTGGAAGTCACCAGCATGGCACTCGGCCCTCTGCTGTGTGCTCACATCGATCGTATAACAGGTACCATGGCTGCTTGTGTGTGACAGCATCAAGGAGCCCAAGGGAGAGGGCAGCCCTTCCAAACATCTGCTTAGCTGAAGTTTGAGAAGCTAATTGGTGGTTCCAGAATGCCGTCGGGGGAGACACAGGAATTCAGTGCACTGAGGCCATGTAGTGAGAGAAATCCTGGAAAAGTTGGCATTGAATAAAGCTCACCCTTTATGAACTGGCAAAAAGGAGAGCAGCGGAGGGCTGTTAATGGAGGCAAGATGCAGAGCAGAAGTGCGGTACACCACTGTCGTCGCCGCTAGGGAGGACTGGCTGAGAATGCATGTGGCACGAGTGGGCCCACAGTGGAATGCAGAGTGCTGGAAGAGACTGAAGGTGATACCTTTAGTTGAAGACAGGGGGAAATAGCAGAATTTGCACTATTTTTTTTTTTTGCATGAATTTGTGCATGCATGTTTGAACCATGGATTAAAAGTTAACTTTTGTGTGCAGGCCCAGGGTATAGTCCCCAGTACCACAGTAAAAGGAAAAAAAGGCATAGCATTAAAAGCAGGGGACATATATTGATTATTAAGTCAAGGCATTGCCATCTTTTTGGTCTTTGAAAGTAATGTTATGGTTTTAGACAATTAACTGACTAAAACATAGTGTTCAGGGCCATCGTCCAGTGGATTGGAGACTCAGCCAGAAGTTGGCTTTCCTGGTTCTTATCACAGGATACGTGTGCCCAGCTTTGGCAGCCTGCTGTGGAGCTCACTCTGATTCATGAACACAGCGCAGCACAGGATTGCAGGTGACTGGTGCAGGTCATTCAGACTGCACGGTGCGGGATTCGCCAGCCTTTCGTTTTTGTGTTTCATGTAGCTGACTGAACCAGTTTTGCTGTGTTCCAGCCATTGTTGCTGTGCAGCTGGTCCCGTTTATTTTTTCAAGTGAATGGGAAGGCTGGCTGTCCAAACCACCTCTGCTGAAAGTCAGAACATTCTATGTCATCTACAGAGAGGGACACCAGGAGTTTCTGGAGCAGGAAGGGGAATTTAAGAAGGAAGTTGGGGAAGGTAGGGCCTCATGGCCTTGGTTTTCCTGGTGGTGTAAGAGAGGAGGCCTCAGCAGAGAACCGAGGGTAGACAAGTAAAGGGGAAACTCAAAGAATGACAAGGGAACTGACCGAAGATGGGGAAAGTCCAGCACAGCCCCACAAGTGACTGTCACTACTTCCCACAACAAAGGCCTGCTCTCCCAGTGCCTCACCACATATATGCTCTGCAGATATTTTTTGTTTACATTTAGGTCATTGGTCAATTTCGATTTCCTTCTCAGGCATGAGATGAGGGTCCAGCATCATTGCATGTGAATATTCTCTTTTTCCAGCACACTTGAGAAAACTATTCTCTACCCCCTTGAATGGACTTGGCACACTGGTCAAATATCAGTGGACCGCGAACGAGAGGGTCTCTTTCTCAGTCCTGTTCCTTTGGTCTCCCCACCTGTCGTCATGTCTGTACCACACTGTCTTGATTCTGTAGCTTTGTTTCAAGCTTTAAAATCAGAAAATCTGAGTCCTTCAACTTTGTTCTTCTTTTTTCAAGATTGTTTGGTATTTTGGGTCCCTTGCATTTCCATGTGAATTTGAGGAACCACTTGTCAGTGCTCACTGGCTTTCTTCTGTTCTGGAGCCCTCCCTGGGCCAGCCCAGGTCAGTGAGGGTAGGGCTTCCCACCTTGCCTGAAAGCACCTCTGCAACCGCTGAGGGGTGGGTTCACTGCTTCAGATGGTCCCCCAGGAGCCCCTGGATGTTTCAGTTTCTAAAGCTTAAAGGTCTTTGTCATAGAAAGCAATGTGGCTTTAATACCGTTTTGTAATTTTTACAGTTCAGTATGAAATGTTTAACATCATTTAACTACACGGGAAACTGGTATTCCAAGAAACATGGCATATAATCTGCAGCTTCAAGCCCCTCTACAGGGGTGTACCTGGTGTGAAAGGCCAACAGGGGACCCCACCTGCAGACCACAGGCTCCCACAGATCTGGAGTGAAGGGCAGCTGTGTCTGCCTGTGGAGCAGAGGGGTGTGACCTGGTTTCACAGATGCTGGTTTCTCTTGCAAAGTGACCATTCTTTTCTGTTGATCTTGGAAATACATTTGGGTCTCATCAGTCTGAAGCTTGCAGGATGAAATCTGGTTCATTTCCTGTTACCTTTTAGGGGAGTCAAGGTCTTGACTGGTGGACACAGGCACTTAGTTTACCTGGTGCAGGTCAGTTGTCTCCCAGCACCTGTGCTGCTCAGGCAGGACTTTACCCTGCCTAAGGCAAAAGCAGGAGCTAAATTTATTCAGTGTATGAGGCTATCTTTTATTCTGCTTGACCTTTTTTTTATATTAAAATGGCCTTTCTATTTTTTTAAGCGGTCTTGTCAGGCAGGCAGCAAGCCAAAGTCAGTCTGAAAGAGTCCATGTGACATCAGAACTCCAGAATGTTGTTTTAGACCACAGGTCCCAGATTCGTACTTTGTTTACATTTGGAGTTACCGCATAATGTTTCAAATGATTTACAGTACGTCACTTTTAAAAGTCTTTTGAAATTCTTTTTATATGAAACATCCAGGAGAGGCAGCTCTATAGGGACAGAAAGTAGAACAGAGAGGGCCAGGGGCTGGCGAGAGAGGGGTGGAGAACGATGGTTTCAGGGTGTGGTAGTTCTTCTAGGTTGGTGGAAAAATTCTGAAACTAGTCGAGGTGGGGGTGGTTGTGCGTGCAACATTGTGAGTGTTCTAAATGCCCCTGACCTATGCACTTGAAACTGGCTCATTGTAGGTTATGTGAATTTTCACCTCTGTTTTTATTCAGTGAGCTCATGGGGCAGTGCGTCACTCTGATGCTGTATGAATCTGGAGCGTGTGCTCCCACACAGATCTGTGTGGCTGTGCACATGTGAGCGAGTGGTTGGCTTCTCTAAGTTTAATCCCTGGAAGCTGCTTGGGTGGACAGAGGCCCTGCTGTGGGACAGCAGAAAAGTTTAACCTGAAGCTAAGACTCAGGGGTGGTCTTCATTTCACTCAGAAACAATGTTTTACAGCCTTTCACACAGAGAATGTGACATTGTACACCTGCAGCCTGCATCTGACTGAGTCTGGTTGCTCACTCTGTCCTGTCAGTCCTCCCTGAGTGCTTGGTGGAGCTCTGGCCGTCAGCACTGAAGGCAGCTGCTTCGTGCCCACTGTCAGCCTTGAAACTCGCCCTCTCCTTCGCTCCCCAAAAAAGGAAGGAAAAGGAAAAAAATCTTAAACACATGTTACTTTCACGTAGGAATCCTCATGATGCGCTCCCACTTTTTCTGTCTCTCCTGCTTCCGTAGTCCTGTGGGTGAGAAGATGAAGAGTGCTTCCCGTTAAAGAGTGAAAAACAAGTGTTTCCCATCAGGGTGGCCTTTGTAACACATCCAGGTTTTCTGCGGCTGGACATGGGATGGGGGCCAGGGGCAGTCCTGGCTAGAAAAGGGCACAGACTGTGAGTAGTAGTTGGGAGGCCAGTGTATGATGGGGGGTGGGCATATGCCATGTTGGGGCCTTACTGTCGGTGTTCTCATTCAGCAAGTGTTTCTCAGCCCGCGGTGCCCACTACCTGTCATGCACTGGCCGGAAGTTACATGTGAATAATCCATGTGCAAGCAACAGCAATGCCATGTGGCACATGCCAGAGCAGAAGGCGCTTGGCAGTGTTCAGGGGGCCCAGAGCAGGAGCAGTCCACCAAGCTGTGGGGGAAAGAGGTGTGTGGGGTTGGTTGTGTTCATACTATTGTTTCTGTTTGTTCTACCGTAAATGAAATAGAATCCCTCTTGACCATTGTTATCTGTGTTAGAACCTGTGATGTGTTGCTGTTGACATCTTTAATGTATTGAACATGCTTGCATTTATGTGGGAGGTTGTATTGTTTTTATTGGCTACTTTCAGAAAAGAGTTTGATCTGGCTAAATCTATTAGAATGTCTGCAAAAGTATACCAAAGGGGAAAAACAAAACTCACTGCCAGCCAGTGCAAAATACCAATTCAGGGCTGGGGATTTAGCTCAGTGGCTCAAGTGCTTGCCTGGTAAGTGCGAGGTCATGAGTTCGAGCCCAGGTACCAAAAAAAAAAAAGAAAGAAAGAAAAGAAAACCAATTCAACTTCCCCCACCCCACCTCACCGCCGGAGGTCAAAGTCAGGGCCTCACACAGGCAAGCACTCAACCACTGAGCAACACTGCCAGCCCCCAATCCAACTTTTGAATGGAGTTATTCAACAGTTTCAGAAAAAAAAAAAAATTGTAGACCACAACAGTTTCAGAAAAAAAAAATTGTAATGGGCCTTTGGGCATATCATCATTCAAAGCATCTTTCTAGTCGGTGGTGCTGAAACCAACACAGAGAGAGTGTTCCTGTCTGGTTTGTGAGATGGTACACACCACCTTACTGTAATACGTTCCTTCAGGCAGGTAACTGTGCCATTGGCTAATTTAATCTGTTCTTTGAGCAGCAGTCTTATGCAGACTTCAAGGCAAAACCAGAGACTGGCAGCATCAGCAGAGGCTGAGAGGAAGCAGTCGGTGTGTCTGTCTGCACAGCGAGGAGAGAACATAGCCCGAGAGGTTAAAACGACTTCCTTGTTCCTCACTCAGGATAAGAGGTGGAGACCTCGGGGCCTACACGGTGCTGAGTCGTGAGCACTAACAGATGCCTGTGAATGAGGCGAGACAGGGGCTTTCTTGTTTTGTCCTTCGCTTCGCCCTGTGGGGAGTCCGGGACTCCTCCCCAAGTGTGGTCAGCACGCGCCACCACTGGTAGCATAAGAGGGGATTTGAAGTGATTCAGAGTTAAACATTATTTCATTTTTAATAATTATATAATTGCATATTGGCAAATGTGAAAACATGCAATTAGTAAGTCAGATGATTTCTGCTGCTTTGGACAAGGCTTAGTAAAAAGTGTGTCCATGGGAAATAAAACCCCAAGAGGACAGTGGCGTGACCACACAGATGTGGCAGGGAGCGCACAGCTAGTGCATGGCTGTCCAGAAAGCCGCCGAGACTGTGCCTCAGGAGGAAGGGGAGAACGTTGTCAGGGCCACAGTGGCAGAAAGACCCCCCAGGAGGGACTCCAGGGTCAGCCTGAGCAGCACAGCTGGGCCCCGGCTCCCCTGCCGCCTCACCTGTGCTCTCCTGCTCCCAGCTCGTGCTGGGCATGGCCCGTCTCGCTCTCACTTCACCTGCACCTTACCAGGTGTGTGGCGTGAAGCAAGTCACCTGGCCTGCAGGTGGCTTCTCGGCTTCCCGTGTGAGCTGGGCGTTCAGTGAAACCGGGTGCATGAGCTCTCAGGCCAGGGTCTGATACACATTAAGTCAGCTGTGTGAGCACTGACAGTGACTACATCTGCCTGCTCTTTCCGTCTCCGAACTCCAGGCCCAGCTAGGGAAGACCGATTGTTAGTAACCTCAGTTTTCAGGAGGACAACTTTGGCTTGGCCTGCACATTACCCTCAGCTCAAGTTATTTTGTCTTGTGGAGGCTGCCTGGGAGTGGGGTCCAGGCGGCACCCTGGGTCTGTCCCTGTGGCTGACTTGTGCCACCAGGGTGCCAGGTGGCAGGCACTGCTGTTAACCCTGGGTGCTGGGTTTCCATGAAGTAAACAAGGAAGTGGAGCTTCTCAGCCCTCCTGGTAAGAGGAGTCTTGGCAGTGCTTCTGATCTGATCCAGGGTTTTCACAGGGTAGGGCTACAGTGCTAGCATTCCTGACTCTTAAGTTTGCCAGAAGTGTGAAAGGGCTACAGAACTGCCAGCAGTGAGTGAGTTAGTTACGCAGCTGGGTGGTTCTCCAGAAACTGCCGGTCCAGTGAACCAGGGCTCTGTTCTGCATTCATTCGTGGCACTAGGCTGTTCCCGGGGGCCCTGTGCTCTGCGTGGCACAGGAGATGCCTCACTCGGACTCCTTTTGAGAGGATGCTGTGCGGAGGGGCTGGGGTGCCCGACTTGCACTTCCATTACCCATGTGGTTGCCAAGTCAAATGTGTGTTCCAGAACTGTCTTCTCTCAGGGCTCTTAAAAGGATTAGGGACCACAGAGTCTTTAAATATACTGTCCAAAATGCCAAAGTTCTGCAGAAATGGTTTTTGTCTTAAATTTTGCCTCTACCATAGCCAGGAGGCTTTGCTTCCCTGGCATCTGCATTGAATCAGGCATTTTAAGTGGCTTGGCCTCTGCTTGACCAAATACAGCCCAGGCAGGACACCTTGTCTCCCAGGTTGAGTCCCCCAGAGAATTGGAGCAGGCACTCCTGCCTTCATGAAGCCTCGTGTGACGGTGCTGCTGGCGTCAGCATCTGGGGGAAGTGGGCTCTCACACCTGGAGGGAAAAAGTGACTTGAAACACTCCCTTGGGCCAGCATGTGCTCATGCCTGCAGAGTTCCCACCAGCCACCAGTGTGCTCGTCTCATAGCAGCAGCTGCTCCCGCAGAAATGCTCAGGGAGAAATCCCCTCCTGGATTCAGTGTATGGCAGGCGAAGGCTCAGAGGCCGTCACCAGTCCTGGTGTCTGAGTCTCTTAGAATTATGCTGCCCCCCATGTGTGCTTAATGCCCCAGGGCTGTCAGGTTGCTTGGGATGTTTGTACTGAGGACTGATATATTAATTGGGTTGTATTGGGAACTGGGTAGGGTGGAGAAGTGAGCATTACGTGCTGGGAAATCAGAACCCGATCGTCTAACAGACCTGTCCCAAGATGTCTTGTGCCCAGCCTCGCAGGCTGACCCGGCAGTGCAGAGCACTGCGAGTGCGTGACGACAGAGCCGCAGGGCCATCCAGCTGCCCAGAGGACTCCATCCTGTCAGGTGCCTGGAGAAGCGGCCCTTTTACGAATGTGTTCAATGCATGTTCTCAGTAAGGAGAAGACGGTGCCTGTGTTTTTGGGGGCTGATTCTAGTAGCCCTGCTGACCACCTGATCACCCAACACTGGAAGCTGGACAGGGGACTGTTATTGACCAGGGAAACAGGGGCCACATAGGTGGGACCACTAGGGAGGGGAGACTCGAGCCATCTGGCAGGTCCAGGGAACAGTGACCTGGGGGTTAAGGGATGCCTGACGCGCAGACATGGCCAGGAGCTGGCTGGTAAATTGCACAAGGAACTGACATGGCTGGTGGCTCCTAGCTAGGCACACGGCTCACAGTTGGCTGAGTATTGTAGCAAATAGAGGGAGAGTTGTTGATTTGTGTGTTGGTTGGTGACCCTGTTAGTAAGTCAGACCTGCAGGACAGGCCATCGCCCAGACAGGTGACAGTTCTCTCCAGGGGGCCTCTTTCTTCTACCTGGGACATGGGCTAATGGCGAGGTTGGCCCGCCTCCACGCCGGACTGTATGGGAAACCACTGGCCCTGAGTTAGATGTTTCTCCAGGTCTCAGAGGTCATTTGTGTGAGGCTCTGCGGGCTCCTGGGGGACAGACAGCCTTCACCCTGAGCAGCACCTGGGAAGGGCTCCAGGCCGGCTTGCAGGGCAATGCAGAGACCAGCAGCTGCCCCAGGGTCTCTGAGAGGCTCCGAAGCCACCCTCCCTGGGCCTAGGCACCATTCCGTCCCACCTGAGCAGCTCACCTCACTCTGTGTGGATCCCTGTCCTTATTTGTGTGATGAGGAGAATAGTATCCTGAGGATTCATGGGCCTAGAAAAGTTACAGGAATATCCAGCATGTAATAAATACCTAACATGCTGAGCTATTATTTCTAAAAATAGTAAGATAGAATGGTAAACTAAATTTTAAAAATTATTTAAGGAAATTCCTTGACTCCTAAACAACAACAAATAAGAAACTTAGACTTTGCGGAAGCTGAAACACTTCTTGAAGTTAAGGCTGTAAAGCTGGGCAGGGCTTCAACTGAGCTACAGGCTGAGTGTGAGGGCTGGAAGTCCCCGGCCTCCAGCCGAGCCACCGCAGGGAAGGGGGAGAGAAGCCAGGGCCCACAGCCCCCAGGCTGCCCTGCTCCGGCCCGGCAGGTGTCAGGCCTGACCAGGCACCGGCACCTGCACACAGCTGCGCTAGTTTCTGTGGTCCGTCCAGTCGTTGTTATAAATGAGTTATTCTGTTATTTTAGAAATGTGTATTTCATTCCGGGGACTCTGAAAATAGTTCCTTTTTATTTATTTTTTTCCTTGGTTTTTTGAGACAGAACTCACTGTGTAGTTCATGCTGGTCCTGAACTCCCTATATAGGCCAGGCTGGCCTTGAACTTGGCAGCAGTTCTCCTGCCTCAGCCTTCCAAGTGCTGGAATTACAGATGTGCTGCACCACTCCTGGGCTCTGAAAATAGTTCTTCAAAGTGCCGTTTAGATTAAATGTCTTTAAATACAATAAATGTCTTGATACTATATGCATTTTTCTAGGCTAATAGAGCATTAGGATTATTAGCGCAATTTTAAAACCACTTTTACCTGCATATACTTTATTTTTTAATAAATGAAATGTGGTTCTTTTAACTTCAGCTTTGTATTCTGTAATAAGGTAGATAATATGAAAAGGTGTATTAATAAGAAATACAGAGTAAATATACATCAGGCAGATGCAAAAATAAAAAAAAGCAGGGTCAGCCGGGGTGGTGGCGCACGCCTTTAATCCCAGCACTCGGGAGGCTGAGGTAGGAGGAGCATTGTGAGTTCGAGGCCAGCTTGAGCTACAACGCGAGCACAAGGCCATCCTGAGCCACACAGTGCAACCCTGCCTCAAAAAACCAGGGCTGGGAGTTTGGCTCAGTGACTTAGGCGCCTGTGTGACAGGCGCAAGGTTGTGAGTTCAGTCCCCGGTGCTGCAAAATAACAAAAAAAAAAAAAAATAGGAGGGTCATGACATGAATGTCAGTAGGGATTGCGCCATTGTGCTGAAGCACCGTATCCGCCGGGCAACACTGCGATTATGAAGGCGCAGGGCCGAGCTGGTGGGGCAGAGCTGCAGCAGGGCGGGCGGCACCTAGAGGCAGAGCTGCTGGGTGCTGCAGCAGTGGGGGAAGGGGCACCCGCTCCGCCCTGCCGCTCCTGCTGCGGCTGAAAGTTGTCTCTGTGAACAGTAGGCCTTCAGTCGGATGGCTGGAAAGCACGTGCTCGTGGGTGTACCTTTCAAAATTTAATTTGTAATAATTTACAGAAAAACTGCAATTCCTGAAAAACTGAAATAAGCAGGGTTCTGTCTTCTCACGGTAAGGCAGGAGAAATAGTATTAAAAGCACAGGCAGTGCACTCTGGGCCCCTGGGGTGCTCAGCCCCATGTGGCCAGTGGCCGTGTCCTCAGTGCTCTCCGTCAGCCCCTATGTGGTCTCCAGGGTTAGGGTTAGGGTTAGGGTTAGGGGTGCTCAGCCCCATGTGGCCAGTGGCCGTGTCCTCAGTGCTCTCCGTCAGCCCCTGTGTGGTCTCCAGGCATCTGAAATGGCCCCTGCCACACAGGCAGACATGTCGCCTGGATTTTTCTTTCCCTCGGTTACTTTGCTGACTTTTTGTTTGTTTTGCCTTTGTTTTTTGAGGTAGGGTCTCCCTGTGTAGTTCAGGCTGGCCTCAGACTCACTGTGCAGCCGAGCTGGCCGACTGAGATGCAGCATTTTGTTAGGTACAGGCTTAGTCGCTGAGTGCAGGGTGTTGCTGGCCTTCTTTAAAATACCTGGAGAAGATGAAAGGTTGCTTCCCTACATCTTTGAAGGGCTAGAGAAGCTACTAAGTCACTTGGCATATGATCTAACAGAAAGTAAAAGCAGCTAACGTTTCCTGAAGGCACACTGTGTTTCAGGGATTGTTACATCTCTTGATTCACAACAACCCAGCTGGGCGCAAGTAGTCTCCTTTTCCAGTTGAGGAAACTGAGGCTCAAAGAGATGTTTTCTGTTCAAGATCAGTAAGGTCATAAGAGCTGGAGCTGGGATTCCCACCCAGGTCTTCCTGCCTTCCACTCAAGTCCTTCCCACCTTAATGCAGCTGCCTCCTATCTTAGAGGATTAGCAAATACTTGCTAAACAGAGGACTACGGGTGGGAGGTGCAGGAGCCTCTGAGTGCTGTGAGTGTGTGATTTTAACTGTGCGACCTGGACCGTGGAGGGACATCTTGGGAAGTATGATGTGCAGAAAAGGGAAGTGTGGAGGACTGGATCTGAGATTCCCGGAGCAGCACCTCAGCTGACCAGTTGCTGGTGGCTTGAAGGGCTGAGGGCTCCAGATCTGGGCAAGCTAGAGTCTTCATCTGAGGTGGGCTTGGGAAGGGTCTGCCTGCGGGGAACAGGTGTCATGTGTGGTAAAACTCTCTGGTTCCTTGAGCAAAGGCAAATTGCCTGTGCTCTGGGAGGTGGGAGGGAAGTACCTGTGTGCGCGGGGTGGCCCTGAGAGCCTGCTGCCTGCGGCCACTGTGGAGGCAGGTCTGCGAAGGGCACGCCCAGCCTGCCAGGCCCACTGTCCTGGCTCAGGGATGCTGAGGCAACAGCTCCCCGCCAAGCATCTCTCTCTCTGCTGCTGTTAGGACCACCCCAGCACATCTGCCTGCAGGCTGGAGCATCCACCCAGGGGAAGGGCCAGGGACAGCTCATTACACAGCAGGTGTCCCTGCTGCATTAAGGAAATAGGAGGGAAGCAGAAGCACCTGGTCTGTGATGCTGGACACACTCTCGGCTTCCATGTGTATGCACGGACAGAGGCTCAGAGCCGAGTGTGCCCAGCGTGCACAGGCCGGGGTGGGGAGGGGTCAGCGAAGCATCTTTCAGCACACACCTAACCCCTAGGACTGGAATCTTCCCCTTTTAACCAGTAGAGAAACCTCCCCAGTCAGGTCAGTGACATACTCCTCCCCACAGGAAAATGAGTGTGCTGGGCAGCCCTCACACAGCGCACTGCATGCCCTGCTGCTGTGTAACTCCGGAGCGGGCGGCATAAAGTGGCAAAGGTGTGCACAGTAAAGGCCAAGGTGCCGAGGCACATGGTGCGGGGCTGCTTTGCTGACTGCTGACCG
Source organism: Dasyprocta punctata (assembly GCA_004363535.1). Lineage (NCBI taxonomy): Eukaryota > Metazoa > Chordata > Mammalia > Rodentia > Dasyproctidae > Dasyprocta > Dasyprocta punctata. Next base: position 68,069 of record RJWM01000864.1, on the reverse strand, counting down.
CACAGGAGGGCATGAGCACCAGTTGCGGGCTCCAGGGTGCGCCCAGGTGTACCTGTCTGTGGCCCCCAGCCTTGTAGTGGCAGGGCTGTGGGACTGTGATGGAGGAACCATGTGTCACTGCTGATTCCTTCCGCTGCCCTGCCCACACGGGCCTCATGCGAGGGAAGCGTGGCCCTGCATGGCAGCTGCCGGCTTTCTGTCCTGGAATTAGCCTCCGCCCACAGACCTGTGTCCAGCCCTCCCCCAGCTCAGTTGCCCTGCCCTCGAGAACAGTGTGCTCTGGCACCATGTGGGCAGTCCTGCCATGGGCTCAGTTCCCTGGAGCCGTTAGGGGCAGTGACGGAGATTGGCCTCCTGCTGGAGAAAAGGCCTTCCAGTCTTCGCTCCGTGTGTCCCATTGTATCCAAGCAATGAGTTAAATAGATTCTTATGTGGTATTTATTTCTTGAGCCAGTAATAAGAGGAAGAAGTATGGACACTTCCCTCTGTGCTTCAGAATTTACCCTTGCCCATCTGTGCTTTCGAGTTTAGCCCATGTGTCTGGAAGGTGGTTGGATTGTGGGGCTGTTAGAGCTGGCTCAGGTCTTTCAGAAGAGGCAGTCGCTGTGGCATGACCTGGAAGGCTCTCTCCCTTCTCCCCGCTTGACTCCACCTCCCCACTGCCGTGAGTCGAGCAGCATCTCCTTAGCTCTGCCCTTCTGCCATGCTGTCCTGCCTGGTGAGCCAACCCCAGACTGCAAACGTGAGCCAAGACAAGCCTCTCCTTCACTGTCAGTATCATGTCCCAGCAGTGAGCAGCTCAGCAAAGGTAGGCTGTGGGTGACAGGCACGTGGAGGGTGGGCGTGAGCACAAGTGGAGGAGTTGCCATCGGTAGTGTACAGGACAGCCTGTCGTGGACCCTGAGCTAAGGGCTGGGGGCCCACAGAGGCCGGAGGGGCAGAGTGCAGGGTGCATGGCCCCTCTTGTCCATGTCCCTCCCCAGACAGCCCAGTCACACAAGGACAGCTCTGTGTATCAGGGACAGGTCAGGAAGCCCTCAGGGACACTGTCCCACATCTTCAAGCAGACAGCAGGTGTGGGCTACACTGCGCCATCACTGCCTCGGAGCACGTAGAGGGACCAGCTGACTGCCAGGCAGGATGGAGTCTGGCACCGACTGTAGGTTAATGGTGCTACTTGCTATTAGTGAGTTCTCTTTACTGTGATACCTGATGCTGAGGAACTTATAAAGAGAGAGAGTTATTTAGCTCCCAGTTTTGGGGCTCCGGTGGTGGCCTTTTTGCTGCCAAGGCCTTACGGACCATCACACGGCGGGGGCAGTACTGTGCATGTCTGTCTCCTCATCTCTCCCCTCGTAAAGCCACCCGGACTCAAGCTTGGGCCACCATCCTGATGACATTATCGAGTCCTTGACAGCTTCCACAGGCCCCTCTCTAAATACCACGTGGGCAGATTTTTCCACCCTCTTACTTCCTCAAGCTGGGGACTCAGCTTCAATGCATGCAGCCCTGGGAGACACGCTCAAGCTGTAGCCCAGCCATAGCAAGGGTTCATTTGTATCCGGGGGTGGAGAGGGTACTTGCAGGAGGGGCCAGAGCATTCTAGGGCCAGTTTCTCTGATTCGCCTCCTCCAGAGGGGGACACACCGTGTGTCCACCCCTGATTTCCTGGTGCCAGTATTGCTGTCTGGTTCCCAGGCTGCCTTGCCAAGGCCGAGTGCTGGGTGGGAACCCGGGGGAGGCTCTGCAGATCCCACACACAGGTCCTGGAGGCTGACCTGATGATGTCCTCCTTTTGTCCTGCCCGCGCCCCTGGTCCAGCCATCGTGTGTGCAGAAAGAGACTAGGATTACAGCAAGAGTTCCGGTCCAGAAGGGCCCACTTACGCCTGCTCTATGGTGAGGCACAGAGAAAGGAAGTAGGGAACATGGAATAAAAAACAGGAAAAATACATATTTCTTTTCAGTACGTACTTTTAACAACTTTACACTATTTTGTCTGCTGATAAACATGTTGAAAGCTCTGCAGTCTTGCTTTGGCAGTCTTTTACTAGTCAAATGTAGTAAAAAGCTGTTACCTTTCTTGAGAAAGTGTCTGCCCTTGTTCTGTAAATAAATGAGCTCCTATCTTGCTGGAGCTGTGGCCACCAGGTGCAGCAATATTACTCAATATTTAATGAGTGGAAGATGAAGTGACAGGGTGCCACCACAGGTGCAGAGCATTTACTAATTAGTACTGATTATAGTGTCTAACTTTGCCCCACAACGCACGCTAGGACTAGGTTATGAAGGAGGTGGCATGTCTGGCATCGACAAATAATGCTATATTGGATTTATATCTTTATTCATAGGCGTTTGACTTGTCCTAATCTTTTCCTGTTAAAAAAAAAAAAAAGCCAGGTGGGTCATGGTGGCACACCCCTGTAATCCCAGCACTCAGGAGGCTGAGGGAGGAGGATCATAGTGAGTTCAAGGCCAGCTTGGACTACATAGCATGACCCTGTCTCAGAAAAACAAAAAGTCAAGTCCTCCAATTGAAGTAGGTGTCTACCGAACCCCTCTTCTGTTGGCCTGTGCCCGAGTACACAGGAGATTTTAAGGGCTTAAGGGCCACGGATACAGCTCAGCGGCACAGTGCTTGCCTGGCAGATGTGAGGTTCTGAGTTCAATTTTGGGTACCAAATAAAAAGAAAAAGAAAAAAAAACCCAAGGCTTAGAATAATTTCGTGACTTCCATGTTCTTAGTGGGAGTCTAGGTGAGAAATTGGCTTATTTCTTTCATGTGACTTCAAGTCTTTTTCTGAAGCATACACTAAGGAAAGAGCTTTTCCCAGGAAACCAGTCTCTCCTGACCTTGCTCCACAATGCCTTGCCCCTCCCCACCCATTCCAGGCTCCCAGGGGTGGGGAAACCTCAGTGAAGGAGAGCTCAGCTTCAGCCACTGCTCTTTTAAATGCAATGACCTGCCTTGTTAAATTGCATTGCAGTTTCTTGAGAGAGGGGTGGGGTTTGGAGTCCGTGCTGTTGAGCTGTGAGGAAAGCTTTCTGCATCTGCAGTCAAAGGCAAGCTGGAAGCCCAGAGGGAGATCCCCGCATGCACCTGAGGCAGGAGCAGCTCAGCTTGTGAGGGAGCAGTGCAGGGGTTTTTGAGCTACTGCCCAGGTGGTCTCTCCAACATCTGAGGTGAGATCTCTAGGCAGGCCTTTGAAGTGAGACTGGCAGTGTAGTGCTTGTGAGACAGCCTTTTCTCCCAGGCGTACACCCAAATCCATTTTGGAGACACTTTCATTTTGCCTGACTGCCACCCACAAGGCCTGAAGAGGGACAGTTTCAGAGATGCTCGCTGCCTTGCCGTGTTTCTCAGGGAGCACTACCAAGCCTGGCTGCAGGTGGGTGAAGGTAAGGCAGCAGCGTCGTTCTCCAGAGGCCTAGCTACTTCCTGTTACCAGGTGGTTACTTTGGCCCTGATAGCAGGTAGTGCAGACCTCAAGATAGGAGGCAGGCGCTGCACTCAGAAGCTGGGCAGAGGCACAGTGTGCATAACGAGAGAAAACTGCCTCCTCTCATCAAGTCTAAGACGCCACTAAGTGTAAGTCAAGCCATTTGTAAGGATTACCAAGAAAATAAAAGATGCAGCCTGACTTTAGGAATATTTGTTTAGAAGATGTATACATTAAGTTAGACTAAATGAAAGAGGATACTTGTACCTTACAATTAAGAGGGATTTATTGTGCCAGGCACAGTGGCACACACCTATAATCCCAGGATTTGGGAGACTGAGACAGGACAATGGAGAGTTTGAGGCCAGCCTGGGCTACATAGTGAGCTCAAGACCAACTCGGTGGGCTGGGGATTTAGCTCAGTGGCTTAAACGCCTGCCTGGCAAGCACCAGGTTGTGAGGTTGATCCCAGGTACCAAAAGAAAAAAAAAAGAAGACCAACTCGGACTATATATCAAGACCTTATCTTTAAAAATCAAATAAGTAAATACATTTCTGGGGCCATCACATGAAGAAGAATTCGAGATTAGCTCAGTGGTGAGGCTCTGCGTGTGTTAAGGGTCAAGGCAGAACTCAGTGAGTCAGTCACTCTTGAGCATCAGTTATGTTTGTTTAGTGTGCTTTTATGTGCTGAAGCTCGGGCCCATGAGCTCGGAGGCCATTGTCATCGCAGAGCACAGCCTGCCAGGTAGGCCGGCCCCGAGGAGTGGGGTTTAGACATGGTGCCTGAGAGCCAGCCTTCTCTTCCCAGGTGGTCTCCCTGCTTTGGGAAGCGGTCTCGCCCCAGAGCAAGTGGCCTCCTCCTGTCCCTTCTCCCCTGACCACCTCTGCCCCCGTCCTTGTGGCGCCTTCCAGGCATCTGCACTGCAGCCCTGCTCGTAGCTCACATGTTGTTAGTTGTTTTCTTTTAGATTCAGTGTTTCTTTGTGATTTATCCCTATCATCAATGCCAGTACTGTTCCTGGCACATACGTGTCGGGTCAGTTTCTGAATCAGCTCCGAAACACAGGGGTCACATCCTCAAGGTCAAGGCCTGCTCCCAGAGCCGTGCTCACACCGCTGTCGCTTCACACAGGCGCCAGAGGCCTGACAGACACACCAAGCCACAGTGTTTACTTTATGTGCTGCAGATCGTAATTGCGGATCTTTTCTTTATGAGAGAGGATCTTTATGTAAATAGAAAAAATGGGAGGTCACTCAGATCCTCATCTCACTTGGGAGAATTTTTCAGCGGAAGAAGGTTGTCCAGAGCTAGCTCCCCTGCTGCCCCCATAAAGCACTGTGAGAGGAGCACAGGACGCCTGCGGTGCTGTGCGCACCCAGGACTCCTGACCACACGGGGATGGAGGTCAGTTCAGGGCTTGCCAGCGCAGACTCAGCTGAGGGGTGGTGAGCACACTGACGCCACTTACCTGGGGTGCCCACCTGCAGCACCCGGGCCCACAGCTCGCATATACAGAAACATATAAAGTACCTTGAATAACTGTAAAGAGAATACCCTGTAGTGTAGCCACCACCCAGGCTAGGGTCCCCCAAAAGCCCCCAACAGGTCCATTAGGGTTTTAGGTTTGCTAAATAAAGTTAGACAAAGTAAATCCCTTTAGTATGCAACTGTTACTTTGTAACATTTATACACATTGTATCTAGTGATAGTTCATTCACCCCTGTGGGTTTGGGAATATTACATTTGCTGCAGTGGTTTTATCTGATCTAGCGCTAATGGGCATTTGTGTTGTCACTGGTCAGGGCTGTGAGGACAGTGCTGCTGTGGACACGCTTTCACCTGTGCTGTGCTGCGTGTATGCATGGTGTCATGAGGTTGTGTGCGGGTGCAGGTCCATCCCATGGGACATGGGTGTCTTCAGTCCACGCCCAGGTGTGAGCCACAGCCGCAGCTTGGCTCCTTGTGGCACTGAGTGTGTGCTGGTCTCATGGGTGACCAACGGTGTCTGATTGTGATTTTAATTTGCATTTCCTGGTTATTGATGACAGTGACACACCTGCCCTGTGTGATTAGCCAGGTGGATATACTGTATGTGAAGAGCCTACTTTCCTGTTGGTCCTCTGAATTTCTCTTACGGTGCATTAGATTGTGAGGCTGGCATGCTCCCTTTTCACTAAGGATACAGATTACTGATGCATTAGAAATGCTCCTATATTCTGGATCCAAATCTGTTGGCTGCATGTATTGAAATCATTTATGCTGCTACTTGCTCTCCAGTCTTGGTGGTGTCTTGCTGAAGTGTTTGGTTTTAGGATGGGCCTGTGGATCAGTCCTAATGCCTGCAAAGCTTGTGTGTAAAGAAGTCTGCTGTTCTTTCTCTGCCTGAGGTGTTTTTCTGTATTTGTTTTAAGCACTAGAGTTTTGCCTGTTAGATCTAAGGTTATTTTTGTGTATCATGTGATCCAGCTTCTTGTTTTCTTTTTTTTGTTGTTGTTTTTTTTTTCTTTTTTTTTTTTTTTTTTTTTTTTTTTTTTTTTTTTTTTTTTTTTTTTTTTTTTTTTTTTTTTTTTTTTTTTTTTTTTTTTTTTTTTTTTTTTTTTTTTTTTTTTTTTTTTTTTTTTTTTTTTTTTTTTTTTTTTTTTTTGGTACCAGGGAATGAACTTATGACCTCATGCTTGCCAGGCAGGCGCTTGTGCTGCTGCACCGTATCCCCAGCCCTTCTTTTCCTGTTTTTGGGGCCCTGAGTGCCAGTTGTTCCAGGACTGTCTGTCAAGGGGCTGACATCTTAGCTGCCGTGAGCCCAGTGCCCGAGCATGCACGAGCTCACCCACCACTCTGCCCTCCAGCCTAGCAGAGGTCGGCTGTTGTCATTAAGGCAGCTTCACAGGAAGCTGTGGTTCCAGAACAACAGGTCCCCCAGCGTGTTGCGCTTCTCCAGGCTGCCGAGGCCGGTGCTGACCTTTGCACTGCTGCACGTCCTAGGATCCACTTACCCAGGTCCCTGGAGGTGGCTGTCAGGATGGCATGGAAGCCACGGCTGGGTTTCCTAATCGGATAAGTGTTGTTATCCACAGCCTCCTCGGGCAGGTGCGGAGCTCCGTGAGACCTGGTGGCAGCTCCTCTGAGACGGGAAGAGGAGAGGGCTCCTCCCTTCCTGCCAGTGTCGCTCCTGGGCCCAAGCCGCAGGACATCCAGAGAGTGAGCTGCTCGGGGTCTGCAGGGAAATGAAACCAATGACTTACCGTGAGAGTTAAGCAGGGGCACCAGTTACAAAATTAACACCCGAAATCTTTTTTTTTTTCTTCTTGTATCGCAGCAGTAGTTTGAAAGTTAAATCTTTTTGGAGATATCACTTATAATAGCATCAAAACATAGCAAACTCAAGAAAAAATTAAAATATATGTTTAACACATTTTTTTATTTTAAAGAGAAAAATAAAATTTCAAAACACAACAATTAGGTAACAATGGTATATACATTACATATCGTTATCTTCAAATCAGTTACTCAGTGTACAAGACATCTACATTTAATTGTCCAAACAATACTAGCACAAACCCTTCTCTTCAGTGAGCTCAGAGAAATCAGTAGTATAACTATCTTAACTATCTTTTATATGTATAGTTTCTTTCAATTTCTCACACTAGTGAGGCAATATGATGTGTACACATGTGTGTCTGATTTATTTCATTTATGAGTATTGTCTCAAGTTGCATCCATTTACCTATAAAAGTCCTTCTTTATGGCTGAGTAGTACTCCATTGTATGAACATACCACATCCTTTTTATCCATTCCTCAGTTGGTGAGCATTTAGGTTGTTTCCAGGATCTAGCTACTACAAATTGTGCTGCTATAAGCTTGGGTGCACCTAAATCACTGTGATATGCTATTTCTAATTCTTCTGGGACGATGCCCAGAAGGGGAATAGCTTGATCAAATAGGACCTCCATTCCTAGTTTTTTGAGGAATCTCCACACTGATTTCCACAGTGGTTGCACCAGTCTGCATTCCCATCAACAGTGGAAAAGGGTTCCATTTTCCCCACAGCCCCTCCAGCATTTGTTGTTGGTTGATTTCTTGATAATAGGCATTCTTTCCAAGGTGAGGTGGAATCTCTGTGTTCAACACATTTTTACCCAACTTTTGGAGAGACTTTTAAAGGTAGTTCATTGGAGAAATACTCCATGTTCGTGAATTGAAAGACTCAGCATCACAGAGGCTTCCACTCTTCCCAAGTCTGGATGGACGAATGGGCCATGAGCAGCCCACACATGAGGGGAGCAAGCTGGGGGAATTTGAATTTGGGTATCAGGTATAAGAAACTCAGGTGTTGGTGCTGGTGCAGGAGGGCCCAAGGCAGAGGAGGCCTTGGGGGAAATGGATCTTTTAAAACAATACATGAGGAGCTGGGGATATAGCTCAGTGGCACAGCTCCTGATTCCTGGTACCATTTAAAATATGTGTAGGTAGGTAGGTAGGTAGGTAGGTAGATAGATAGATAGATAGATAGATAGATAGATAGATATGCATGAATTTCCTCCGGAAAACAAAATAGTGGCCAAATCTGGTGGCACATGCCTGTAATCCCAGCTGTTTGAGTGACTGAGGCAAGTTCACAAGTTTAAGGGCCAACCTAGACAACTTAGCAAGACCTTATCTCTAAATAAAAAATAAGTAGGACTGGGGATTTGGCTCAGTGGTAGGGCACTTAATAGCGTGTGCAAAACCCTCGGTTCAGCCCCCAGCACAACACACACAGTAAAGTAGTATTGCTAAGCTTTTTTGCTTAGGGAGGAAACTAGAGGTAAATGAAATTGAGTGCCAATCAGTGAAGATTCCCAGATTTACTCCAGATTGTTAGTAATGGAATTCAGCTTTGTTCCCAGTCCCTCTGTACTGAGAATACATATGAGAAAGACAGGGTGGCCCATAGCTGGTGCCTGGCTGTCACCCTTTGGAGTCCTTGTGTACTCTTGTTTCACATGAGATCACCATAGTCTTTTGACTCATGACTTGCACAGGTGCCATGGACCACAGGAGCACTGTGCGTGGAAGGAGGTAACAGAGTTGCTCAGAGGCAGAGCCCAGCCTCACTTCGTGCTATGGTCTGTGTGTCTAAAATCAGGCCACTTCTGCTGCTCAGTGTGTGGTGTGTAAGTGCAGGAAGCAGTGCCATCCTGTAGCTTGTTAGTTGGGTATCTCTGGAGTTGTCACCCTCTGGGCTGTTGTTCGTTTGTCTGGAAGAAGCCATCCTCTGGGTCCAGAGGTCCCAGCTCTGCTATCTTCCTGTGGCTGTGTGCTGAAAGCTGGTAGTTTCTCATATTTTGCATCATTTCTTTTAACCAAGACTCATCATGTAGAAAGGGGCTTGGCTTTTCTTTTACATCATTTTCTGATCCACAGACAATCCACATGAAGCCTCCTAGCACATGGTGACAACTGAGAAATCAGCCTTTTCACATCATACTCTGTGACTCAGTTAAAATGTGTACTGAATTGTCAGTCCCTTCTGTAACTGAGGCATCCGTTGCTAGCCACATCTGTGACCTTAACTGTGGTGCTAGTGGTTACTTAGGACTCAGTTGTGAAGGCCTGCTGGAACTCTTTTCTGTTGAGCAGAAGTTTCTGGACTCCCTTGGTCATACCTGACCCACAGTAAAAATCTCAACACATACCTCCACTGTGTGTCCGTTTGTGTATGATATATAAGTACATCTTAGCTTCCTACTCTTTGTAGAAAATGGGGCGTATTATTAGACATTCTGCTGTTTTTTCCCGAACCCCACTAGTTGATCTTGAGCAGCCCTCAGAGTTTGGGATCCCATCACTCCCTGTGGCTCGCCCTGCTGAGCCCCAACCTGCTCACCCTGTCCACCAGGAGCAGGGACGTTTATAAAGCTAGAGATGTGCTCGCCGTAGCTGCTGCTGGCCGTGGCTGTTTGTCACTCGGGGGTAACAGGCTTCCCTTCAGGAAATAGGCTTTTGAAAGAGTAATACATTCTTATCCCTCATTTTCCTGTTGGTTTCTGAGGCCCTGGGTTCACATCTTTTCTTTGCTTCTCTCCCTGCTGCAGGTTCTGCACAAGTCTCGCTGTTCATTTTGCTCCTGGGTATCCATGAGAATTTACCTTGGAATAGCTAGGAACTGGCTCAAGTTTACAATAAATCAGGGGAAATTGAGGGTTGCTGAAATTATCTATGCAAATATGAAATATTTGTGATAGCATTTATACTATTGAGAAATCAGAATCCACGCCACCTCCATCCATTTTTATTTCCCTATTAGCACAGTGGAAAATAAGATTTTTTAAAATATGTATCACTCAACGTCAGGTGCGGTGACATGTGCCTGTAATCCCAGCACTCAGGAGGCTGAGGCAGGAGGATCCCTGCGAATTCAAGGCCAGCATGGGCTACAAAGTGAGTTCAAGGCCAGCTTAAACTGCATAGCAAAACCCTATCAAGAAGACAAAAATAAAACTAAACAAAAATACACTGATAAAGAAGAATCTAGATCAATTTGCATTTTAAAAATACTGAAATATTTGATGAAGCCTGAAAATAAAGGTTCTTTCACTTTTTTTTTTTTTTTTTTTTTCCGGCACCAGGATTGAATTGACAACCTCGCATCTGCCAGACAGGCGCTTAAGCCACTGAGCCAGACTCCCGGCCCTACTTTCTTGAGGCAGGGTCGCACTATGTAGCTCAGACCGGCCCTGTGCTCACATTGTAGCCCAAGCCGGCCTCAAACTCACAACGCTCCTCCTACCTCAGCCTCCCGAGTGCTGGGATTAAAGGTGTACGCCACCACGCCCGGCTAAGGTTTTTTCGCTTTTGTACTCAATTTTTTGTTAGTTTTATTTAGAGAGAGTAAAAAAAATTTTTTTTTTTTTTTTTTTTGCAGCACTGGGGATCAAATTCACAATCTCGCACCTGCCAGACAGGCGTTTAAGCCACTGAGCCAAACTCCTGGCCCTAGAAACAGTAAAATATTTTAAATAGCAATATGAAATTTCTTAAAATAACAAAAGAGCTCATGAGATTATAACAAACCCATCTGTAGACTATAAACCAAAACAGTATAGTACCTTAGCTGCCTGGAACCCTGGAGGAATTAACATAATTTCCAGGGAGTTGGGATTTGCTTGCCTTTTAGAAATATTTTGAATAAAAAAAAAATTTTATGAAAAAACTTTCTGTTCTTCCTTCTTAGCCACATAGATTTGTTTTGATGACAACTTAGTCTTTCTACTTATTGCTTATTATACTGTGTTTAAAAGGCGGATGCTGCTTTCCGGGCCCGTGGAGCTCTGTGAGCCTGCCCGGTCCCATCCAGGGGGTCCCAGCGCTGTCTGCCTTCTCATCTCATGTGGTCTTCCAGTCTGGGGGTGCTGAATGAGGGAGAGTACCAGAGATGGGCTCCAAGTACGAGCTGTGACAACAGACAAGAGCCCTGTGCGGTGCTCGTGCAAAACTAGAGTAGGAACAAAGGTGTGTGATTGAGGAGGGCAGCAGGGAGCTGATTCAGGAGATGCATGTGTTTCATGAAAAGGGTGGGCTGTCTGGATGGGTGTTGGAGTGAGGGTCACTGGGTTTAAATGGTGGAGCAGTCTCTGTCCCATGGTCTCTTTAGTGTCCTGTAGGCGGTATGTCCCAAGCCTATCGCACTGCTATGTGCTGCTTATCTCTGCATCCAGTATAGCAAGCAAGGAAACTGCAATTCCCCACCCATCAGATTAGTTCAAGTGGCAGTGTCCGTGTGCCTGCTGTTTGCAAGGTTGATTAAGGAATTCAGAGAAGAGTATCACCACACGCCACCTGCCCTCTCAGCGTGTCTAGCTGGGGAGTTCAGAAATACTAACCAGGATCCCTAACTGTTGAAATGATACCAAGTGGAAGTAGGAGCTCCACGATGTGTTATGTACTTCTAGACTCCCACGGGGAAGGTGATCATGATGTGGTGCAAACCTATACTAACAAAAAATAAAAGCCTAAAACAATAAACCCTGTTACATGTTAACAAAGTTAACATTTTTATGAAAATAGACATGTTTTCAAAAACAGTAACAACTTCAGCGAGAAGAGTAACATAGTTTTATTTTTCACAAATCTCTGAGGTGTCTGGCCCATGAGGAGACAGCTGGTCCTCCTGTCTAGCTCTGCATTCAGCCTTCGGCCTCGAGTCACTTTAGGGAGTGTAGAAAGTGACTGGGAATGGGAGGAGTGTTTTAATGGCCCTCCCGGAGAGTTGTGGATGTTTTCTTTGATATTGCACCAAAACTTAATAAATAATCAGTTTCTTAAAGGAACCTGCAGTGCAGAATCTGAACCAGATCAATGAGCTGTCTGTACATTTTATTCCATTAGAATCCAGTGCCCTACCCTGCAGTGTGAATGGCTCTTTCACCCTTGAATGATATTCTAACATCATTTATTAATCATGTGAAAGTTCATTTTGCAAATCTTTGACACATTTCAGTGTGTGTATCAGGCTCACATGGGCAGAAAGAGGTTGCCCAGACTTATCCTGCGCAGTCATACCCAACTTGGTTTGAATCCAGCTCCCTTGTTTGCTGGCCCTACAGTGACCTCTGTCTGTTGTCTTACTACTATCTGGCCCAGGTGAGGGCTCTCTAAACCATGGTCACTGTTATCACCAGCGCTCTGTGTTGCTGCCGTCATGAACACAGCCACCATGTGTGATGTGCTGACAGTAGACCAGCAAGCACTGAACTGGTCGCTTTCCAGAGGTCTGTTAGAGTGGGTTTCAGCAATCTGCAGACAGGCCAGAGTGGACAGCTGCTTGTGCCAAGTCTAGAGCCAGGTCTGCCCTCCAAGCTCCCACCTCACCTGTCCTACATCTGTAGCCGTCATGTGCTGTCAGAGTGGCCACACCAGTGGGGGCGAGCCTGTGGCACACCAGCCACAACCGGCCGTTTTGTATCATTGAAAACTCTAAAAGGTTCCCCATCACTGGCCCACACCCTCACCCAGACCCCGGCAGTATCGTTGTCTCGCTGCACTTACTGTTCACCCGGCAAAGTGCCTAGCATGTGATGACTGGTGCTCAGGAAGTATTTGTTGAATGAATACATTGAGAAGGAATTTATTTTGACCTGTATCTTGATGTGGTTTGAAAGAGTGAGAAAGCGCACTTTACCAACCCTGTAATCTGAGCAGTGACTAGCTGTTTTTTTCTTTTCATTTAAGGAATGTTTGACCTCACTCACCCCTACCCTCCCCTTTTTTCTTGAACTCTGTTAATTCAAGATAAAAACAGAAGAGCCAGGGATGGTTTTGCACACCTGTAAGCCCAGCAATGGGGAGACAGGTAGAAGGGTGGAGGGGTCAAGGCCAATCCGGGCAACTTAGGAAGACCCTGTCTCAGAACTTCAGAAAGTTAATGAAGGCTGGGGTGTAGCTCAGTGCTCTGTGGGCTCAGTCCGAGTGCTGCAAAGTAAATACACAAAAACACACGCTTACGCGTTCCACAATGCCTTCGGGTTAAGCATCTTGGTGATCATTACACTTTGCTTTCTGCCTTTCAGATGTTCCTCCTGCGGATCAAGAGAAGCTTTTTACCCAGAAGTTACGTCAGTGTTGTGTCCTCTTCGACTTCGTTTCTGACCCACTGAGTGACCTCAAGTGGAAGGAAGTAAAACGAGCTGCTTTAAGTGAGATGGTGGAGTACATCACCCATAACCGGAATGTGATCACGGAGCCTATCTACCCAGAAGTAGTCCACATGGTAAGTGTGTGCAGCTTCTCCAGACACCCCTGCCCTGGGCCGCAGCAGGACTCCGAGGTCCGCAGGACAGGCCCAGACCTAGCCCAGCAGCATGCCCCTGGGAAACCTCCTTTCCCAGGTGCAGCCAGATCCCAGGAATAACAAAAAGTGTTCTTTGCAATGTGTCCTGGATTATGGTTCTAACAGTTCAAGGAATCATTTGCCTTCTAGGGGCCAGATAATAAAAACTTTGTGAACAAGCACCTCATGGGATATGTGTTAGAATGTTCATTTGTAATATTTATTATTTTATTCTCGTTAAATTTTGAGTTTTTGGTAAACATGTAACAATACACCAGTACCCTTATGCAGATTAGAAGTAAGCATATACATTTCACGTGCAAGAAAATTCTAGTGATGGGGTCACAGTTAAAATATTGATGGGACCAAGCAGGTGTGAGAACAGGTCATGCTGATTGGCTGAGAAGGTGCCCATCTGCGGGTCGGTGCTGGGCTCAGGGTGCTGCATCCCAGTTGGCCAAGAAAGTCTATCATCCTGCAGTTAGTTACTTATGCATTTATTCAGCCCGAGTCTCAGGCTTCTCAGACCTCTACTGTAGCACGGTTCCAGACCCTCGTATTTTAGTTCATTCCATCATTCCCTCGGGCCGTACCACCTGGAACATTTCATGTGCTGCTCTTATCACAGCACTTATGGTTGGTCACTAGACTTCAGTGTTCTGTTCTGTTCTGTTCTGTTCTGTTCTGTTCTGTTCTGTCGGGGGTTGCTATCTGCCTTTGAAATTAGTTTCCCCCAGTTGTTAGGCAGTTGTCATTGCAAATGCATTGTTACAGATCTTTATTCTTGATTTTCACTGTTCTCGTTAAGTTACTGATTTCTTTCCCAAAACTGTGTATTTCAGAACTGACTAGATGTTGACAAAGACTTACTTTAGCAAACTTGCTCTGGAAATAAAGACGAAAACAGTTTCTTTTTTGCATTCAGCCTTCGGTGCCAAAAGTTGTGATGAACTTGGTTGTTTTGAGCTGTGAAATTCTGCACACTGGCATTAATTTGTATGACTGGCATGAGGGCCTTGTGGGGCTCTGGTCAGACTCTGAAAACTGGTGGTAGGCATGGCCAGAGCTGAGATCAGGTCCCCAAAACTCCCCTCGTGCACATTAAAGGGGGAGCTCTTTTTTTTTCTTAATTTCAACTCTCTAAGGGCCATCCCTGCCTTTCTGTCATTGCTGGGACAAAATACCCGACACCCAAAATGAAGCAAAGAAAGGTTTATTTAGTTCACTGTTTGTGGAGGTTTCAGTCCATCATCAGCTGGCTCCAAGGCAGGGTGGCATGGCAGAGGGCAGTACTTCAAGGCTGCAGCCAGAGCAAAAAAAGGGAGAACAAGGCCTTTCTCCTCCCCTATATTGTAAGCAGGCCACCCCCGTCCCGTGCCAGCCCCTGCAGGGCGAGTGTAGCACTCACGCCACCTCTGTGGGCTCCTCTTGCACAGGCTGAGGGTATTACACAGCCAGGATCCTGGCTCCCTGCTCAGTTTCTTAGTTACAGTTCTAAATTTCTCAAGTTAACGCAATGTATCAACCGTAACTACCCCTTACCCCAGATTTATAAAGCAAAGTCTCAATGTTTTTTTCCTGTGACGTTCTTAATTTTGTTCTTCACGTTACGCCTTATAATCCTCTTGGGACTTTCTTATGGTACAAGTTAGGGGCATAACTTCATTTTCTTCTAAATTATTGAAAAATAACCAGGCGTGGTGGTGCACACCTTCAATCCCAGCCTTTAATCCCAGCACTTTAATCCCAGCACTTGGGAGGCTGAGGTAGGCGGAGCGTTGTGAGTTCAAGGCCAGCTTGGGCTACAACGCGAGCGCAAGGCTGGCCTGAGCTACATACTGTGACCCTGCCTCAAAAAACCAGGGCCGGGAGTTTGGCTCAGTGGCTTAAGTGCCTGCCCTGGCAGGTGCGAGGTTGTGAGTTCAATCCCCGGTGCCGCAAAAAAATAAATAAATAAAATAAAATACATTATTGAAAAATCACTTCCTTCTCCTTCATATATTGAATATTCCATTTCCCCCATTGATTTTAAAAATACTTCTGTATTATGTATTAATTTTCTTTTTAATTTTTCAATACATTATAAATTTATAAAGATTTGAATTACAAGAGCAGAAGATCTCTCTGTTTTCTGGTTTTTGTGTTTTGTTTTGTTTTGTTTTGTTTTGTTTGAGACAAGGTCTCGCTGTGTAGTCCAGACTGGCCTTAAACTCACAGCAGTTCTCCTGCCTCTGCCTCCCAAGTGCTGGGATTACAAGGATATGCCACCATGCCTGGCAGGATCTCTCTGTTGTTGAGTCTTAGTAGCCAGCAGTCTAATTCACACTCCTGACCCCAGAGGGGGAAGTGTCTGGGAAGAACAGGAGACTCCCCGTGGCCTGGACTGGGTCAGATCCCAGCCCTGGATCAAGCGTGCTCCTGGCTGCGAGACTCCGTCCCCTGGGCGTTTTACATCACCACAGTGTTGCACTACCGGAAGCACTCAGAGACTGTGTGCTCTTGGGGCTGTCTTCTTAACCGTTCCCCTCCCTGTTGGAACTATCTCCTTGCTGACTAGATCCTCCCGCTCCGAGCTTTGTCCCCTCCCCTGAGGTGGAGCCAGCCCATAGGTGGTGCCCACCTGGCCCTGAGGATCATTGATCCGACACTCACTATGCGTCCACCTGGGCTGGACGCTGCCAGCTGCTAACAGTTGTGAGCAGATCTCTGCCCCACGCCTGCCAGAGCCTTGCTTCTCCTGCAGGAGCCAAGTGAGAAATCAGCCAGCCAGTGCTATACTGTCTTCGTGTACGGTAATACTGTGGAGAAAGCAACCAGGGCCAGGAGCTAGAGGTGCAAACGCAGGGCATGGTCTTGTCCTCTTCCTGTGTGGGCAGGAAGAAGGTTGATTGAAAACTAGAACCTGATCAGACCGTGGTGCGTGGGAGTGAGATGCTCGCCCATCGTCACCAAGACACCCAGAGGTGCTCGGTTTTCTGCCCTCCCTGCTGTGACGTGAGATGGTGTTCTTTCCCTCACCCCTACTTGTGTGGAGATCTGAGGGCGCGGTGGGGGCAGGGACAGACTGGGTCTTCGTTTCATCCGTTGCTGCTGTGTCCTAGGCAGACCCCACCAATGAGGGGGCAGTGAAGGGAGACAGCTGACAGGCGGTGAGCCGGCCAAGTGTGCCTGCCGTGCCCTCGGGGTGCTGCGCGGAGCAGTGGGCCCCCTGCCTGCTGCTGTGTCTTCCCTGTCTGTGCATGTGTGTGTTCATTCTGGCCGTAGTACTTTTAGATATTAATTTCCACTTACTGTGAAGAATCCAAAGCTCTAGAGATGTTGTCTCCTAACACTGCCACTTTTAAATGTACTCTCTAAGATGGACAGGTGTGTGTTTAACTGATTTATTGAGACATTGCTCCCATGTTTTAAAGTCTGCCCACTTAAAAGGTGTAATTCAGCGGGTTTACTATGAATATACGTGTGCAGCAGCATCGCCTCCGGTTTTAGAGGGAGGTCACGCTGCCAGGCCCTGCTGCCTGAGCAACCATTGGTCCACTTCCTGTCTCCGCAGATTGCCTGTTCAGGACGCTTCAGATCCGTGGAGTTTTTGTTCTTGCCAGTTGTATCACCAGTAGCATTCCCTCCCAGTGGTCATGCACACTCACCTCCTCATTGGTGGGTGGACCCTTGGGTTCCTCTGGACTTGGGCTGTTGGGAGCAGTGCTGTTGTGCATGTCCACGTGCAGCCTCTTGTAGGAACACGTGTTCATTTCCGTGGGCGTCACGGTTGACTCTGTGTGTGACAGTTCGCAATACACCCAGGCCTTTTTCTAAGCGGCTGCACCATTTTCTATTTCGGTCAGCGGAATCTGGAGGCTCCAGGTTCTCTGTGTCTCAGACACTTATCTGTCTTTCTGATTTGAGCTGTCCTCGCGGGTGCAAAGGGCTCTCTCTGTGGTTTTGATTTGCCTTTTCCTGACAGCCGGTGATGCGGACGTGGTGCAGATGTCTTGCACTTGCACGATGTGTTTTTGTGGTCCATAGACAGCTTTTCCTAGACCTCACCAGAGCTCTGCTCTGGATCACCTCGTGTGCCCCTTTTCCTTTCCAGATAAAGCAGCTTAGCTATGGGGAGGCGCAGCTGAGGAAGCACAGGAGCTGGGGAGGATGTCGGCCTCGAGGTTCTGGGGCAGGAATTACGTCAGCGCCAGTGTCTCTTCATTTCAGTCAGATTTTAAATATAACCACCATCTGGTTTTTTTCAATTGAATTATCTAGTTAATTTGTTTCTCAGGGATGGACATTTTTCCAGCAGTCAAAATGCCGATCGCAAAGCCAAATAACAGTATACTTAAGAAATTCAAAGTGATACAAGCAAAACTGCGCCTGCTAATTTGGACAGTTCATCTGCTGACTGTGCTGGGTCACCAAATAGAACAGCAGCAGCTGTGCCCGCGAGATCACCCGGGAAACACTGTCACACACCGCCCGGGCTCCAGCGGCAGGGCCCTGGGGTGCTGCAGTGCAGCCTCTGCCCTCACCTCTCGGGACAGATCCCGAGGCTGCAGCCCAGTGCAGAGCGCTCAGAGGGGCGGCGAGCCGGAGGGGAGCGCGGTGAAGTCCGGGTGTGGTGGGCTGAACGGGGCTGGGGAGAGAGCTGTGGTCTGAAGTGTGACTTTGTGTTTATAGCATAGAAATAAGCTTATAAAAAGTAAAATCAAATGTGGAGGGGAAGTAAGCAAGTCATGAAATCCTATATCCAGCACAGTCAGACAGCCACAGCTCTGCAGCATGATTCACCAGGAATTGATTTATTGACTCCGTTTTATGAATATGTCGTGACAGTAGCTGTAGAGCAGGAGTAGCTCAGTGGTAAGGTGCCTGCCTAGCATGTGTGAGGTCTTTGGCTGGATCCCAGGGCCCCAAAAGCAGTAATAATGATAAATAGTAACACTGGAGGGAAAGGACACAAACCGTTCATAGTAGCTTCCTTGGATAGTGTAGTCATGTAAAATTTGCCGTTGTACTGTATGTTTACGTGGTTTTAAAATTTTTTAAATTGTGATCGTGTATCAATAAAGATGTTTTTCTTTCTTAAAAAAGGAAGAACCCACTTGAAGCAGGCTGTCCATGTGCCAATGATGGCTGTGTGTCTCATGTTGGGCAGGGAAAGTGGGTTTGTCTGTTGTGGGGTTCTTGCTCTATAGACGGCTGGCCATGGACTTTCATGATAGGTGGGCGGCAGTGCCTCCCTAGGGTGTGATGACAGGGCCAGCACACCCTAGGTCCCGGGTGACCGTCCTGTCCTCACTTAAGAATTGATGTTGGGCATCTTCCTTCTCCTGTCTTTAGTCTGGTGTTACTTGTAACAGTTATGATAGTTTAGAAATGAGACAGAAAAGAATATTTGGAATTAAAAAGGGTAGTGTAGTACTAATGAAACTTCACACAGTTTACAAATCTATTTTAAGTGGTTTAAATTACATGTTCAGCCAGGCATGGTGGCGCACACCTTTAATCCCAGCACTCAGGAGGCTGAGGTAGGTCGAGCGTTGTGAGTTCGAGGCTGGCTTGGGCTACAACATGAGCACAAGGCCGGCCTGAACTATGTAGTGCAACCCTGTCAAGAAACTACAGCCGGGAGTTTGGCTCAGTGGCTTAAGCGCCTGCCGGGTAGGTGTGAGGTTGTAAGTTTGATCCCTGCTGCCAAAAAAAAAAAAATTCCATGTTCCCCTTTCGGCTCAGTTGTTTTTGTTTGGCCAGAGTTACAAATAACATGGAGTAAGGAAGAGAGCACCAATGACAAGCTAAAAAGCAGATTAAGCAATGAAGTAATTTTTGAAATCCAGAGAATATTTTTCTACTTTAAATATCAGCCATTTTTTAGAGATGTTCTTATGATTCTGAGATTTCTTTTTGACATTTTAAAATTATAAAATGAACGCATGCTTTTTTATAATAAGTGCCACAAATATAAAAACAAAAAGAACAAGTTAATCCTTTTCCTTTCTTCATCCCTCCCCAATTCTACCCATCCCCACTTCCCACCAGTCAATTCATATGTATTACTTTTTTCAAAAGGCTGTTAAGAAACTTTTAGGGCCATGCACAGTGGCATAGGACTGTAATTCCAGCTACTCAGGAGGCTGAAGCAGGAGGATCACACATTTGAGGCCAGCCTGGACAACTTAGCGAGACCTTGACTCAAAACTAGAAAGGGCTGGGAGTGTAGCTCAGCGGCAGAGTGCTCGCTTAGCATCACGTGTGAGACCCTGGGTTTACTCCCTAGTTTTAAAGAAAGAAAGAAACTTTTGGGGATGAGGAGTGAGTTCATTATCTAATCGTACAGTGGTTTCGCAGGTGTGGCGTGTCTCGTTGTGTCCAGTTATACATCTCAGACGTGCACCATGCCTGGAGTGTCACCTGTGTCCCAGTAAAGCTGAGTCTTGTTAGCTCCAGTGTTATTAGGGATTCCTTCTGGTCTTGGAGCAATGAGATTACTAAGATGTTGTGCGCATCATTAACTGAGAAGCTTTGGGAATTTCTGGCCTGGTGAATATCTTTCCATGACTTTTTTTTAAATTAATTTTTAATTTGTATGTAACAAATTTTGCTCTTTTCATTGACCTGTTTGTTCTTAATAAACCCATGTAGTCGCTGTGCTAAATCCTTGACCCAAGAACCCTTAGACGAGGATGTTTTCAGAAACAATACCCTAAGAATGACATGGAACGCTTGGGAATTAAAAGTATAATAGCTTAAATTTTTTTAAAAAGTCAATACAATATTTGGATAATAATGTTATCCAGAAATAAATAGGTGGACAAAAAGAAAACAATAAAAATATTGGAGGATAAATTTAATAGAGATTGTGAAAAAAGGACTGGAAACATGAAAAAAGAAACAAAAGAGGTCCAAAGGATAAATATCTTCAGTTTTCAAGTACCCACAAAGTACTCATACTAAGACAGGTTTAGAATGAAAACAAGCTTTAAAAATTTCCAAAGAATATAAAATAAAAACAGATTGGCGCATAAAATAGAACAGTTATAAGAACAATATAAGAATTATAGTAAACTTCTCTAGAGCTTTA
Source organism: Dasyprocta punctata (assembly GCA_004363535.1). NCBI lineage: Eukaryota > Metazoa > Chordata > Mammalia > Rodentia > Dasyproctidae > Dasyprocta > Dasyprocta punctata. The sequence goes on along the minus strand of RJWM01000864.1, from coordinate 47,742 downwards.
CTGGAAGAAAGAACCATAGTACCATCAGAATTTTAAAGTGATCATCAGTCTACTATTTTCTATTTCATAAAAATTACAAACCAAATACAGTGGTAGATTAAAGGAATTTTTCAGATATGTAAATATTCCATTGCTTTAAAATATTTGCATATGCTAATTAGTTTCCTTTTTACTACTAGTTTATCTTAGTTCATTGAAAAGAAAGTTTTGAGTTAGTATCTGTTTCTTTTTATAAGAATCTTTTTGGTTTATGTCTTATACTTTGGGTAACTACTTGGAAGAAAATGATACATAATGTATAATTATTGTCATTCTCTTACTAGTTTATGAATTTTTTTCATGAATTAAAAAATTTAAAAATTTAAAAAATGAAAAACAAACCCACATAGTCATGTGCCCACCACTGACATATTCTGCTACCCTGTGTACTGGCACCTTCCCTGTCTGGTGACCTCTGGTACTGTCTAATCTGTTTCCTGTACCTATCGATCTGTTTGTCCCAGAATGCCACACACATGGATTCATACACCGTGTGACCTTTGGGGTCCAGGTTCTCTGACTTAGAGAGCGTTAGATTCACCCATGCTGTGGGCTGTGTCAGCAGCGTCGTCTCCGTCCTTGCTCAGTTCTGCCTCATTGTGTAGAAGCACCCTTGTTTGCTGATCCATTCCCCAGTTGAAGGATATTAGGATTTTTCCCTGTTTCTGACAATAAACCTATTGTAAATATTACTGTGCAAGTTTTGGACATGGGTTTTTATTTAACCAGGTTAAACACAGACATGGTTTGAGCAAAATATACAGCGAATGTTTAAATTTTTTTTAAATTATTATAGTAAAAGACATGTTGCCATTAAGCTCCTTCAGAATGCTCCCCGTCACGTCAGATACACTTACCCTATTGTTCTTGCCACTTTCTGAAGCAATCCTGGGAGTCCTCTTTCCTGAATGTCTTTATGAGGTGTGATCAAAAATGCAGTGAATACCGCTGCTGAGCACCACCCAACAGAAAGGCGGCTCATAAAAATATCACCGTGTGGGTGGAGGGAGACAACCAGGCCTCACCCACACCAGGAGGGGATCCCTGCCTGGAAACCAGCGCCATGCGCGGGCTGCTGCCCTAATGGGGACAGCCACACCCAAGCCTCTCTCCGTGAGTCAGCACCATCTGTGGACTGTAGGTGAGAGAACCGGACCTCACCAAGAAGCAGTCCCGGCAGGGAAAGCATATCGTTTTCATTGTTTTGTTGGGTTGAGTTTTATTCTGTTTTGTTTTGTTTGATTATGTTAAATCTGATGGCATGAGCAGCTGTTTGAAAGATTGCAAGACATACTATGGTTGCCATTTTGGATTTACTATTAGATTGTCTTGAAGTCCTTTATCACATTCATTGTTTTGTTTTTATTGTTTCTATTCTGTTCCATTCTGTTCGATTTTTACTATGCCTGAAGGTATCTGCAGCTATTCTGAAGACAACAAAAGGCATGATAGTAACTATTATTGATTTCATAAGGTCTTGAAGTCCTGTATCACTTATACTTGTTTATTTTGATTGGTTTTATTGTTTTATTTTCCTTGGTTTTACCCTCTTTTAAATAAATAAATAAATAAAATATCACCGTGTGCCCTCAGCCACCTTATTCCCTGGATTCAGCACTGCAACTGCTGGCTCCTCCCCAGAGTCAAAATGACTGTGAAAGGGAAACATTTCAAACTGATTCAGAACAGAGGCAGCCATCACAGCACAACTAAAGACATTCATTATATTTTGATCAAATTGTAGGTGTCTGTGACCCATTTTGACTCAAGTTCATGTTTTGGCATGTAGGTATTCAAGAGTCCTGTGCATGGAAGAGACTGACCCATCTCCATTGAACACCCTTTACACAGCTGACCATATTATCAAGGCACTTTCTGGGCTGTGTTTATATTCTTTTCCATTAGTCTATGGACTGTCAATACTGTCCTCATTATTGTCTCTGTAAGATAAACTTTGAGATCAGGTTGTGTTAACCCTCTAATTTTGTTCTTTTTCAAAAGCATTTTGGCTATTCTACTTACTTTACCTTTCCACTTACCATTTTAAAACCAACTTCTCATTATCTACTCAAATATCCTTCAGGGGTTTTGATTAGAATGAAATTAAGTATGTAAATTTGGAGGAAGTTGGCATCTACCTGGCCAGAGCTTTTCAATTCCGGAGCACAGTGTATCTCCCATGTTGTTCGTCTTGGTTTGTAGTTCTCACATACCCATGCTTTACACAGCTCTTAAACTCATAAATTAGGATTTCATGTTTTGGTGCTGCTGCATACAGAGCTTCTAATTTATTTTCTATTTGTAATTGTTTGTTGTCCTTTTTTTTTTCCCTGTAAGTTTAGATTAATGTCGTTTTGTGCCTAGTAGTATGTATCCTCTTAAACTGACTCCTTTATCATTATAAGATGACTCTCTCCATCTCAAGTCATATCATGTGCCTGTAATCTGCTTTGGCAGTCCACTTTTAACTAATGTTAGTGGTGTGGGGTTTTTCTTCCCTTTTCTCTTTATTCCTCACAGGTATCTGTATACTTACAGTAGGTTTATTGTAGGTAATATGTAGTTGGAGCTCACTGTTTTTTAAATTTTATTTTAAAGGTAATAAAGTCCAACAAAACATAACAGAAAAAAGTCAATCAAAACAAAACAGTAGAACTGGTACAGAACTTCAAAGCAAGATACTGGGAAAACAATAGCTACTACAGTATATCTTATTATCTTCACAATAGTTGACCATTCCATCAGGTATAGTAAAATCAAACCAAAAACATAACAGAATAAAACCAATCAAAACAGAATATGAAATAAAGCAAAAACAAAAATTAATCAGAATAAAGCAAAAACAGTGAGAACAATATTGGGTCTCAAAGACAAGACAGAAGGGAATCCCCCATATTTGCCACATTGCATACTGTCCTCTTCCCAAGAGATGTTCAGACTGCCAGTCCCAGGCCTGCAAAATCAACCAGACAGGAGCCGGGTGTGGTGGCGCACACCTTTAATCCCAGCACTCGGGAGGCTGAGGTAGGTGGAGCGTTGTGAGTTCGAGGCCGGCTTGGGCTACAACGCGAGCGCAAGACTGGCCTGAGCTACATAGTGCGACCCTGCCTCAAAAAACCAGGGCCGGGAGTTTGGCTCAGCGGCTTACGCGTCTGTCAGGCAGGCGCGGGGTTGTGAGTTCAATCCCTGGTGCCACAAAAAAAAAAAAAAAAATCAACCAGACAATACAAGCATTTAGTTGCTTCATGTATCTTAGTTGCTATCAACTTAACTGGTCCTCTGAACCACCAGGTTGCTTATGGTGGGAACTGTCCTTGATTCTTAGCCTGCACACTGGTAGGCCTACGGGAGGCATGGATCGTTCTCTTCATGCAGTCTGCACCAGTCACGCACCACTCACCAGGAAGGCAGGCTAGTTGTCTTCTGGTTGGAGCCTCCCTGACCCAATATGGCAGGTTCTCAGGAGGTACATCTTTCTCTTCCTGGGATCCTTACCAGTCGCGCACCACTCACCAGAAAGGCAGGCTAGTTGTCTTCTAGTTCAAACCTCCCTGACCCAATATGGTGGGTTCTCAGGAGGCACATCTTTCTCTTCCTGGAGTCCGCGCCAGTCATGCACCGCTCACCAGGAAGGCAGGCTAGTTGTCTTCTGGTTGAAGCCTCTCAGTTTTTTATTCAATTAGAAAATTTCTGCCTTCTGATTGGGCACTTTTAATGTAATTGTGGTATGCTTGGACTAAAATCTACCACTGGGGCTAAGGTGCAGCTCAGTGGTAAAGCATACGCTTACCATTTTCAAGGCCCTGGGTTCAATCCCCAACATCACATTTGAATAATAAGAATCTACCACAATGCTCACTTTTTTCTGTTCGTCACATCTGTGCTTTGTTTCCATTTCCTCCTCTTCTTTGTTTTGAATCAGTTCTAAACATTTTATGATTCCATTGTATCTCCTTTCTTGACTTTTTTGGTGTAGTTCTTTATCATTTAATTTTGTTTACTTAGCTTTTCTAGAATGCATCCTTATTACAGTTTACCTTCAAGTGATATCATTTCATGTAGAGTGCCATCATTGGAAAAGCAGACTCATAAAAATACATCACTGTGTCACAACAATATTCTATTTCTTCTTCCTTTTCTGCTACTGTCATACATTTTGCTTCGTGTTATAAATGCCACAATACCTCGTTGTTTTTATTTTGAGTGGTTATCTGTTAAAGAGATTGGACTAATGTGTACAGATCTTCTGTATTTACCCAGATAGTTACTGTTTAACGTGTTCTTCCTCCACTGCACAGCTCCAGATCCCTATTTGGCATTAGCATTGGCTGCAGGACTCCTTTAATACTTGCTGGGTCTGCTGATGGTAAGCTCTTGTAGCTGTAATACATCTGAAAAAGTCTTTCCCTCCATTCCTACTGTTGTGCTTGTGTTGTGTTATGTTCATGTTCTTATGACCCCGCCAAGCCTCATGTAATCATGGCGTGGATGCAGCTGACCTAGAGTTCGTGATTGATTTGTTGTCTAGCACTGGGATTGGCGATGTGAGTGTTGCACCCACCCAGGGGTGGAGCCCACACGCATTGCAAGGACGGGAAGAAGGTGTGTCTTCCCTCTCTTGCTGGTTCGTGCCTTGCTGTTTTGTAGGCACCACAAACGGCTGCCCCTCCCCTTGTCATGCCACCCTGCCTTGCAGCCAGCTGAGTATGGACTGAAACCTCCAAGACCTGTAAGAAATAAACCTTTCCTTCCCTCATTCTGGGCGTCAGGTATTCTGTCTCAGCAAGGAGAAAAAAATAAATAAGATACATTTTTTCTAATGAGAAATCGGCTCTCACTCTTATCTTTGCTTCCCTGGACAGATTGTATTTTTCCTCTCTGGATGCTTTCAAGATTTTTTTTTTAAGAAAAAGATATTATTTTACTACAAAGCATATTAGGATATTCTTTCTCAAGTGACAAACAAGGCATATTTTGAGTCTCCCAAGAACCTCAGTCTCATCTGTCTTTGGAAGAATTCAGTTTCACACGAGGTCTCTGATGTTGTCCATAAGGATACCAGTGATGCTTTGCAATACAGAACACTTTGCTAGTTTGTTCTAGCCTAGGTCCTTGCTCAGGGTGTTCTCCTCATCTGATTTTCAGTGCTTGATCATGTGTTCCTTCACTGCTGTTCACAGGCTCTGACTGAGGGGTTGATTTTGTGTGTTCATATGCAGTGTCCTCAGAGGAGTGGCGGTGTACTGTCATCCTGCCACCCATGTCGAAGTGAGCTCTACTTTGCAGTTACATATGTAGTCATCTGGAATAGAAGAATATGTAGAACAAACACAAGATTAAGCTCCATTTGGGTTGGAAATAAATGCTTCAAGAGAGTTCTCTTTGATATCATCCATTTTACTGCTACTATTGCCAGGATATATCGGGAAGCTTATTAGGTGCTATGAAAAAAGATATTTCAAGGAGAAACCACCTTTAAAATACACTCTGAGGAACACCAGTTTCATTCCACAGCCTGCCATCTTCCTGCTCAGCTTTGTAAAGCTGTTTGCTTATGGTGTGTCCTGGCACGGTTTCCGTTATTTCTCTCGTTTGTAGTTTTCATCAGATTTGGAGAGCCGGCCACCATCTCTTCAAAAACAATTTTCTGTCCCCTGCATCCTTCTAATAGCACACTGTATGCGTAGGCCTTTTAGAATTGTCCCGTAGCCCACTGCTGGTTGCTCGCTGTCTTGCTCACTTCTTTCTTTTCCCCTCTCTCTCTCCTACCTCTCTCACTCCGCGTCCCTCTCCTTCTGATGGCTTTAAGTTTACAGATCTTTTCTGCAGTGTCTCATCTGTTGTTAATTTCATCCAGTAAATTTTTTATCTCACGTATCATAGTTGTCATCTGTTGTAGTTTGATTTGTTATACCATGTGTACACCAAACTTTTGGAACACATAGAATCCTGTATTTATAGCCTTGTCTGCTAATCCTGATAGTATCTGTGTCAGTTCCAGCTTAATTCAATTGATTGGTTTTTCCCTTTTATCATAAATCATTTTCCTGCTTCTTTGTCTAATAATTTTTAACTAGATGACTGGCATTGTGCATTTTGCCTTGTTAAATGCTGATACTTACATATTTGTGTTAATGTTCTTGAGATTTGTTTGGAGATGGAATTAAATTACTTAGAAATAGTTTGATACCTTTGGTTCATGCTTGCTTTTTTTTTTTTTTTTTTTTTTTTTTTTTTTTTTTTTGCGGCACCGGAGATTGAACTCACAACCTCATGCCTGCCAGGGCAGGCGCTTAAGGCACTGAGCCAAACTCCCAGCCCTGGTTTTTTGAGGCAGGGTCGCACTGTGTAGCTCAGGCCGGCCTTGCACTTGCGTTGTAGCCCAAGCCGGCCTCGAACCCCCAACGCTCCGCCTACCTCAGCCTCCCGAGTGCTGGGATTAAAGGCATGCGCCACCACGCCCGGCGCGATTCATGCTTTTTAAGATGTGTTAGGCAGGGCCAACCCCATATTAATTCCACTGCTAAATTATTCATTACTGAAATGAGACCCTTCTGGTAATGAATCTAGTGTCCTATGAATTACAAGTTTTTCCAGTGTGGTTGGTGGGAACAGGTACTTCCTTCAGTGCCTCTGGGGAGGTGGTTCCAGAACCCCTCTTAGATACCCACATCTGAGGGTGCTCTGTATAAAATGGTATAGCGTTTGCATCAACATCTTCCCATCTACATTGTCATCTCTTGATTACTTACATATACTACAATGTAAATGCTGTATGATTGGTTATTGCGCTGTGTTGCCTAGGAATAATGACAAGGAAAAAGTCTATACATTTAGTACAGATAGAATTTTCTCCCCCAGTACTTTTGGGCTTAGGCTGAATCTAAAGAACACATAGATACAGAGGGCCCACTCTTCTGGGTTCTCGCGGGCCCTTTCCCCAACTCTGGTGGTTTCCTCACACAAATTTGCCACCTGGTACTCTGCTGAGTGAGGAGGATCTTCGCACATCCCTGGGGTCCCTCCAAGTGCAGCACTCTCTTTGGGCTCAACCTTACAAATCCCAAACACCTCCCTGGCCCTCACCAGGGCTCTTCAGCCTGGAAACTGCGGGGGCAAGTGTGGGGCTCGCCTCATCTGCTCGCACCCGCAGAGACCACTGGCCTTCACACCGACACGTGAGCTGCAAAGCCATAATCTCGCACGTCCCTGCCGTGCTCCTAGGCTACAGGGTAAACTGTGACTGCGTCTGGTCTGCAAGCATCAGCCTCTGCTTTGTTTATTCTACAGTAGTTGCTTAGTAAATACTCAGCTCCATCCACACAGGTGATCAAGCAGTGTTTATGAAACTAGTGATCCAAAACTACTTGCATAAATTATAATTGTAGCTTTGTGCCTCAGTTGGTGTTTAGGAATGCACAGTGCGGATGTTTATGTGAATATTCCAAAGCCCAAGAAAACATCCAAAACACTAGCATTTCAGATAAGCTGCTCAACTTGTATTTGAATAGATTGTAAAGTAGCAAGCTACTCAAAGTAAGAATTTTAAATGTAGTTTTTTTCTTAAATGTCATCTCCAGGCATCTGTTTGGAGGGGAAATTGTGTTGGTGAAAGCAGCTCTGGCCGTGCAGAAAGTGCTGGTGTAGCTTGGAGAGGGCCCGTGCTTGCTCCCGAGTGCTCTTTGTGTTGGGCGATGGGGCAGGGGAGGTGGACGTTCAGCGAGAGCCACCAGCCATCCAGTTATGCGTGAGATAAATGTTCCAGAGAAAATGTGTGACATCGTAGAAGAGCTTGCAATTAGGGATGCAATTAGGGCTGTAATTACATTACAACCGAGAGCTACAGGTTTAATCCAGCACTTCTCACAACCCTCGGGTAATTACTGGGTGTCGCAGTCAATAAGGTGACCAATGGGTACTCTTCCTAGAGGCTCTGTTGCCCTCAGTAGGCATTTGAGGACCTAGGACGTAAGCACCAGGCACTGGGCTTCCTTCCATGATGACCTCCAAATTCTGGTGCCGTGAAAGCAGATTAGAACTCACTGCACCAGTGAGGAAGGCAGCAGGGGAAGTGCTTTGAGTGTATCAGCAGTTAAGCTGGGTTACGTGTACATCGCTGTCAGTTTGTAAGTTGCCACGTGAGGTTCTGTTGTGAGTGACAGTTCCTCCACAGCTGGTATTCGTGGTAGCCACCATCAAGACGAAGGTGCGACTCCCAGGGGCTCTGTCGGGGAGGGGCGGGGTCTTCCTGTCCATCACAGCCGTAGTTGTTCAGTGTTGGCGGAGAGGCTGCTGCTGTCCACTTTGCACACGGTGTGATCAAAAATCTGGTGGATGTTTAAAAATTCGTTATGGGAGAAGACATTGCTATTAATCCCCTCAGAGTACTCCCTTGTCTTCATCCACACTTGTCCTGTCATTCCTGCCACTTTCTGTAGCAGTTCTAGAAGTCACGTCCGTGAGTGTCTTTGCAAGGTGTGATCCAAAGTGCAGTGAATGCTGCTGCTGGACGTCACCCAACAGAAAGGCAACCCTGTAAAGGTACCGTGGCGGGCCCTCGTCCGCCTCATCCCTGGAGCTGGCACAGCGCAGCTTCTGGCTCTTCCCCAAAGTCAAAATGACCATGAGAAATAAATGTTTTGAATCAGTTCAGAACATCAAGGCAGCTGTGACAATGCAACTGAAGACACTCATGAACTAGGACTTTTAGAACTGCTTCAGAAAGTGGCAAGAACAATGGGGTAAGTGGGTGTGAAGCAAGGGGGAGGATTTTGAAGAGGATTAATAGCAATGTGTCTTTTACTGTAATAAAATCTTTTCATTTAAATCTTCACTGAATTTTTCGTTCATCCCTTGTATTTTAGTTTTTTGTGTCTCATGGTCCAGCCATGGCGATCAGTCTGTGCCTGTTTTCCAGGTATAGCGTTTGCAAACAAACGACAGCTTTGTATTTAAAAAAACGAATGTTGGCTGGGGCTGGGGCAGACAGCGGCAGATCAGGAAGGCCATCCGCGCGCTTCTGCAGGGATAGTACAGCGAGCTCGGGGCGTGGCTGCGGACGGCAGGGCCGGTTTGCGTGCCGCGCTGTGCAGGCCCTTGAGCAGCTGGTGGAACCCTGTCCTGTCAGCATTTGTTGGTGTCAATTGCCTTTGAAAGCTTGACAGTCAGGTACCAAAATGACTTCACTGTGTGACTTCAAGTGGTCAGTTTGGTGGCCACCTGCCCTGGGGACCCACACTGCTTCTGAATTTTGAGAATAAGGACAAGCCCCTGTACCACTGGAAGTGCTATTATCTGAATCACTCGATACTTTTTTAAATGTTCTTGATAATTGTTTTAAATGTTCTGGTTATAATCATAGAATCCATGGATTTTAGTTTGCAGTTAACATGTTTCGAACATTGCCGCCTTCCTCCAACCCGACGGGAGCAGAATTTGACCCTGAGGAAGACGAACCAACCTTAGAAGCAGCCTGGCCTCATCTGCAGGTACTGGTCCCAGAGGGCAGACCTGAACAAGAGCACGGGCCCAGGGTGGGGTCCCACCGCAGGCTCCAGGGGACAGGGTCATGGCCCAGGCTCCACTTCCAGCTGCTGCCCAGTGACCCCTGACTTTGAGTAGCACAGAACTGGTTAACCCAGATATAGGAGAAGAATGTTCGAGCAGAATGAAGTGTGTGCGTGTATACATGTATGTGTCTGTGTGTGTCTCTGTGTGTCTGTGTTTTATACAGACTTACCGATGTGGAATGGTTGGGTCTGTCCTCAGCAGCACTGCCCACAGTGTGGCTAACCCCCGGAGCCGGGCCTAGAGGACGCGGCGCAGCCTCCCCGTTGTCAGTCGCTTCCTGTGCCGTTACTCGCCCACCGGAGCCCCTGTGCTGGCCTGCACCCTGTCCTCACCCTTCTGTGAGGCCCCAGACTGGCTATTAGGAGGCACTGGCGTAGCGTGAGCAGAGCAGTGCCAGATGTGCAAGTGGGGGAGGACGAGGTCACCCCGCAGGAGGCGAAGAGAGGTGGGGAACAGGGCCAGAGCCAGGCGGTGTGACCAGCAGCAAAGGGGAGCCAGACGTCCCCGGGGCCTCTGGTTCTACACGTGATCCTGACCCATGGGCTGCAGTGTCAGCCCGGCGTGGTCACCAGGTGAGAGGCGAGGGGGCACGCTGGCTGTGGGTCCCTGCCCGGTGCTGCTCACGGCCTGGTTGAGGCAGCTGAGTTCTGTGGGCTCTGAGCAGCAGGTAGAGCGTGGGCGACAGGGGCCCTGGAGGACATTTGCTTGGTGCCACTAACGGGATGGTCTGTGGGCCTTACCTAGTCAAATGATTGCCATCGCCAGTTATAATAAAGTTAAACCACATAATTCATTGTTAGCCTGTAGGGTTAAAAGCCTAGTGTTTTCAGGCAAATAAAGATTCAACTCCTAGTGTATTTTAATCTCCAGGAGATAAAACACCATGTTGACGCATTGTTGTTTTTTTCTCCCTAGCTTGTTTATGAATTTTTCTTAAGATTTTTAGAGTCTCCAGATTTCCAGCCTAACATAGCAAAGAAATATATTGACCAGAAGTTTGTGTTGCAGGTAAGTCCGGGTAGCGGGGGCTGCTGGCCCAAGCTGCAGAGCTCTCCTGTGGGTCACTGAGTTTCTCTTTCTTCTTGAAGCTTTTAGAGCTCTTTGACAGTGAAGATCCTCGAGAGAGAGATTTTCTTAAAACCACCCTGCACAGAATCTATGGAAAGTTCCTAGGCCTGAGAGCTTACATCAGGAAACAGATAAATAATATATTTTATAGGTAAGTCCCTCTGCGCCTGGCTGCTCACTGCCGCGCTCGAGGTTGTCTTCCGTGTCCTTGGTGCTGGTTAGGACCATGGAGGGCAGGTTGACAGCCTGCTTGTCATGCACGGGGACCTGCGTTACACTGTGCAGGGGCAGACCAGCCCTCCCTCCCTCCTTCCCCGCCCCTGTCCCCCTCCATCCTGGCCCCGCAGAGCCCACCATGGTCCTGCTCGCTGCCCTGAAGTGTGTTGGACCGATTCTGTCCCGCCAGCTTGTCCCTTCAGCCTGTGTGCTGCTCACTCTGCATCTGACCTCCGTGAGGGTGGGAAGGGCGCAGAGGGGAGCGGCAGCCCTAGCCTGGGGGGGTGTGAGCTGAAGTGGGGGTCTCTGGCTAAGCATCGGAGAGCGAACCCGACTGGAGGTGGCAGAGCGGACAGCTGTCCAGGACGCAGAAGGAACACTCCAGCATTCCGAGCACAGTGCTGGCCGTGCCCACGACCTCCCGCTCGCACACACCACCCTCCTCCCGCCCAGGTCATGGCTCTGGCCAAGCACATTCATTCCCACGCTGTCACCTGGCTGCATCCACAGTCACATGTGCCTGCTGCTGCCCTCTGTGTGACAGGCGCAGCCTTCCCCAGCCACCTCTGCTCGCACCCTGCTCTGGTGTAGCCCTCCTGGGCCGCCCTCTCCCACCCACCACCCTGCCAACTCCGCAGGCCGCCGTTCCGGAACATCCCTCCAGCTGGAAGCCCTGCCTGATGGGGAGGGCACGGCTCCGTCCCCACAAGCACAGCCTCCCCGCATGGCCGATGGGTCACACACTGCAGTGGCACAGGACGAATGCCAGCGGAGGAAATGGCTCATGCAGCTCCTTGTTTGTGCCTGGAAAACTTAGCAAATGAGTGGTTTACCTGCAACTGTTGGCTTCCCAAGTTAGCTCATCTCTCTAAGACAGTAATTGACTCTAAGGTGCCTAAGGAAGCAACAGTGATGGGAACAGTGATGGTGTCCCTCTGTGAGATACGCAAGCGAGTTTCATGCAATCTAGCTGCAGGGCCAGGACCAGGTTATTTCCCTGCAGTGGGGCCCATGGTGCCAGCCACAGCTATACACATGCTGGCAGGCTTTCCTTAGCCACAGTGACTGAGCAGGGACGGGGGTGGGCAGCTGAGACAGGCTACGGCAAGCGCAGGAGCCGCTCAGCCTGAGATGAGAGCGGCTGCCTTCCCTGAAGTCCAGCCCCGTGTGCAGCCTGGTGCTTGGAGTCACTGGGATCAATTCTGGTCCCTTAACTTCACCCCAGTAGCACATTTGGCATTAGAGCCTCGCGTGTGTGGCCTTCCTTTGAACTCCTTCCAAATTCCCCCTGTCCCGTTTACATAAAGGAGCTTAGGGCTGAATACAGCCCAACCCCCGCTCGCCAGCCCTGGGCAGGGAGTGATGTCACTCTCCCAAATGGTTTGTGCCTATTTTCTATCTCGTGGTCCTGTTCCTCCTTTTAAACAGAATCATCGCTTGGCTGATGTCCTTATAGATCAGAACTTTATATACAGGATTTAGATGACATCACACAGGTACAATTTAAATTTCAGCCTTTTAGTCCTAAAATTAAAGCTTTGCCTACAGTGTTTTTGTTTCCCCAACACAAGTGGGTTTTGTTCAAATAGAACCACAAATCTGTGGAACACCACATTAAAGAATTACACATAGTTCAGTCCAGTCCATACTAAAGGGTTAGTGCCAGAATGTGATATTTTTGTGGGTTTTTTTTTTCTTTAAGTAATCTTTTCTACAATTATCTTGCTATGTACAACCCAAAGCAAGCATATTATTTCAGTTCTAATTGGTTTGGGCCTTAAACATCATTTTCACATAAGAACAAAAAAGTTCTTGAGAGATGTATTCAGTTCCTGTAAGTTCTATGTAATACAGGTTGAGCACAAATCCAGACTCTGAAATGCAAATCACTCCAAACTTGAAAACTTTGTACTGCCATGACCCTAAGGTGGAGACTTGCACACCTGTCCTCGTGACAGGCCTCTGCTGAAATGCGGGCACCACCAGGTGCAGTGCACACCTGCAGCCCAGCCGCTGGGAGGCTAACAGGAGGTCGCTTGAAAAGATTTTAAAATCACAGTGAAAATATTATATAAAATTACCTTCAAGCTATATATAAAAGGTGTAAATGAATGTCAGCTTTCAACTTGGGCCCCGTCCCTGAGATGTTAAATATATATAAAATGTTATATTAAAGATATATAATATATATACATATATATGTACACACAAAAGTTCTGACACCTGAAAAATTCTGGCATCTAAAACATTGCCAGTGGTGGGTATTTCAGGTAAGGGTTCTCTGCCTGTGCAGCAGTACCTTGTAAGAAAAGGCATTTTGAATTACCAGTCTGACCTTCGGAGAGTGTTGATATTTCCACTCTCACTCTGGTCAGGCCCTAAGTCACCGTCTGCTGTTCTTAGAAACCTGTCACCTGCTGCCCTGGGCTCTGGCCTGTTCTATTCCACAGACTGTCTGCTAGGGCCAGGGTGTCTGCAGGGACTTCTCACTCATGTCCGTGGCTCCACTAGGTCCCTGGCCTCATGGGCTGTGGTGACACTAGGGCTGCCTGAGCATGAGGCCTTGGGCATGCAGCTTCTTGCAAGCAACTGCTGCCTCTGGCAGGGAGGCCACTGAAGCTACCAGTCCTCTGAGTCTCAGCTTCAGCCTGAGGCTGGTGCGAGTTAGTTCCACCTTTGTGTTGGCAAGGCAGGTCACAGGGATGGCTGGCCTGGGAGGGGAAGCAGGCCATCTGCCCATGTGAGCTCTGGAGCCAGCACGCCATTCAGATTGGTGACCTCTGTCTGCAGATCGATAGCAGAGGTTCAGGTCCTCTTCTGCTAGAGGGAGCACCTCTCTGGCCTGCCCTGAACAGAGCTCCAGAGCTTCCCTCCAGCTTGGTCTCCTCTGGAAAAGCAAGGAGGAGAACTCTTCTCATTTTCTCTTTCTTACATCTGCTTCAGATTGAATTAGAATAACTAGAAATTAAGAATTGATGATCAGGAAAAACCCAGCCTTGTTGATTTAGAAAGCCAAGTGACCTGGAGCACGTGTAACCATGCGGCACCTTGTGCGCACCTTGCTGCCAGTTCTCCCAGGACTTCCTGCTGCTCTTCAAGGCCAATTGCATCTCCTCCTCCTCCTCCTTCTCATTCTCTTCCTCTTCCTCTTCTATTTTTTTCTGTTTTTTGAAACAGGGTCTCACTGTGTAGTTCAGGTTGAACTCATGCTGGCCTCAAATTCACAGTGATCTCCTGGCCCGAGTGTTGGGATTATAGGCAGTCGCCACCGCACCCAGCACCTCTGTGTTTCTGTTTCATTGCTCAGTGGTCCTGATGCCTGTGGGCTGTGTCTCAGTTTACCCAGTGGCTTTGGCGTCTTGTCTGCCCCTCGCCATCACCCTATTTTATAGAACTTAGTTCTTTCTCTCTTTATGCCCTATCTTTGGGGCTCAGTCCAAGCCATAGTCTTTACATGGATCCTGGCCATTTGGGGACTTACAAATGTCCAGACCCATCCTCACACCTGCTTCATGTCTGTGAATGTTTGCCTGTTCTCTACCTTAAGGTCACTACTCTGTTTCAGACAAGGGCTGAAATTTCAATCAGACGTTTAAATCTTCACGGAGTTACTTTTGGCTTAGAGCTGTCTCTGAACAAAGTTTCCTATGCTGGCAGGAACCTTTCCCAGTGTGTCTGTGGCTTCACACCAGTCCTCTGCATGTGTCAGGGTAGACAGGCGCCATGTGTGCCTGGCCGAAGGACAAAAGCAGACTTCCTGTTTCCCAGGGAGTGCTTCCTAGCAGGGTGTGGTGGGGGGATGTTTTCCTGCTTCCTGACGTGTCCTGCCCCTTGTCCCTAGTTCTGGCACAGATGTGTTTTAAGCATCAAACAGATGCCAGACTTGGTCCTAGCACCATGAACACAATCATGAGAAGTCCTTGTCCTGTCTGGAGGGAGACGAAGCAGACAGGCTGACACAGAGCGGGTGTCCATGGCCCAGGAGTTCGGCCGGAAGAGCCTGCTCTGGGGAAGGGGATGGGGGCGGGGCAGACGGGGCCTCAGGAGTGACGCGTGCCTCGGCTCAGAGGACGTGTGGAGTTAGTGGGGAAGGGAGCGACACAGTCTGGGAGGTGAACAGGAAAGAGCATCTGTCATTTGTCTTTTGTAGCAACTGTGCTCAGTGCTGAGAGCTTTAAAATTGAGTAAGACATCAGCTTATAGCGAAATGCAGCA
Organism: Dasyprocta punctata; assembly: GCA_004363535.1. Lineage (NCBI taxonomy): Eukaryota > Metazoa > Chordata > Mammalia > Rodentia > Dasyproctidae > Dasyprocta > Dasyprocta punctata. The sequence goes on along the minus strand of RJWM01000864.1, from coordinate 32,634 downwards.
AAAATATTAGGTGTATGAATGGGTCGATAGAAGCATGAATGGGCATATGTGTTACAAAATGAATACAGCAAGTTGTAAATGAGTCTGGATCATTGAAATATGCATGTGCAGAATAAAATTCTTAACGCGTTTCTGGGGATACTTGAAATTTTTCAAAATAAAATACTGGAGATAAGGATAGCACCTCACAGCTATAATCTTAGCACGAAGGAGACTGAGGCAGGAGGACTGAGTTTGAGGCCAGCTGGACTATCTAGAGAGTTCTGAGCCCACACAGCAAGACCCTGCTTCAAAACCCAACCAAAAAAATTAACAGTGCTGCCGTTACAACCCAGGGAAGAGACCTGAGCAGGACGCGCGGTCCGCCACCGAGGCGTTCACCTCTGCAGGTCTCGGGGAGGGTTCCTGGGGCAGCGACCAGCTGCACCCCGAAGTATTGTTGTTTGTTTTGCTTTTTGTTTTTTACACAGCTTTGGGTAGAAAACCCAGGGCCTCTCGGTGCCCAGCAGGCTCTGTACCACGGAGCTGCATCCCCAGTCCCGCATGGGATTTCCCACGCTCCCGTGCTGCTTGCGGCCCAGCTTTCCTCCTGCGGGCTTTATTTTCTTATCCAGAGCATTTTAGTCTTTCCAGATGGTATTTCAGGGTCTGATTGTAATAGACAAATGGTTTTTTTCTAGGTTTATTTATGAAACAGAGCATCACAATGGCATAGCAGAATTACTGGAAATATTGGGAAGGTAAGTCTCTACATGGCTGGTAGCCAGGGACCGAATGACAAATCTCTCATCCTTATGATTTTATAGGTATACCATACACCTCAGTGTCATTACTATGGAAACTATGAAATTACAGTTATTTTCTCAGGAGCAGTGTTAAAAATAGTTACATAAGAAGGTTCATAAGAGAAGCTTATTAGAAGAATAGATTGTACATTTGCGTATTGAGTAAATGCTAATTATTTCAAATTGCTTTGACTATGGATTTTTCATATGCATACTTACAATTAACATTTCAAAATTTTCATCATAATTCAAGGAAAGTTTTTGCTTGCTATTGTTTTAATTGATAAGCAATTTTACATTAGACCCCCTAACACTGTTTCCCAAACAGGGTCCCGAGGTAAATACCTTGCAAGTACTTTTCACCTGTGTTTCTTTGGGAATTTAGTGAACATTAGCAGTTCAAGGTTCTGGGGGCGAGGTGGGGGGAGACATTTGATTATGATGTGAAATTCGTAAATATTGAAATTTTGAATAAATTTTGTCTTTACAGTATAATTAATGGATTTGCCTTACCGCTAAAAGAAGAGCACAAGATTTTCTTATTGAAGGTGTTACTGCCTTTGCACAAGGTGAAATCACTGAGTGTCTACCATCCCCAGGTAAGGGGCATGCAGCGCTGACCACAGCTTCCAGCTGCTCCCAGGAGCGGGTCCCCTAGTGACTTTGGTAACAACCCTGTGGCAGTAACGGCAGTAACAGCAGGGTGCAGACTCCTTCTGCGGGGTCAGAACCCTCCCTGGTACAGGACTGGGAAGTCGGCCGTAGCCCAGAGAGGGGATTGGCTGGCTCTGAAAGAGTCAGGAACTTCTCAGGAGACAGCTTTTCTTTGATAAAATTTAAAGCCAGCACCCTAGAGACAAAAGTCCCTTGGTCATGGCCAGTCAAATGGCCTATAACACAGTTTTTTAAAAAAACAGGTTTTTGAAACTGCTGGAATCTCCTGTAGTTACACTGATAAGTGGGTGAGTGGTTACTGCCCGGTTCATTGGGTGTTCACCCAGGAGACGTGGGTGGGTCCCCTGCACGCGTTCCTGGACAGGACCTCGCTATGCTGATGGCAGCCTTCTGCAGCCTCGGGCCTCCGCCTTGAGTGGTAGCGATGTGCTCGTCACATTCAGCTGTCACCGGCCTGACCCTGACAGCCTTGCCACCACGGTCAGAGCACACAAGACTGCATTTTGCTGGGCCTCACTTGGGGAGGTGGCAGTGTGGGGTGAATTGCAGAAAGTGTATTCTATCATTGAGTCATTGGCTTCCTGGGATAGATTTTACTTATTCTCTCCGACTGCTGTTAACTGCTAATACTTTTATGCCCGGCCAGTATATTATCATATTAATTGTTGTACTAAAGGAATTAATAGTTGAGAAATTTAAGACAGAACCAGATTATGTTTTTTTTCCAGCTTTTAGATTACTGACTCATTCTAATCTTCAAAAGGACAAGAATCCCAGCACACTGGGTTGATTTGCTAGTGGTGTTAGTCTAAAAGATATTTCCTGATTTTTTTGAGGGGGGGGTCTTCAAATTTATCCCCAATTAATGGGGAAAGGATTATGGGTTGAGCATCAATCCCGGGGTCCCACCCGGGACCCCCACGCAGCGCCTCCGAGGGCTGGTGGCTAGGGGAGGGTGTTTCACAGTGATGGTCCCATGGGCACGTCACGCACTAATGCTGCTCCTCCTATTGCTTCCCCGCCCCAGCTGGCATACTGTGTCGTGCAGTTTCTGGAGAAGGACAGCACCCTCACCGAGCCAGTAAGTGTGCACTGCCCTACAGCGCATGTGAACACATGTGCTCCCCGGGTGTCAAGCTCTAGCACGCCTGGAGGCTGCATGCAGCTTTTCCTCTTCATTTGCGGAGTCACAAGCAGGCCGAGCGCATCGTGTGCTGCAGATCTCTGAGGGTGGCAGTGCCGCTGCAGATCCCTTTTCTGAGTGTCTGTGTGGTGAGTTTGCACTGCTTGTGCCGCGCCTGGGCCCTTGCAGCGTAGAGGCCCTGCGTGCTGTCACCACCGCGTGTGTGCACCAGAGCGCTTCGCTCCTGCCTGGCGTGACCGTGCGTCCCCAGCTCCAGGCAGAGGCATCACAGGGAGGGTGTGCAGTGCTTGTCTTACTAAAAAAGGCTGTTACCCTGAAAGCTCTTTCCAAGGTAAATGTAGCACTGCCTTGTAATCAGTGAATCACAGGTGAAGGAAGCATCTTGGTTTTGGATCTCTAATTTTCCTGGCATTTTTATCTTTATGAAAAAATTTTCAAAAGGCTCTGCTAGCCAAGGCTAATGAAAAGCAAGTGTGTCAGATGTCAGTCTAAACACTTGAATACAATTTTTTTCTTAATTTTTTTTTTTTACAAATCCAAAACAGTAATATTATAGGTTTACAAAGCAAGATGATAGGAATTTGACAATGGTTGCAATATTGCATATCACTACCTTCAAAAGGGTTGTTTAGATTAACAGATATAGACATGCAAAATTAATGTAAACATATAGTATCTATTGTCCCTTTTCAATAACCAATACATTTAGAAATATAGTCATTTTAGCCATCCTATGCATACACATATACAAATTTATGTCTAAGGAAAAAATATTGAAAGCACCAGCAAAAACTAAAACTTCATCTACAAAGAAAAACAATTCAAGCCAGGCGTGGTGGCACACACCTTTAATCCCAGCACTCGGGAGGCTGAGGTAGGTGAAGCGTTGTGAGTTCGAGGCCAGCTTGGGTTACAACGCCAGCGCAAGGCCGGCCTGAGCTACACAGTGCGACCCTGCCTCAAAAAACCAGGGCTAGGAGTTTGGCTCAGCGGCTTACGTGCCTGTCAGGCAGGCACGAGGTTGTGAGTTCAATCCCCGATGCTGCAAAAAAAAAAAAAGAAAAGCAATTCATTTTTTTTAAAGATTTCAAGACATATTTTTTTAAGCAGAAAAAAATAAAATTCAAAAAGCAAAATTGGATCCAAACATCAAGTAATAAACATTCTCTTTTTCTTTTTCTTTTTAAAATCAGTTTTAGTAAGGTATGATTCACATACGCTACAATTTTCCTATTTAAAGTATACAATTCAAAAGTTTGACATATTACACTATTAACTTTTAAATTATGGTAAAACATACACACATATAACATGAAATTTGCCTTTTTGACCATTCTAAGTGTACAGTTCGGTTACATCGATTATGTTCACGGTGTTCTTCAGCCATCACCACAGTCTGTTTCCAAAACATCACCATCTCAAACAGAAACTCTGGACCCATGAAATGACAGCACCCTGGTCCTCCATCCCAGCACGCTAACTCATGATCCACTTCCTGCCTCTGCATTGAGTGTTCGAGCTGCCCCGTGGACGTGGACACACAGTCGTGTTCCTTCCGTGCTGGCCTCCCGCACTCAGCTTCACACTGCTGTGTCCTGGTTGTGGTGCGGTCAGCCCACATTCTGCTCGGCCGTCAGTGAACGCTGGGGGCACTCCCAGCTCTTGGCCACTGTGAATAGTGTGCTGTGAACATGGGTGTACATGTGTGTTCTAGTCTGTTTCAGTTCTTGACCTGTCTCCCCAGAAGTGGGATTGCTGAGTTACATGGTTGTGCAGCTCTCTGAAGAGGCACCATCTGTTTTCCACAGCCCCCAACCGCTTCCACAGCGCACAGGGCGTCCCGAGCCTCTGCGTCCTCACCAGTGCTCATTTTCCTGCTCAGCAGTAATTATCATTAGCGTCGTGGCCTTCCCAGTGGGTGCGAAGGACCACCCTGTTGTGGCCTTGTTTGGCATTTCCTGGACGACTGATGATGTCGGCTCTTTTCATCATGCTTGTTAGCCATTGCATGTCCTCTTTGGAGAAATATGTATTTTAATGCATTTCCCATTTTTTAAAACTATCTTGTTTTTCATTACTGAGTAACAAAAATAAGGAGTGTCAGGTGTCACTTTAAACATTTGAGTTCTCTTTTAAAAATTACTGTCCTAAGCTACACGTGGTGGCACGTGCCTTTAATCCCAGCACTCAGGAGGCTGAGGTAGGTGGAGCGTTGTGAGTTCGAGGCCAGCTTGGGCTACAACGTGAGTGCAAGGCCGGCCTAAGTTACATAGTGTAACCCTGTCTCAAAAAACTAGGGCCGGGAATTTGGTTCAGTGGCTTAAGCTCCTGCCTGGCAGGCGCAGGGTTATGAGTTTGCTCCCCAGTGCCACAAAAAAAAAAAAAAAATTACTGTCCTAATACAAAAGTCAGATATTATAATTTCTGAGTCCTTTCTGTCCCTTTTTTTTTATTTCAGTTTTCTTATGAGATTGTAGTTTTTATAAAGAAAATGGAGAGAAATTCTTAGTGAACTCTCATGGTACACCAACTTCTGGGCTCTGCTTTCTTTTAATCTCTTGAATTTTGCATGTAGACCCCCGTCTCACACAGGAGACTCCGGATTGCAGAGGCTGGGGCTGCGGAGCTGTGGCCAGGCCCACCATGGGCCCACAGGTGCTCTGTCCCCGGCCTTGCCTCCGCCGGCTCCAGGCTCCGAGAGAGACACTCGTCCTGTCGGGCCGCTCGCTCCACTTTCCAGGAGGGTGCTGGGCTCTCATTCTCCTTACTGCCCGAAGCACCGTTTGGGTGTGGAAACGGAGAAGGAAGCTGCGCTAATAGTTTGTGGAAGCACACTGGGGACCGGTGGGGTTTCCTGACATTCTGTGCGGTTTTCTCTTCCACACTTACGTGCCCTAACTCCCGTCTCTGTCTGACATCTCCAAACAGAAGGGCGAGAGCTTTGCCTGAGAAAGTAACACATAAAGAAACTCCTACCGCCCCGCCTCCGTTTTTCTATCCAGAAACTTCCTTAGTTACTTTTCACTAGTTGCTGAGACAGATTATCTGACGCCCAAAATGAGGGAAGGAAAAGTTTATTTCTTACAGTTCTTGGAGATTTCAGTCCATACTCAGTTAGCTCCAAGGCAGGGCGGCGTGGCTGAGGGGCAGCCATGCATGGCAGCCGCTGCAAAAAGCCTGGCAAGAGGGGAGACGCACCTCCCTCCCGCCCTTACGCTGTGTGTCGGCTCCCCCACTGGGTGGCTGCCGCACTCACATCGCCCGTCCCAGCGCCACACAACCAGCCAGTCACGAACGCCAGACTCAGCTGTGTTGACGCCGCGATTACATGAGGCTTAGCGGGACTATAGGAATATAACCCATAACAGAAACCTAAGTAAAGGCAGATGCAGAAGGAGAGCGAAGGCAAGCCACCTTTTTGTGTGATGGTTTTTCTCCGCATACTTCTCACACCTCGAAGTGGCTAAAGCCCCATGTTACACTGCGGCTCCCTGTCGGGTCCCCCCAGGGCCTCTGTGGCCGGCCACACTGTCCCAGCCCGAACCCTGTCCCTCCCATGAGAGCGGGAGCTTCGTGCCAGCTGTCTGACCAGAGGCAGGGCCTCTGCTCACAGACATCCGTGCACAGCTCGGGTCTGACACCAGCACAGACGAGCTGCACACCCAGCGCCGCTTGGTTTTGTGTTCCTGCCACACAGGTGATGTAGCTGCACCATCCTGACTACGAAAAGCAGCTTTGTCCTAGAAGTGTTTAGCAGCCCTCACCTCAGTAAATTTCCTCCTTGAGAGTCACATACTGTGAAAACACAGAGACCGTGTTGTCTGATCTCAGCAGTGAAAACTCATCAGGAACAGCATAAACCATCGGCTCTCGTGACGTGGCATCTGGGTTACACGTGGGCCCCCCAGAGCTACCCCAGTGACTCCTAGAGTCAGCCTATGTCAAGGCTCAGGAATACTTTCATAGAATGTGATCTACATGTGGCACACATGTAGTCCTAGCACCCTGGGAGGCTGAAGCAGGAGGATCACATGTTTGAGTCCACCCTGAGCAATTTAGACCATCTCACAATAAAGGCCTGCAGATGTGACTCAGTTCAAAGCCCTGGGTTCAGTACCCACTACCATGAAAAAAAAAAAAAAAAAGCAGTTTTCTAAAGGACATTTGTTGCCCCTTTTATATCCTGTAATTAGTATTTTTCATTTAGACCTTGTATGCGGGACTGAAGCTTTCTGGGCACATGAATATTTACTGTTGTTGTGAGACTAGAGGCTCATGGGAGAGCCGTGTCTGTCTTCTCGTCTGCTGGGTCTGGCAGCAGCTCTTAGCCCTCCCAGGAGAGCAGGGCAGGGCCTCCCTGGGCTACAGGCCGGGCACCTGTGGCCACCAGCCTCGCCCACCCTCCCGGGAGCCACAGCTCCGTGCGGGAGGTTGGTTTCACTTTCACTTTGTGTTCCGCTTTATGTCCTTGTGTGTGCTTAGGCAAATAAATGCCTCTGGGATCATTGTATATTTTTAAACTAAGATATCTAAACGCTAGAAATACTGATTTACAGTGAGTCAAATCGAGTATTTTCTACTTGTGTGATTATAGTAGGGATTTGGAAATAACAGGAACAAATTAAAAAGGAAAAGTTGCCCAGCAGAAGCTGTTTCTAGCCGTGGAACTTGGGCAAACAGAGCACATGATACCACAAATTAGGTGGCCACCATGGTCTGGCTGAACAGAGCTCACGCTGAGGGGTACTGCTCCTGCCAACCCACAGCCACCACAGCTGCCCCAGTGAGCGCTTCTGGAGCTCGTGAGTAGCTCACACCCACTGGTGTGCGCAGAGCCAGGGTGGGCCTGACCGCACACTTCCTCCCCTGGGGCACCTACAGGTGCGTCACGCCCCTCTGTGAAAACCACAGCGCAGTGGAAGACACTGTGCACACATGCAGGTGGTCAGTTACGTGAAAACTGGATTGTGGGTGTGTCCATATGTTGCCAGCAGTTCAAAACTGTCCGCTTCCAAACTAGGACACGTGCATGAATTCATGTGCTCTGCATGATCTCTCCTGACCTTCTACTAATTCTCCTGGGTTTTTTTAATGTTTGTTTGTTCATTTGTTGTTTTTGAGACAGGGTCTCACTATGCAGTTCAAGCTGGCCTTGAACTCACTTTGTAGCCTAGGCTGGCCTTGAACTTGCAGCGATCCTCCTGCCTCAGCCTCCCAAGTGCTAGGATTACAAGTATACACATCTGGCCTAACTGCTTATTCATTTATCTTTTTTTTTTTCTTTGTTATTTAAGCAAACTGACATGGGCTGGAGCATGGCTCGGGTAAAGTGCTGGCCTAGCATACACCAGGCCCTGGCTTCCAAGGCACCACTCACCCAGAGAAGCTGGCTTACTGAAGTGGTGCTTGATCACAAAGAATGTGTTTTTATCATTTAAAACTGTGGTTCCAAGCCTGGCGTGGTGGCGCACCCTTTAATCCCAGCACTCGGGAGGCTGAGGTAGGAGGAGCATTGTGAGTTCAAGGCCGGCTTGGGCTACAACACGAGCGCAAGGCTGGCGTGAGCTACATAGTGCGACCCTGCCTCAAAAAACCAGGGCTGGGAGTTTGGCTCAGTGGCTTATGCACCAGCCTGGTAGGCGCAAGGTTGTGAATTCAGTCCCTGGTACCACAAAAAAAAAAAAAAAAAGTGGTTCCAGACCCTGGAAAATCAGACCTCTTTATCCAGTGTCTCACTTCTGACTCTGACCCTCGCTCTGCTGCTTTGCAGTGGGAACACCCTAGTGAAAACAGAGCCCTCCTCCATGACGTCACTTCCTGTGCTCTTTCTTTTGCAGGTGGTCATGGCACTTCTCAAATACTGGCCAAAGACTCACAGTCCAAAAGAAGTAATGTTCTTAAATGAATTAGAAGAAATTTTAGATGTGATCGAACCATCCGAATTCGTGAAGATCATGGAACCCCTTTTCCGGCAGTTAGCCAAATGTGTTTCCAGCCCACACTTCCAGGTATGTGGGTTTGGGGAAAGATAACTGCATTACTAAGCAACTCATTTGGAAATTAAAGGTTTGGGGCACAGCTGGTCCTGGTTTACTTCTCATGTAATTTAAAGGTAAAATTCATGCTTTTACTTGCACTTCAAAATGATGCTAAAACTTTAATTCTGTTAAATATACTTTAACAGCCTATTCTCCTCTGACTGAAAATACTTTTCTCAATAAGAGTGATTCAGCATGGCTTAACAACAGACATGGCGGTACACACCTGTAATCCCAGCTACTCAGGAAGCTGAGGCAAGAGGATCATAAATTCAAGGCCAGCCTGGGCTACATAGTGAGACCCTGTCTCAAAATAAAAAGATTTGAGAGTGTGACTCAGTGACAGGAGCCCTCCCCTTGAGCGCTGGAGACCCTGAGTTTAATCCCAAGTACAGCTTAAAAGCTTAGTTTCTCTGTAAAGCTGTTTATCTTCAACTCAGAGTTCTTCCATATTCACATGGCCTTATTTTCTACACTGAATTAGCAGTATTAATAGCAGACAGTGCAATAATAAGGATCTCCAGCTGTGGGCCAGATGTGGTAGCACAGGCCCGTAGTAACCCCAGCACTCTGGGAGGCTGAGGCAGGACAATCCCAAATTCAAGCCTGACCTGGGCAGCCTGGCAACTGGATGAAACCCTGTCTCACAGAGGCAGGAGGTGGGGATGTGGCTCCGTGGTAGGCACCCTTGCTCTGGGGTTGTCTCATTTCACAAGCTCCTCGTTTCTGACAATATAGGAAGTTGTGTCCCCTTACACTTCCTGATTCTTCTCACTCCCACTTTCCATCCTGGTCAGAGTCATTTCCCGCTGGGCCCCTCCTATCTCCCAGCCCCAGGCCGGCCTCAGCCTCTGCCCCACGCTAGCACATCCAGCCCTGCCCGCTGGACCTGCTGACCTCCCTCCTTCCCGTAACTGCCAGCCACGATCTGGGCTCCCACCCCGGGCCTTCAGTGCTGCTCCACGTGTGCCTGCAGGGGGCTCCCTCGGGTAGGGAGGGCTGGCTGGGGAGGGGTGCTAGGTGTTCTCATCTTAAGATTTCTGAGCATTTTCCCGTTAGGAGCTAGGACAAGAAAATCATGGATTGCCGAACTCATGGTGTGAGTGTTGTGGGGGCTGCACATCAGCCGTGGAAGCTGTGGGCACCGGCACCCCAGGGCACCCAGAAGAGCCAAGCCTGGAAGTCCCTTGAGAACCGGAGCCCCCTCCCAGATGTGCATGTAGCTACTGAGGCAGGTGATACTGTATTCCCAAGAGGAGACAGGGACAGGTGAAGCCACCCAGTGTGGGTTTAATAAGCACCTGTGGTGGGAAGCACTGGGCTGTGCCTGCACTGCAAGGAGCGCGTGTGCCTCCCTCAGGACAGACGGGCGGGCACATCGCAGGCCCTGCTCCAGGGGGGCCGTGCACCTGTCACTGCTGGCTGCCTCACCCTTCCTCTGTTGCCTCCTCAGTGTTCAGTCCCATATTGGTGTCTATTCTTGGAGGACTCAGATCTTGCACCAAGCACATTTCAGAATCTTCCAGAAGTATACACGAGGCCAGTGCATTCCTAATGTTTTCATCAGAATAAATTGCCAATGTTAAAAAAAACTGAGGCAGTAGCCAGGCGTGGTGGCACACGCCTTTAATCCCAGCACTCAGGAGGCTGAGGTAGGTGGAGTGTTGTGAATTTGAGTCTGGCTTGGGCTACACCGTGAGCAAGGCTGGCCTGAACTACATAGTACGACCCTGCCTCAAAAAAATTAGGGCTGGGAGTTTGGCTCAGTGGCTTAAGCACCTGCCTGGCAGGCGGGAGGTCGTGAGTTCGATCCCCAGTACTGACAAAAAAAAAAAGAAAAAAGAAAAAGAAAAAAAAACTGAAGTAGAGTCCAGAACTCAAACCATCAAGCATCTTAGGCTTCTGTTTTCTAGTTCAGGCTTAAACTATTTTCTCCACGAATATTTATTTATGGATGGGTGGACGGATGGATGGATGGATGGATGGACAGACAGATGCTTTTTGAAAGTACAGAAAACTTAAGAATTATGTCAGAAGCCGTTAATGCCATTCTTTTAAGCCTCATGTGCTGTGTTCTTAGACTCCCCTCCCGCTTCAGCAGATGCACCCCAGTGTTGCAAAGTTCCCCACTTCCCACCCTCTAGAGAGCTGCCCCCAATTCCCACCTGTCAGCTTCCTCCCGCACCGCTGCGCTGTGATCTCAGGATCTGCAGCTGCTCCGACCTCCTGTGCTGTGTCCCTGAGGGCAGGCGCAGTCTCGGGGTCTCCGGTGTTTGGCCTGGAGCCCGCTTGTGCCTGTCAATGGTGGGGAGGCGGTGTGGGGAGAGGCATGGCAGAGGTTTATCCGGACCCAGGACTGGGTCTGTGACGCTGGTCCTTAGCTTCGTGTCACACATTCAGGGACGAATGAGGGTGTCTGCTCCAGAGTGAGGCCTGCATGTGCTGGATTCCCTAGCTGGCGGCTCCTCTGGTGTCCTCCACGGAACCACAGGGCCTGGCTCACACGCAGGCCACACTCCCCGCGGCGCGCACTGTCTCTCACAGGGCTCGGCCTTGCTCCAAAGTCGGGTAACCACCCATCCTCCGTCCGCCCCATCAGGGCATAAGCTGCCTCCCTCGTGAAGCGCCCCAAATCACACGCCAGAGACCTCATGGACAGGGTTTGCCAGTACTGGGTGGAGGACTTGTGTCCCCAGCATCCAGCTTGGTATCGGGCGTGAACGTTTGTGGGTAGCAAAACAAATGATGCTGGTCTTGATTTCTTGATGTGGAAGAAATTATCTGCTGCCTCTTTGTTAAAGGTTCTTCAAGGTTACAGTCTAAACTACTCTGAATTTATGGAAATAACGCTTGTCTTCAGATGTAGTAGAATTATCCTGTTTGCAGGCTCACCAGTAAGGACATTTGCATAGCAGCACCTCTGACATGCTCACCAGCAGTGCCCCTGTCTTGCAGGTGGCAGAGCGAGCACTGTATTACTGGAACAATGAATATATTATGAGCTTAATCAGTGACAACGCAGCGAAGATTCTGCCTATCATGTTTCCATCCCTCTACCGCAACTCCAAGACCCATTGGAACAAGTAAGAATGAGCTCTCTTTCCTGGATATTTTTGGATGTTGCTAGTGTAATCAGAATTAAAATTCAAATTTTAATATCTGGTTTTAAATCCGAGTTAAACAGCAGTGTGACTGTACCTGCAGCCTTTTGTTTTGCCTACCCACCCTGTTAGAAGCCCCACACAGAGGCCCTCTGGTCCACACCACCTTCTGCGTGTCTCCTGAGGCCCCTGGGAAGCCAGAGGTCACCGCAGAGCTCGAGGGGCTCCATCTCAGCAGGACCACAGTAGCCGCCAGCTGGTTCTCAGCCGGTCGCTGAGCCCTGTGGCACATCCTGGGAGCCCCTGTGAGGCCCAAGGGCCCCCGCCGTGAGCATGGCTGGAGGACCGGAAGGCGGGGTGGTGATGTAAGCACAGCCTGGGGAATCAGCCATTCCCTTCCTGCCAGGTGGGCACTCTCCACCTAATGAGGCTGTCAGGGTCAGCTGAGCCGGGCCAGCCTGCAAAGACCTGAAACAGAGACTGCTCCTGTGGGCACCAGGCCATGTTTAATACTGAACCGTTCAAATACGTCGTTCGAGTGAGAGTGCCGGAGGGTTTAACTCAGCTTTGTGTATGTTCACCGCGGTTGAGCTGAGAGCAGGAAGAGCAGAGCTGGGGCGCGCAGCCCAGTTCCTCGTCCCGCAGACAGGAAAGCAGCCTGGAAGGGACCGTGCCTCTGTCCTGCCCACCTGAACTGCAGGCTGCCTGCTTCCTTCCCAGGGGAGCCACATGGCAGCAGCCAGGAGCTCGGAGAGTCCCCAGGCGGGGCTGCCGGAGGAGAGCAGAGGCGGGGCAGGCAGGAAGGCAGAGCCTGGGTGGGTGGCATCGGTCTTCCCCAGCCACGCTCCTCCCCTGGAAAGCGAAGATACAGCACCGCCACAGCACTGCGCTGGTAGATGAGGGCATCGCTAGTGTGTGTGTAACGTGCTTTGCCTTCAGCTGGCCGGGGGGTGAATTAAAGTCGACGCCCACAGAGCACCTGGGATGCGCCAGGCGGCCACCCGTGCTGGCACCGGCTTGGGGGCGCGGGCGTGGCCGCAGTGCCGCCTGGTGGCTGGGGGGAAGGGCGGCCGGCAGCGTTCCCTGTGCCACGTTCTGGGTTTTAGTGGACACAGCAGGTGGCAGCCGAGGCCCCGGCTTTGAGCTCTGCTCCCTCAGTGTCCCGCAGCATGTGGGCAGCATGATGCACGCACGAGCTGGCCACGGACTCGGCCCTGCCGCTGTCGAGAGCAGAGTTCTCCAGGTTTCGCTCACTTGTGTTTTTTCGCTGTCCTGGCCTTGCCCTCGCGCGCTGGGGTGGCAGTGGGGCCCTGCGCCTTCTGGGTGCTTAGCTTGCACCCGAGGGCTGCCGGGCGCCCCCCTCTCCACATGCCTCAGTCAGACAGCCTGTTTTGGGGTTTAAGAGAAACACGTTATGTATTCATTAAATGTTATTAAACCCTGCGGCACTGCATGTCAAGCAGTGTTCCAGGTGCTGGTACACATGTTAGTGTACGTGGTGCTCATGGCCTGTGAGGTGGCCACTCTTGGTTTCTCCATGTTATGGAAGTTGAGGATTTTATCTAAGGTTGTGGAGCTGGTAACTGGAGAAGCCATAAATCAGCCCCAGACTGCTCAATTGTGTGCTGTCAGGGAGCTGGCTTTTGATTGAGCTACTTTTTGATCATTTTATTCTCTATCTGCCAGAGCTCTGCTTTGGCATTATTTGGGTTTTTGTTGACTTAGGGCTTGTTTGTTTTGTTTTGTTTTGTTTCATTTTTCACAGTGCTTAGAATCAAACCCAAGGCCTCACACATGCTAAGCAAGTCCTGTGCCAGTGAGACACAACCCCAGCCGCTGGCATTATTAAGATTAACTTTTCTGGAGCCAGGTTGGTGGCGTTCTCCTGTAATCTCATCACTCGGGAGGCAGAGGCAGGAGGATCATTGCAAGTTCAAGACCAACCTGGGCTACAAAGTGAGCCCAAGGCCTGCCTGAAATGCACAGTGAGACCCTGTCTCAAAAAGACAAAAAAAAAAAAAATTAACTTTTCTGTCCTCAGTGAGAAAGCCAAGGAAACTGGTGGGACACGGGTAGGGCTTTGAAACATGAAATAGCCCGAAACGTTTGGAAGGAAAGGGACTGTGGCAGGGAAAGGGTGGAAACCCTCCGGGGCCCGAGTCTCACCGTCCCGTCCTCCTGCAGGACAATACATGGCCTGATATACAACGCCCTGAAACTCTTCATGGAGATGAACCAAAAGCTGTTTGACGACTGCACCCAACAGTTTAAAGCAGAGAAGCTGAAGTAAGTTGATCTTTTGCAAGTTACTAGTATTTCCAGGATTTTTTTTCCTTGATCTCGAATTATCCTAAAAAGCTCTTCTTCACTTTAAAGCAAAATTGATCCTCTCATACGTGGAAAGCAAATTCAGACTTAGTTATTATGACTTATTTTCAAAGAGCACATGGTGAAAGTTAGCTGTCTTCTCCCTTCCATGATTAGTTTAGTCATCACTGCAAAATGTATATGAGATAAAAGTCTAACATTCAGGATTGTTGCTTTTCTTGGGGGACAAATAAAGGCAATCGTGTTGTAACTCGGGACAGAGTCTGCATTTCAGCGTGGAGCGCCCACTGAACAGGCGACAGTCTGGGTCTGACCAGACTGCAAGGCCAGGGTCCTGCCCTTGTGTCTTCGAGGACTGAGAGCCCGGTCTGCCCAGGGCCTGTCTGGGGGTCCAGGCGGCACAGTGCCCCGACAGAAACATCGTCACGTGATTAACTACCAAGTCACTCCTCACCCACAGATGCTGCAGAGTAGGAAGAAAATGTTCAAGTGGGAAGGGGAACGAGGCAGGGAAGGAAGGAAGGGAAAAGGAAGAGAACAGAAGGAAAAATGAAAGCAAAATTCTGATAAATAAGGAGGGGAAGGGGAGTTAAAGGGGTGGGAGGGAAAGGGGAAAAGAAGAATCAAGTTATATCACGTACGGGTTCAGATTCCCTACGATGGATGTGATCATTATGTATTATCTAAAATGTACCAATAAAAATAATTTTAAAAACTAAAAAAATAAAATGTGAAGAAGCAAATAATCAGCCAGAAATAAGATTGATTTGTATAAGATTTTTTTGAAAAATTTGAATCCTTAGATTTGGTAAATATTTAGGATTTTTACTTTTTTAAATCTTTTTCTCAACACTTAGCCAGTTATTAAGTCATTTTTCACGCCGCACCCATTGTGAGCCATGTGGGGACGGCGGGGGAGGGGAGGGGAGCGGGGAAGGAGGGGGGAGAACCCCGAGGCACCGTGCGTGTCCAGACCCCCCTGCATGTTCCCTTGCACATGATTCGTCTCTCACAAGTGACATCTTACTGTTTTTCAGAGAGAAGCTAAAAATGAAAGAGCGAGAAGAAGCGTGGGTTAAAATAGAAAATCTAGCCAAAGCGAATCCCCAGGTACTGAAATAGAGAGTAACGTGAAATGTGAAGGGTGCTGCTAAAATATGCTGTCAGGTAGGACTGTGGCGTCCCCAGGGGCCGGGGAGGCCAAGTTCACTAACACCGTGTCGCAGAATGTTTGCAACGCAAGAATCCTTTTCAACTTTGTCACCCTCCTCTTCAAGTACTTGTTTTAACCCTACATTTTTATCACAGAATTGATGGACTTTTTTTTCTCTGCTTTTTAAATGAGACGCTAATCTTAAAAATACTGTGGTAAAAAGAAATCAAGATGCAACCTCTCTAAAACTAATTTGCTTTCTTTCTCAAATGCCTTAGGCACCATGGTAAAACCATGTTTCCTTTTCTTTTTAATATCAAGTTAATTCTAAAAGAAAGGAAATTCAATTTTAAATAGATGAAGTATGAAGTTGATGTCCTCCTTCCTGCACTTGTACAATAATAACTGAATTCTGCCACTAAACTAGCACTAACCCTTCTCCCCACAGCAGGTCTGCGTGCACCCTGCGGCCAGCCGCACCATCGGAGCCACCGTGAGCTGGCCAGTCCCTGCATGGGAGCAGCTCGGTGACCCAGGGCCGCTGCGGGCTCCGGGGTGTATGTGCATGGGTCTGAGTGACCAGAGCGTGTGTCTTGCTGTCTGTGTGCCCAGTTATAACAGTGCCGCTGAATGACAGTCCTCTGTGTAGATCTTTAACACACTAACCAATCTCAGGCTTTCCTCAACTCTCCAGAGAAGAAAACATTTTGCTGAACAATTACTTCTCTGGTGAATGGTGTAGGTAAATATCTAAGTTTGGGGTATAGGTTTTTTTCATCTCTGACATTTAATAAGTAATACATGAATATAAAGTTACAAGTATGCAGTATATGTCACCTGTATACCAACATTTGGCCTGTATCTGTGTACCTGTGTTCTTGTCGATAAAACTACAATCAAGAAATGCAAACCATAGCAGTGCTGAATGACATTCTCAGCTGTGTGTCCTGGGACACCTCCAAAACAAGTCGCCTGCAGCGCTGATGTCGTGGCCGAGGAAGAGCTGGCCACGGCAGCAGCGCGTGTGGCTTGTGGCCTGGTTCCCCTGCCGGCTGTGGCAGCCGTTCCCTCTGAGCATCCACTGTCCCCCTTCCTGAGTTTGCTCCTTCCTGTCGGCTGCTCTTTAAAGTGTCTGTGATGAGGCCGTGGTTGTGTGGGTGTGGCACTGGTGCTCCGGTGACATCCCTCCCCCGTCCTGCTCCCTGTCTCTGTGTCGACCCATCCGTGACATCTCCACAATCCTGTCTGCGCCCTCTACCCCTGCACGGTGTCTGCAAGTGGAAAATACTTCATGGGTGAGCACCTCAGAGCTGGAGGCACGGCCTGGCTATTCATTCTCCTGAGAGAGGTGGGCCCAGGCCCTCAGCAGCGGTGGCCGCGGTCTAGGGCTGAGCAGCAGGGTCCCATTTCCAGGCGCCTGACTCCAGGCTTGGGCTTTGCTGCCAGCCTGCCCCTGCCCTGTGGGAGCTGCCCCGCTGGCTGGTTTCCTGGAGGTAGAGGGCTTCCCAGGGCACCCACTGTGCACAGTGGCCCGACGCTCTCCCTGGCCGTCACAGACCATGCGCCTCCTGGGCAGGGACTCAGCATCCGCGCCGCCGCTGGGCTATTGACGCTCGGGAAGCTGCGGTGGCTTCGGGGTTTGTCCTATTTTAGCAGCTGTGGCAGCTTCCTTGTGATCTTTGAATGTCACACACAGTTTAACTTTTTGAAATCCTAAAATATTGAAGGTTTCTAACCTAGACAGGTTTTCCTACCCCACCCAAAGAGGCCATGTAACACCTCAGGAACTGTTTCCCCTGACTGATGGGAACCGTGCGATTGAGTACAGCGCTTCTACGAGCTTCAGTGAGGGGCAGGTGGCGGCTGGGGAATTCTTGTCCCTTCCTGGGGAGTGGCTCTCTGCTTTGGTAAAGGCGCGTACTTCTCGTGAGAGGCCCCTCCTGCTGGACCTGTGTGTCCGTAGTTTGCTGTGAACGCTACACGCGGCCTTGTTTGGGGACCCTTTCCTTTTCCTAGCAGCGGAGAGGGCTGGAGCTGCTCCAAGCACTGGCTTTTTCTTGGAGCAGCCAAACACCAGAATGTTGGCTTTGAAACCATCCCCAGCACCATCACCTGAGTGTCACAGTGACTTTTGTTTCTGTGCCTCCCCGTCTCACTGTGAGCGCCCCAAGGCGAGGTGCAGGATATGCTAAGTTGTGGGAACTTCCAAGGAAGTAAAGATGAGAACAGGCACAGGTCCACTGGGGAGCCCACGAGAACACTGTGATACATGGCGACATGCCAGAGACGGTGCAGGAGGACACGGTGCATGGATTCAGAGAGACACATAGAGAAAGGGTGCAGGCGTGGGGCAGCCACAGTCAGAGCCCAGGGTGGCAGGGCCAGGCCGGTGCAGGGCGGACCTCAGGGGTCGGCACCGGAGGGTGTCAGTCTAGGTCTGCACTATGGATGAGGCTGGAGAGGGAACAGAGTTGGACTTTTTCCCCAAAATGTGAAAGAGCCGGCAAGAGAAAGTGCAAATAGACATGGCTTTCAGAAGCCCTCCTGGTGACGGTAGGCAGGATGTGCCAGTACAGGACAGGCCCAGAGGAGCCTCCTGGAGGGAAGGGACGTCCTTGGCAGAGCGGGTGGCGCCAGGGGACCAGGACCATTGGTGTTAGAAGAAGAAACAGCCCAGAAGCCAGCCCCAGCGAGGGAGTGGCCTGTCCCCAAAGATTTGGAGGAATGTGGGCAGCCCCGTGGACCTGGCGTGGAGAAGGGTCCCCAGGATGAGCAGGGAGGGCCAGAACCCACGGGGTGTGGAGAGCCTCGGAAGCGGCTGCCGCCAGTTACCCCGGGACAGGCAGAGGAGAAAGGGGCCTGCGACAGGCCTTCGAGGGAAGAGGAGACGGGCAGGGCAGAAGCTGTGCCCTGTCCAGGAGGCCCAGGAGGCTGATGCTCAATGTGCTGCAGTCTCAGAGAGGCAGTGGGCGGGCTGGGCCCGCTTGCTATGCAGGAGATGAGAGCAGAAACCAGACAGAGGAGCCGGTGATGAGGAGAGGGGGCCGGACCACAGCCGAGGTGCTGTCCGGGCTGGAGGGGCTTGTGGACGGAGGGCTGCCCAGGCCGGGGGTTGGGGGGACAGCAGCCTGGCTTCCCTTCCTCCTGCCTGGGGCCACAGGCAGGATGCCCAGCCCTTCGTGCCCTGGGCCTCCCAGCACTCGCACAGGAGGGAAGCGCTTAGCACAGCTCGAACCACAGTGGCCCCTCGGGTGCCTTCCTCCCTGCCCCTGCTGCACAGGGAGGCCTGTGTCACCACACCTCTCCTTCCTGCTCACAGAGGCAGAGAGCCACCAACGTGGCCCTCCCAGAGCCAGGGAGAGTGGAAGGGGGAGCAAGGGAAGCGACTCTGAATGGGGGGCCCTGGCGAGTAGCAGCCCTGCCAGCAGCTCTGGGCAGGGGCCTGCAGGACTAATCCAGGTCAAGTTTGCTTTGGGGGTGAGCAAGATACTCACGGAAAGGCTTAAGCAAGTTAGAGAGATGCTGAGAGAAGAGGACAAAGAAAGGCGTGCAGGGCCAGCCACCTCCGCGAGGGTGACGTGGGAGAGGCGAGGAGGAGACTGCAGAGGTCTGCAGCCGAGAACAAAGAGCAGGAGGGGGACAGGGAGGCGCCGGCCACGAAGCCACCTAGGACCAGCCTCTCGCGTGCTCAGGGTCAGTGCCTGTGAGCCGGGGCGTCAGAGGCTGTCGGCAGGTGTGGGCCAGCGGGCTGTCAGACACAGGACTCGGGGAGGGGCGTGGAGGTGACCTTGGGTCCCGTGGCCTAGACTGCAGGTGGACAGACAGTTTCTGGTGTTTGGCAGGAGCAGGGTCTGCAGACTGCAGCATGGGCAAGTTTGTCTCCCCGAGTGGGCTTCCTGGGGAGGGCGACAGGGAACACATGTTCCCCAGGAGGACGAGCACCCCGGAGTGGAGCCGAGTGCTGCCAGAGAGTGACTCCACACTTTGCATTGCAGTACACAGTGTATAGTCAAGCCAGCACCGTGAGCTTGCCGGTTGCCATGGAGACAGATGGGCCTCTGTTCGAAGATGTGCAGATGCTGAGAAAGACAGTGAGCGAGGAGGCTCACCAGGTAACAGTGCCCTGAGCCGGCCCCCGAGGGCCTGTCAGTGCCCTCCTCGGGTGAAGCTATAGTAAAGCCTGGTAGTCTCTTAGGAAATATTTTGTCTACATATCTGTGGTCAGGTTACTAGAAATGATCTCTATACAGATGTGCGGGCAAATTGGCTTCTGCATTTAACAATAATAATCTCAACTTTGACCTGTTCCTTAAATGTTAACTTGAGCCAGAGCAAAAGCTGAGCAGTGATCTCTTGCCTCTCCCTTTGCACCCTCGCACTTCTACCCTGGGGCAGAGATGCTCCCTTCAGTTCTCTGAGCAGCTACTAACATCCCTCACACACAGCCCCGTCCCCTCCCTGGGCCTGGGCCTGGGCCTTCGTGGCAGGCCATTTCCACTGTCTTAAGAGTAGGCAAACTCGTACCAGGATGGCCTCTTCCTCTTGAGTGGGGACCCCGCAGAGACAGGCTTTCCAGGGCAGGCCGGGCACCTGCCTGGGCCGAGCAGCCCCTGGACCGCCGGGTTTCTGCCAGACGCAGTCCCTAGGTGGGCCTGGGGATGCTGGCTTTTCTGACGGTACAAACTCTAGCCCACTTTGGCCTGGGAAAGAATTCCTGAATAGAATCAGCACTGAGATTCCACAGGGTCAGAAGTGAGTTGGCTGAGCCCACTCTTTTGCCTGTGGTTTATGAGTGCTGGTGTCATGAGGAGCCCAGTTCCAGGGAGAGCAGTTTGGGCAGGCTGCTACGCTGACATGCGGAGGGTGGGAGGAGGCGCTGAGGGCGCTGCCTGCAGCCGCTTGATCAGCACTGGTCTGCGGCAGGCAGCGCCAGAGGCATGAACACACGCATTCGGGACTCGGGGGAGTCATCGTCATGCTGATCGTAGGTTCACACGGTCATGCTGGCTGGGCGTGGTGGCGCACACCTTTAATGCCAGCACTTGGGAGACTGAGGTAGGAGGAGTGTTGTGAGTTCGAGGCTGGCTTGGACTACAATGTGAGCAAGGCTGGCCTGAGCTACATAGTGCGACCCTGCCTCGAAAAACTAGGGCTGGGAGTTTGGCTCAGTGCCTAAGTGCCTGCCTAGCAGGCTTGAGGTTGTGAGTTTGATCCCCGGTACTGACAAAAAATAAATAAATAAGTAAATAAACAAACAGGGTGATACACTGGACACGCTGGGTCAGACAAAATCAGCATGCCCATGTACCTTTACCGCCAGCAGATTTGAGGTCGCACACATGGCCAGCGTCCTATTTTGACTGGACAGCGTGGAGCACCTGTAGTTGCCAGCCCCGGTGTCTTCCTGCCACGCTAAGCCCTCGACTTGGGTTAGAATCAAAACAACAGGAATGAATGCCCGTCTGCTCCTCAGCTTGAAAGTACAGGGGCGGAGGGGAAAAGCTTCGAGGCTCACTGAGCACCAGGAGCTGCTTTGTAACGAGTCAGCAGCAGTCTGCAGTACTTCTTAGCAGGGGCAGCCTGCCTCAAAAAGTGTTCTTGCTTCCATTTAAAGGGTTTTATTTCCCTCCTCAGAAAGAGATGTTTGGTTTGGTTTTTGTGCGTTTTGAGAGAGGGTTGTGCCGTGTTCCCCAGACTGGCCTTGAGTCCTCCTACCTTAGCCTCTCCAGTGCTGGGGTTACGGGCATGCATCACCACACCTAGCTCAGAAAACAATTCAAGGTCACTGTTTCTATTGCTATTTCCACTTCACGACTTTGCATTTGCCACAGGCGGGCGAGCTGGGCCCTTCCCTGCAGACGCGGGGAAGCACGTCTGAATGCCGTCCACTGCGGAGAACCGTTCCTGGGAATGTATAACCCGGCGTCCATGCTTAAGAGACTTGGGGGCCAGGGATGTTGCTCAGTGGCACAGCACCTGCCTGGCAAGCGCAAGGTCCTGAGTTCAATTCCCTGTACCAAAAAAAAGATACTTGGGCCATGCAAAACTGAAAGAAAGTTGATGGTTTACAACGTATTTCTTACACATTAAATATTTGAAGGTTGGGGAATTTTCTTTTTGTTACATTCTTCGATTTAGGTCAAAATTCAAGCTAGAAAAAGTATAAACTGTGCCCAAAATGTAATGAAACGGAGACATATTTCCCATTTACTTCCTGTTCTGTCATAGATCAAGAACTTGATCAAGAACACAGACTAAAATAGCATTCTTGTCTTGAGTAAAACTGCCTTTGAGAGTGGGTTGGTGCCAGGCGTAGTGGCATACACCCGTAACTCCAGCTACTCAGGAGGCCAAGGCAACATAACTAGACCGTGTCTCAGAATTATTTTTAAAGGACTGGGGACACGGCTTGGTGCTGAAGCACTTGGCTGGCACTCACACAGCCCTTGGTGTGGCCCCCAGTACCCAAGACACAGCAGGCTCTAGTGTTTGCAGCCATCCGCCTAGGTGCTGGGTCCACTGCCCTGAGCAGAGCAGGTGCCCTTCCAGGAGGCACCCGAGGGGAACAGGAGGAGTCAGCCCCGCAGTTGTCTGCCCATCTAGTTGTAAGTGGAGGTGCAGACAGGGTACTTCCAGGAAGACTCCTATGGCGTGTCTTCGTGCCTCCTAAAATCAGGTTATGTAACTCAGTTGTCCGTAATTGGCACTCTTGCCTTCCCTTTAGGTTTCTGTGGGTCACATTCCTGAGTTGGAACGTGTACCTGAGTGGGAAGGCTATGCCGAGGGAGCCAGTTCTCTCCACATTAATACAGTCGCTGTTAGGGTCCTAACTGTCTCTGTCTCTCTCTGTCTCTGTCTCTGTCTCTGTCTGTCTTTGTCTCTCTCTCTCTGTCTCAAGTCTCGTGAAATTGGCAAACTGGCCAGGCATGGTGGCGCATGCCTATAATCCCAGCACTCAGGAGGCTGAGGTAGGAGGATCACTGTGAGTTTAAGGCCAGTCTGAACTACATAGTGAGACCTGTCTTTAAAAAAAAAAAAAGAAATTGGCAAGCTGATTATCAAGTCCCTGTGAAAATCCAGGAGAACTAGCATAGCCAAAATAACTGAAAAAAGAGCAGAATTGGAAGATTGACATTATCCAGTGTCAGGACTTACAGATTTCTATGGGTCAGCTGAATTCATTGAATCAATTAAATTCAGTTGCATTTCTGCATATATAGATGAAGATATTTATGAAGTGTGGATTCTTAAGTATAATATTTTAATGGTATACTCTTTAATTTGAAAATGTTTGGAATCATCTTTCTGAATGTCTCAGAAATAATGTTGTTACAGCAAAAAAAAAAAAAAAAAAAGCTTCCAAGCTGCAGGAAAACCATATGTCCACAATTTGATAGCTAAACTGACATACATTAGAGCTAAAAATAAAGCTGTTAGATTTTTATATTTAGTAATTTGAATATTTTCAGCTTTATTTTCAGCTAACTTTACTCCTCTGAAACAATTTCACATTGTTCAGATGGGTTTGAATGTGGGGTGAAGACGGTGGAGCTGCAGGAGTGGGCCGGGAGACCCCGGTGAGGGAAGGCGCTGGGTCCGGGTCTCACGGAGAAATTCGGTGGGTTCCCCGGAAGCCAGTCACTGCTTGGGCTTCCTGAGAAACCTGTGGAACTTTGTACAGAAGACGAGTAAGTGTGATGTGAATGACATTGACATCAGAGACGTTTCAAATGTTTACACTTCTCGTTTTTAACAGTTGGTCGTGAGAAAAGCAGTGCCAGCCACGCAAGTGAGGAAGGTGTAGAGACGGCAGGTGGGCAGTGCAGGTACTCGTTCCTGCGTGCGGTGAGCGTGCGTAAGGCTTGTGCGGACACGGGATGGAGCCGTTAACACTGCACATGAAGTATTTTCCCTTTCTCCACGTCATTCAGCGTGTGACAGTCGGGACAAAGGGAAGGAAATGTGGTCCCTCCAGAAATCGAGATTTGTGCCACCCCAAATTAAGTAGTTACGTTTGAATTATGAGAGGAAACAACACTCGCTTAGTCACTCTGCCTGGCCCTGCGGTCCCCGCCATTGCCCCGGCAGTGAGCCTCACGCTTGGGCCGCCCGCGCCCGGCTTCCCCACGCTGCACGCTGGCCAGCCGCCCGCCCTCCACCCGCTGCCCCACTGCCCCGCTGCATGACGCCTCCCCCACCCCACCTCCCGTGTGTCTCGTTTGTCCTCGTGCTCCTTCCCGTCCCCGTTTGAGATGCCCAGGCGCCCCTCAGCTCTCCGTCCTTCCCCAAGCTCTGGGTCAAGTTGGTTTTCTCACTTGTCTTCACTGGGTCCAGCTCCAAGGGTTTGAGCACTGCCTTTCTCTACAAAAATGTTTATTCTCTTTGTGGTGCCTGTTTCGATGGGAATTACGTTTTTTGTATATATAAAAATCCTGGTTTTGCTTTGCTTTGTTTTATTTGACAGATCAGCATACAGCGGGAGTAAAATTCAGGGTAGGATTTCACCTCGGAGTTTCTGATGACTCGTAGGCCAACCAGCTTTAAAAGCTGAAGTGCCCTCTTGAGCACAACCACTGGCCACAGCCAGTGCAAGCGTCTCGTGGCCCTCCCTTCATTCCCCCGGCATGGCTTCCAGGGGAAGAAACCAAAGCCCGCCTTCTCATAAAGAATAGAACTGGGCGTGGTGGCACACGCCTGTACTTCCAGCACTCAGGAGACTGGGGCAGGAGGATCGCTGCTAGTTGAAAGCCAATATGGGCTACATAGCAAGACTCTGTTTCCAAAAAAAACATGATGACTAGTAATGTTGAAGCACATTTCTGAAAGTGGTCCAGAATGTTAGCGTCACACAAGAGTCTTTTTAAACCTTGGTATTTTTGCTGTTTCCATAGATAACTTTGTACAGAACCCTGCTTTAAAAGAGAAAAGTAGCAAAGATTGGAGCTTTTCATTTATGATGTATGGAGGTCCTTAAATTTTTCATTAAAGCAAAGAAAAGCACATTTTATACACCATGCCCAAGTCAGAGATCTGGAATCTCTGAGAAGTTGTTTTACTTGAGTTTTTGTGTTATTAAATGATTCAATTCAAATTTTTTTCTGGTAGATGTACCACAAAAGCAATTTATTTTCTTTAGGATTTGTTTGTTAGTTTGGGGAGTGTTTGTTTGACCTTGTTTCCAAACAAAACAAAAAACAGAAAAAACAAAGACAGGGTCAGAGTCTTGCTCTTTAGTCCAGGCTGGTCTTGAACTCACTGTGTAACCCAAGCTGGCCTCAAACTTGTGGCAATCTTCCTGCATCAGCCTCCCAAGTGCTGGGATTACAGGTGTGTGCTACCATACCTTGCCTTATTTTCTTTAATACTGTCTTCATTTTGATGGAGACACTGAACAAAAAGAAGGAGTTTGAAATCAAGAAGGCTGCTAAACAACCAGCAGCTAATGTAGTGGCTCCCTTACAGCTGAGCTGCAGGTTTGCTGGGCTCCCTGTTCATTGCAGACGCAGTTATCTTAAATCCTCCTGCAAAAATGGGGTTACTTCATTAAAATGCAGTGGGCCCTCGCGAGGTGTGACTGGCCTGGCACACAAACAGGTTATGGCCGGAATTTTAGCTTTAACTGACAACCAAAGTCTTGAGTTACGACCCGGATGCCGGCCGCTTGGGTTTCCAGATGGACCCAGATACAGACGAACCCTCAAAGGGTCCTGGAAGGAACACTACGACATCCTTTCCGGTGTGGGGTTCACCGAGAAATCCTGGGCCAGTGTCTGCTCAGGACACTGAGCTCTGCCTGTGTGCGGGAGAGGCTCTGAAGGCTGCAGAGGAGCCTGCGCCTCAGATGAGAACCCGAGTCATGGCCAGCGCTCGGGGACACAGCGAGTCACAGCCAAGGGTCCACTGTAATTACACCAAAATTTCCAAAACTTCACAAAGAGATTGGAATGGAGAAGAGTCTTTCATTTCTTCCCTTAATACCTGGAGTTTTTATGTAAATAATTAAATGCAATTTTTCTCAGTGCTAGAAGGTTTTCTCCCCTGACTTGACCCATGTAATGCATCTTATTTTAAATAATCCTTTTTAAAATTTCAATAGAAGTTTTAGATCTCTTACTAGTTTAAGTATATTTAAATCTGGTTGAAATATATTTTTCATTGTTTTTATTTCCCTCCAAAGGAAACTTTTCCTTTCTGAAATGCTGTTGTACTGGGCATGGTGGTGAAGTAGCTCCGGTACCGCTGCAGGAAGTAGGGAGGTATTTATGGAATTTACTAAAACCGGTGAATTCTGCAAATGCGGCCCATGTTAGAAGACCACGCGCCAGTGCGGCCCTCGGTCCTTTGCACCGTCACTAGAGTATTTTAGTGGACAGGCTGTTTTCGGTGGAAGACCACAATGAGAAACTCATCTCTGGCTGCGGTCACTGGCGCCTCAGCACACGGGGTGCCCATTGGCCTCCTAACCCTCCTCTCACTTCTAACTCGGAAGTTCACTTGGTGCTTGGGTCACTCCATTTCTAGCCAACACCATTGCATTTTTAATTCCAGGCACAGAAAGATCTGAAGAAGGACCGTCCTCTTGCGCGCCGCAAGTCCGAGCTGCCTCAGGACCCCCACACCAAGAAAGCCTTGGAAGCTCACTGCAGAGCCGACGAGCTGGCCTCGCAGGACGGGCGCTAGCCCTGCGGCGCACCCCGCCGGCTCTGTAGAAAGTCCATGCTGTCTGTGCCGTGCCGTCAGTGTCACTCAGAGTCCAAGGTTCCTCTGCCCTGTGTGTAGGCAATAACGTGTGTCCGCCTCAGCTCAGATCAGGAGTTCAAACAATGGTGGCTTCTCCCATGTCTCACCAGCCCAGCACAGCCCTCAGTAAGACGGCTCCACGAGTCCGAGCGCCTCCATGTCCTCCCCAGACGGAATTTGTGATTCATTAAAATAGGCGGTTCTAGGATAATACCAATGTTTTTCAAATCAGAGGAACAGTTTTAAAAAGCATTGCCTATTTTTTAAGACTTTACAACCTCTGAAATTGTTTCCACGTGATTGTTACGCCTGGGGTTTTTGTTTAATCTCACACTGTCACAGCCTTCTGGGGAAGTGACGTGACAATCGGCGACCACTGTCCCCGCGAGGAACCCTTTACTGTGATTAGGGGTGTGCCATGTCTTACTTCTCGCGTCTACCGAAAGCCATATTTCCAGGTCTGCGGTACAGCACCAGGGTTCCAAGAGTAAGCTCATAGAGGGGATTTGTTTTTAAAAGCTTTCTCTATCTACCTTGACTGGAATTGGAGTTGTAAAATTATGTGTTCATATTTTTATCCAGCGAATCAACTTTCACCTACTTACACTGTTGCCCTTCAGCAAGGCTACTAAATTAATCAAAGTACAGCCTGAGAATTCCACTCCTTGTAGAAGGTTAGGGCGAGATCACTTTGAGCTAAGCCAGTTCTTGGCCTAATGCAGACCGCAGCTGCCTTGGGGCGCAGAGTAGCGGGCGCAGCCCTGTAGGCCCCGAGAGAAGCCTCTCCTCGAGGGGCGGGCGCGCTCCGCCATCCGGGGGAAAGCGCACAGGCCCGGCCTCGTAAGGAAAGCGGTGTCTGAGTTTCATCAGTCTTCAAATGCTGCTATATATTTCACAGACTTCTTGCATGGATTAAGCTTTCGTTTTAGGTGGAGTAGCACGAGGAGAAATCCCTTTACACTTAGTGCTTTGTCTACTCTTTATTTCTCTCAGGGTGGCCAGTATTTTGACTTATTTATCCTGCTTGAAAGCTACTTGAGATGTGTACTGCTCTTCTAAACAGTGACTAGTTTCTTTTGTCTCCGGCATATATATAACTTAATGTTAAATGTCTCAATGCATAAGAGATAAAACGTGGCTTCTTTTAGGGTCTGTTTTTTATCCGTGGTCTTGGGTATTCATGAAAAGATTGTGAAAATCAGACATTGCCCCTCGCGTGACCGCAGCGCCTGCTGTCTACTGGTGACGACACTTGTTCCCTTGTGTCTTGGAGGACACTCACCCCAGGGAGGGGATTTCTGTGTCAAGAGCGAGCGCATGCACTAAATGAAAGCATTGCCCAGCGCAAGTGGACCAGGCAGTCCACTCGGTGAGAAGGACACTTCCTGAGAAACTTGACAAGTAGCTATCCATTTTACCATTATGAAATCTATGATTTAAAAAAATGTTTAGATGCCTTCTCCTTTTGAGGGAAAAAGGGTGCTTTTTATTGTATAAAGCAGCGTCTTCTGTACTTTGCTATCCCATTGTTTGAACTTCTGTCTCAGCTGGTGGGTTCTCCGACATCCCTGACCCGGATGTCCGGTGTGTCGGTGAGAGAGGTTTGTGGGGAGACTCCTCCTGCCCTCAGGAAAGCGGGCTGGCGGGGTCTGGGCGACTGCGTAACACTCCACCTGTGAGAGCATCTTTTGGTCTAGGTTTTATTTCTGCTCTTTATTGAAGACAAACATTCACCAATAAGGGAAAAGGAAAAACAGTTTTGAAAGAAACTAATTTTCTTTGACAAGAGTATTACTTACTATTTTGGCCTATTAAAGTTTCCTCCTTAGTACTCGGATTCCCTGTGCTGATTGTTCGACCTCCATATTATAGAGAGACACTGTTTACTCTGTACCAAACGGATCTCAAAAATACTGCATTGGAAATAAACCGGTGACTGTTTTTCTTCGTAAAGTCCTGCGTGGCATCTTCACTCTTCCCAAACACATCTGTACACCAGAAATGTCACAGTTCCCAGTGTCTTTAGTGTGGCTTTAGTATGGCTTCCTTTTAATATTGTACATACATTGTATCTTTGTTTTATGGTAATAAGTAATAAAAATGTAGACTTCATATTTTGTACAAAATGTCCTATGTACAGAATAAAAAAGTTCATAGAAACAGCAAAAATAGGGAAGTGGCACAATTATTTTTCTTTAGAAAATATCTGTAACTTTATGCTTTAGTGAAATGTTAAGAACCAACGTATTTTTTAACATTTTGTAATTCAAAACTTTTTGTTTTGACATTGTTTATGAAGAGAAACTTCATACACTTGCCATTTAATATGCTCTTTTATCTAATTTTTAAAAAAACTCTAAAAAACAGTGTATTATATGGACTAAATAAAAGACATATGAATTTTACTGCTCATCATGAAACTAAATTCAGCCCTGGCGCAGGGCAGGCTGGCCCCGCTGTCCTCTGGCCGCCGGCAGGGCAGGGCCACCGCTTGGGCCACAGCCGAGGGCGGGAAGCAGGTGGCCCTGGTTCGGCCCAGGTCACAGCGCGGCCTTTCAAAGTCCTCGCTGCTTTCATGGGAAGAGCTGGACCAAGATTTTAGGGGCACCTCTTGTTTCTTGAGGAAGCAAATGTGATTCAGGATACAATTTATAGAAATTGAATTAATGTGAGTTCTAATTATGATTTTTGGGGTTTTTTTTTTAGAAATTCATAAGGAGAAATTAAAGCCATGGAAATAGAGCAGAATAACCGAAAATACGAATTTAAGGTTGTGGTTAAGCTCCCTCCTCTTAACTGAGAGCTCACTATCCTCAGGAACGGCCCGCTGAGGCCCGCAGAACAGGACTAGGGTCTCACTTCCTAAAGTCACCGCGAAGCCTCAGCCCCTCAGTCGTGCACGAGCCCCGTGCAGGGCGGGGCACCCCTGGGGCTGCAGCCCGGGTTCCTTATCACTCGGGATCTCCCACTCCCCTGCTCCTGAGTCTGGCAGCTCTGGGGTGAAGCACCCGGTGACCAGGCAGGGACTTGGAGAGCCACGGCTACCCCTCTGCTGCCACCTCCACAGACCGGCGTCGCCCTGGGCGCTCTGCCTCCGCCCCCATGGTGGGGCCACTTCAGTGGGCAGAACCGTCCCACGGGGGACTCTGGGTGGAGGACCGACCAGTGGGCAGACTGCAGCTGCCACTCTGCGATCCAGAGTCCGCTTGGCGTGCTGCTTCCCGGAGACCTGGTGTCCAGGGGTCAGCGGTGACGCTGATGACGGCTCCCGTCCTCCTCAGCAGTGTCCATGGTTCCCGCAGCCCCACGGGCAGCCACTGCTCCTCGTTCCAGGTGAGGAGACTGAGCACACAGAGCCCGAGGCGCCTGGCAAGGTCTGGGCCCTGGCATCGTAACCCAGACGCAAGCCCCAAACCACCCTAGGTGACGGAAAGCACAGCAGCTCACTGAGCACGCCATGGTGAGCCTGAGCCGTGGGTGGCCGTGGGCGCTGGCACTCGACACGCCGCACTCGACCTCTAGAGCCCCGGAGAGCCGAGGCATCACCCGACCTGGCAGCACTCACTTGTGCTCCAAAGCTATAGCTTGAAAGAAATGTAAATTTATATTTTAGCTGGGCGTGGGGGTGCACGCCTTTAATGCCAGCACTTGGGAGGCTGAGGTAGGAGGAGCATTGTGAGTTCGAGGCCTGCTTGGGCTACATAGTGCACCCTGCCTCAAAAACAATACGGCCGGGAGTTTGGCTTAATGGCTTAAGCGCCTGCTTGGCAGGCCCGAGGTTGTGAGTTTGATCTGGGTACTGACAAAAAAAAAATTATATTTTAACTTTGAAAAAAATACTCAGGCCAGGCTGGACATTGTGGTGAGTTCAGAACCAGCCTGAACTGTATAGTAAGACCCTGTCTCAAAAAGACAAAAACAAAAAAGAACCACTCACACCAAATTTCAACAATTTGAAAACCAACACCTCTGCCTCTCTTCTAACTTCATGCTACTGATGATAAACCTAAAAAAAAAATCAGAAATTTGGCTCCTTTAGTATGTATGGTTTTACACAAGATTTGACGAAAAAACTGTGTTTGAAATCCACTGAAGTTAACTTTTGCAGTTGACTGTTTTGTCGTAGAGAAGTGTACAGTCCCAGAGGTGGAAGGACAGGCCCAGACTGGGCCAGAGCCCAGCGTCCCCCGCACTGGCCCACGTCCCTCGGGCCGTTGTTGCTAAAAGCATCATGGGGGCCCCACAGAAGCTTGTGTGGGAGGTAGGGCTGGAGCCAGAACCGCCGCGCATGTGGTCCAGGCCCAGGCTGGCCTGCTCTCCCTTGTGGAGATTTCACAAACACAGTGAAAGGTAAGCTAAGCCGAGCAATGGGGGACGGGGCGGATCCCCAGAGGGTGATGTCTCACCCAGGACTGGTCACCCCGACCTCTTCATCGCTGTACACACCAGCACGGTGTCACGGGGAGGGGCCCGGAAGGCACTCCCACAGGGCCGAGCTCTGGGCCCGTGCGTGAGCCCCTCGCTTCCCGGCTCTCGAGCTCAGGTCACCCCAGCAGGCCAGAGGACTGCCTCGAGCTAGGCGCAGGTTCAGGGCGCCCAGCCACCGGGTCCCTCGCTGTGGGGCTGCGTCCACGGGCAGGCGTTCCTGCTGCCTTACCTCTGGCCCCTCCCTTCACGTCGCCAAAGTCCACATGATTCCACCGTGAGGTTTCATCTTGGGTTTCAGAAAGGCCAGGACGAGGATGGGCTCCAGCGGCAGAGCACTTGCCTGGGTGCACGAGGCCCGGGGTCCGCCCCAGGGCGCTAAAGTCCAAGTACACGAAGCCTGCCACGTAGGACAGAACAATGGTTAAGGCGCCAAGGCAGGTTGGCATGAGACCGACACGCGGGGCCAGTGGAGACAGGAGGGCTGTCAGAAGGTTCCCGAAGTCTCCAGCGGCCCCTGGGGAGGGGCTCGAAGGACTTGCCAAGGTGAGGAAAGCTGTTCTGCTCATGGTTGCAATTTATGACACGGAACGGACCCATTAAAGTTGGTGGGCAAGGTGCCCCAGGCAGAACAGATGAGCATGGGCCAAGCCGCCGGCTGTCCTCTGCTGTGCCCACAGGGCCTGGCATGCTGTGCGCGGGGTCCTGGGCATTAGTTACAAGCCTGTGTTGCCTTCGGGGTGCAGCCCCTCCAGACGTGCAGCCAGTGTCCTGTGGCCAGAGACCCCCACTGCAAATCACACTGTCCTTGGCGTGAGGATCCGTCATGGCCCAAGACCACCCCAGGACTTGGTGGCCACTTCTGGGAGCTCGTTGGCCATAGGCCAGCCCTCACTGAGCCCTGCCCTCACCAGAAGACGGACCGGGGCACAGAGAGGGTCATGACGTTGGCCGGACAGTGACAGCAGCGCAGGTGTCCCATGGTCACACCTTGACCCCTTGGACTCAGAGCTCTTCTCACGTCCCAGCCCAGGCGAACTGCAAGGGGGAGCCCCTGAGTCGCACCCAGGCCCGCTTTCCAGCGAAGCTGGACACACAGAAGCCTCCAAGACTGAGGCCCGGGAGAGCCAGGAGCATGGGTCACGCTCGGCGCAGGAGGACGCAGTGCCGCCCCGTGCCTTCCCTCTCGCTGAGGAACGGCTTCCACCTATCACCAGCTTACAATGAGCGAGGTCCGTGTCCCGCACCTGAAGCCACAGCTGCCCAGGAGGCCGAGGCACAGGTGTCACTTGGGCCGCAGCGGTGCGGCATCCTCGGTGGCCGCTAAGGCTGGCAGGTGGCTGTGTCCCGAGGAGCAGGATGAGTCAGAGTGGGACCGAGCACCAAGTGGCGACTCTCGAGTGAAGACACCTGCAGACACGGCCTTGACCGGGCGGTGGGGGACCTGCACCTCCTGGCCTGGGTCACCAAGAGGAGCCCACACCGGCTCTGCTCCTTCCTGGCAAGGGTCCAGGGGGAGTGTCACCCTCCAGAAGACAGGGTCGTCCCTGCGAGACTCTGGCATGTCAAATGTTTGTGTGGAATGAATCCTCAATGCAGCAGTGTCGGGAGGTGGCCTTTGGGGGATTCACCCTCACGAACAGGATCACCACCCTTTCAAATGGAACTGGCAGAGGCACCTGGACCCTGTCACCTCCGCCTGCACCCCAAGAGGCAGCCATTCATGGCGGCCACCAAACAGCAAGGTGAATCGGCGAGAAAGCGAAAGAAGGGAAGACGTGCCTTCCTTACACTGTGTGTCAGCTCCACCCCCAGGCAGGTGCAGCACTCACTCCACCAATCCCAGTGTCAGACAACAAACCAGCCAGACACCAGACTCAGCCCCGTCCAAATTACAGGAGGCCTCGGGAGGACACAGGATGTGTGTGAGAGAGAAGATACAGGGGCAAATGTGACAAAATGTCCGAACGTGGGGAATTCGGGCACAGGGCAGGTGAAGCGTTTCAAACCAAAAGAGCAAGCAGCTGGAGAAGGCTGCTCGGA
The DNA here is from genome assembly GCA_004363535.1 of Dasyprocta punctata. Lineage (NCBI taxonomy): Eukaryota > Metazoa > Chordata > Mammalia > Rodentia > Dasyproctidae > Dasyprocta > Dasyprocta punctata. Next base: position 202 of record RJWM01000864.1, on the reverse strand, counting down.
GGCCACAGTCACCGCTGACCTCAGGGAGGTGTCAGTGGTGGCGTCACAGGATTGGGCGTAGGATGGCAGGTGAGGACATGGGGGTGGGAGGTCGGCACATCACATCATAGATACCGAGGCATTGAGTGGGGCAGAAAATGGCCCAGACGGGGTCTGAGAAGGGGACAGGGACTGGAGGCCACAGTGGAGGGGCTCGTCTGAA
>RJWM01000863.1:0-183629 GCA_004363535.1 Dasyprocta punctata | reverse complement strand
TTAATGAGAATCTAGACAAGGTGGTAGCCGTGGGAATTAAAAGAAAAAAAAGGTGCAAGAGGTATTTCAGAGACAACAGGAATTGACAACTGCTGAGGTGTGCAGTAAGGGAGAAGGAAGAGACATAGATAAATTAGAGACTCGGCCCCTCACTGAAGAAACTGGGATGCTACTAACAAAACTAGCGATGGCAAAGGAGAGATGATGGGATCATGATGAGTTTGGGTGTGGCATACTGTGTTGGATGTGTTGCTGAACCTCTTGAAGATGGCAGCAAGCAGCTGAAGATGCAAGGTCATAAATAGGGGAGAAACAGGAGTGGGGAGATTAAAGCATGCTTCCAGGAGAAGAGGCAGTGAAAGGCGTGGGATACTCTAAAATCACCAATGGTAAGGGAGATCGAGAAACTCCACAGAAGTGGGGATTCTGGGAAATAGCATAATTAGGGAAAAGTCTAACTAGAGTTAAGGCAAGCAAGGGTAGTATCAGACAGTTAAGTACTGATTCCTTCATGATCAACACTGCCCTAAACTCTTTAGTTTAATTATTTTTTTTACAACTCTCTTTAGGCCTGGCGTGGTGGTGCACACCTTTAATCCTAGCACTTAGGAGGCTGAGGCAGGAGGATCATTGCAATTTCGAGACCAGCCTGGGCTACAAAGTGAGTCCAAGGCCAGCCTGAACTGCATAGTGAGGCCCTGTCTCAAAAATAGGGCCTGGAATTTAGCTCAGTGGCTTAAGCACAAGGTTGTGAGTTAAATCCCAGTACAAAAAAACCAAAAAAACAAAACAAAACAAAAAACCCAAAGCAAAACAGAAAATTAAACAATTAAACCTTAGGAAGTAGATTTTGTTATTAATTCTATTTCATCAATAGGAAATGGAGGGCTAAAAAGGTTGCTAAGGCCACCCAGTTCTGAAGCACTAAAGTTAAGAGTCAAACATGGAGATTTCATCTTGAGTCCCTGTCTCTATCATTGGGCAGCTAGTAAGAGTTTTTGTTGTTATTTTGTTCTTTCAGAAATGGGTATCAAATCCACAGCCTCAATCATGCCAGGTAAGTGCTAAGACACCCTGCTATACCCCCAACCCAGAATAAGTGATTTTGAAAAGAGGGTTTGCTCTTATGAAACAAAATCCTTCCAGATTAAGCCTAGGTGGTTAGATTAGCAAAGCGGATGTCCACAGGCACAGGGCTAATTGACAGTGACTACAGGGATAAGGCCATCTAGATGAAAGAGGGGACTTACCCTGGAGCAAATAACTGTCCAAAAACACTTCTATTACACTTTTGAAAAGTGCTAAAAGATGTATGAGAGTTTGTAATCCAGGGTCCTAAACTCTTGTGTGGGAGTTAGACAGGATTTCTATCACGGAAGTCTGTTTTGAGAAAGTGATATTTAAGGGTAGGAGTTACCAGGACAAAGAGGAAAAAGGAGGGCCCTCCCTACGTGAGGACATTTAGGCAGAGGAAATTGGGGGATTCAAGGAGTTTAAAGGAATCTTGGGGAAAGATATGAGAAAAAAAGACCCTAAGAATTTTTGGACTTTATTCTTAGAGTAGTAAAAGATTTTACAAGGTATTAAGCAAGAAAATGACAAACTATACCTTAAAGAATCTAAGAGAACTACCCTAGTTCAGACAGCTACTCATGGAGCCAAAAGGAAACCCAGCCCATCCTGCTCCGAAGACTTCTTTTTCTTTTTTTGTCAGTACCGGGGATTGAACTCACAACCAAGCAGGCGCTTAAGTCACTGAGCCAAACTCCCAGTCCTTCCAAGAGTTTTTTTTCACAAAACTATTACTGTTCAGAGATGGGCTGCAAAATGCTTACCAATCACTGGCTGGGGGAGGAGCACTGATTTGTAACTTTTCATAATAGAGATAGTATAAATACCATATTTAGGATTATTTTCTAATATACACCCTGTTAGCTACTAATGTGGGTCACAGAATGCAGAGTTGGGAAGAGATTGCTTTCTATGGTATTCCTAACACAAATTGGATAGGATAGATTACCCTCTAGAAGGTAGCTCAGGGGTAGTCTAGCATGCATTGGCGAGGTTTTGGGGTTGACCCCCAGTGTTGCAAATCATACAAACAAGCATGCAAAATAATACAATGTGCTATAATAATTAGGAAGCGATGAGGTTTTTTAAATCTGAGTTTTAATATAATATTTCAATCTAAATTTTCACAAATTAATTTTTAATTGTGGCTCTCTAGGGGAGCAAACAGCTTGCCAAAAGCCTGAAATAATGTTACCTCCCAAGTAGATCTAAACTATAGGCAAAGCACTGTACATCTCAATGAGCCATTCTGGGGCATGCATTTTGATTTCCCTCTTTTGTTTAAGGAGAAACTTCCTGGCATGGCAAAAGCTCACTCACATCTTTCCACAATCTCTTGGTGTTAATCACGGAGCATATTTGGTGAGAAGAATGCATTTTCCCCCCACAGTGGTAGAGTACTGCAAGAGGGGGGAACCTCTGGGAAACACGGGTAGGCAATGTCTTACATGGGGATCCGTGCTTTCAAATACAAGTCTTTTGTTTTTGTTTTTACTATTTTCTTTTTTTTGGTAACAAAAGTCGAACTCAGGGCCTCACACTTGCTAGGCAGGCGCTGTGCTGCTGAGCTACATCCCCGGCCCTCAAATACAAGATTATAACCTGAATCAGAGCTAAATTTGTGTACTCTGTCCACATTATCATTCCGTTTTATTATTGTCATGCATCCTACTCTTTAGGAAAACCATTGGACCCTAAAATAAAATGTTCAGAAACATGCAAATGAAAATAGCTTAAGCTCTCAGACTTTGGCAGTGTTATTTGAGTTTGCCGTGGCCTCAGAAGGGACAATCATAATATTTTTCTGGCTGTCTTGTCTTGATTTATAATTTGAATCTCCATAAATGATAATAGAGAGGGCAATTATCAAAGAAATGGAAAGGGCAATTATCATTAAATTGAAAACACATCACACATCCAACAGGATGAATGACTGAGCTAAAAACAGATTTTGTGGATCTTGCAACTGTTCCAAAAGAACTTAATCGAAACAACTTCATCTTGCCATCTCCTCCAATTAGGCAGATGACTTTGGGTATATTTTCCTTTTTTCTCTTTCCCTTGTATGATAATACAAGGCTTGTTAATCTAATCTGCCTAAATACTGACACTACTTAGGATATGTAAATTTATGAGACTAAACCAGTTGCTGTTTGCCTAGTGTGAAAAAATAAAAACCTTTTCTTTTTATTTTCCTGTGAAAAGAGTAGAGAAAAACTGGTTGTCTTGTTTGTACATTTGTGATTCCAGGAGTCTAGGAATGCCTTCGTCTTGTTTTAACCCTGTTGATGAGGCTTTATTTATTTATTTATTTATGTTTTATACTGGGGATCAAACTCACAACCTTGGGCTCGCCAGGCAGGCACTGGGACCTGAGCTACATCCCCCACCCTCAATGAGTCTTTTTAAGTGAGGAAACAACTATGTTTTTGTTCAGCAACTGAAATATTAGGCTGGACATTAAAATTCTCCTAAAAGCCTTTTGTTTCGGTTGGAAAAATTATACTGCAAACTACAGGTGTTTGTTGCCATTACTATGAATATGAAAGGAACAGGTGAATTCTCATGAACTCTTTTCACTGAGAGTTCTTACCATCTGGATTTACAATTTTAAGAAGCAGAATTGTAGTCATTCTCTGAAGGGGTAAGGAATGGAAGGAAGAAATAGAAAACATACCAAATTACTTTTGTTAGCACTTCCGCACAAGAATTATAGACATGACATGAATGCCAATGTCTGCTAAAGAGATGAAACCTAATGATTTGATCCAATCAGATCCGAGTGCTGAATGTATGTTGTACCATCTCTGGCTAGGAATACGCAACATGTGTGATGACTGTTTTCTTTTTGAATGTATCTGATTCTTTGTTTCACCACCTTTCTTTCCCCTAGCGTTCCAGAGCAATATTTCAATGGAAGAAATGATGCTGGACATTGACCCTGGGGCCAAATTTATACTAAGCATGTACTCCCCCATGTAGGACACCTCCAGCCTTAATGTAAGAAGTATTAGAAGCTTTTACAAAGCAAGGGAGTAGACAAAACTTTTGCCCAATATACCCATCACAAATTTTTACAAATATACATGTCTAGCTAAAAATCAACCATCTTGGTTTAAATATATTACTAATTCATATTTCCTATCGTTTTGGGGAATACATTGTTACAATCATCTTGGTCAATAAATTGGTCAAAAACTGATTTTGAAATACTAACAGTTCTAAAAACAAATAAGCAAAGTTTTCCTTTTAAAAATTCTCCAAAGTGAAAAAAAAAATTCCCAAAGTAGGGCTGAGGATATAGCTCCATGTTAGAAAACTTGCCTAGCATGTGTGAGATCTTGGGTCTAACTGGATTCCCCCTGACTGCAAGAAACTTTGAATAAATTTTTGCCCCAAAGTTCTGAATGCTTTTGTTACAGGAAAAGTGAGTTAGACAAAAATATTATAGGCAGTCAGACAGGGCTGGGCCCTCAAAGGAACCAGTGCAGAAGTTCAGATACCTTGTAACCTCTGAGGAGACAGACACCTCCTGCTGTGGGCCAGATATCAAGACAAAAGGCAGAACAAGTGCACCCATATCCTAAGGATTGATATTCTAAATAGCTCTATATCACCCTGAGGAAGTCAGGAATCAGTATCCCACCCTTTTACAGGAAGAGTCATTATCGTTAAACATCCCTCGCTTACTACGTGACCCGCGTCACCATTTGTCCTTGATTTAATCAATATTTCCTGGACAATTAATCTTATTGGTTAACCATGGTTATGTCCCACCTTATGCCCATCTGCCTTGCGAGTTCCCCATCATGATTTTATTCTATAAAAGTCCCTAAAAATGACAGAGTCTTTGGCAACCCGCTCAGGCCCCCTTCTGTGCCTCAGACAGAAGCTTTCTTTCTCTCAATAAATATATCCTGCTCTTACCCTCCGTCGTTCCTAAAATTCATTCTTCGATTTTTAGAGAACACGAACTCGTGCCAGACATATAGTAGGTCGAGAGTTTCATTACCCCATATCATTTGGAGGTCTGGGATCATTTTTCCTATATCACTTTGAGTTGACTGAACTATTTAATAATCACCATCTGGTTAAATAAGTAATTTACATTTGGATATCCTCACCACATAGTCTGGGGCTAGGGAATTTCCTGTGAATTCCAGGACTCTATTCTTCTAACATGATGCTCACTTCCCCTCCACAACTTCTCTTAATGAATATAAACATTTATTTTTAGCATGTTTGCTAAAACTTATTCAGTATTTAGTTTCGATTTCTTTGACTAAGACTCGTAGAGTAGAAAGGTTAGTCTATATACTAACACATTCAATGCTGAGTCATAAAAAATAAACATCATTTTAATACTTTTCAATGTGTTTGGAAACATAAGAGGAGTTCTAAAAAAATAAAAATGAAATACCCATTTAATCTAACATAAAGTATAAATAATTAAATTCATGTCTATAAAATCTCCTTATTAATATTTTGGAGGATTTGTACACTTTTATAAATTATATCTGTTTTTTTTTTTTTTTTTTTTTTTTTGCAGCACCAGGGATTGAACTCACAACCTCATGCCTGCCAGGGCAGGCACTTAAGGCACTGAGCCAAACTCCCCGCCCTGGTTTTTTGAGGCAGGGTCGCACTATGTAGCTCAGGCCGGCCTAGCACTCGCGTTATAGCCCAAGCTGGCCTCGAACTCATAACGCTCCACCTACCTCAGCCTCTCGAGTGCTGGGATTAAAGGCATGCGCCACCACGCCCGGCTATATCTGGTATTTTGTTGAAACTCTCTGTCATCTGTGTTTAATTCTCATAGGAATCTCATGAGGTATGCCTCATTATTTGATTGTATTACTCAGAGAAGTCAAAAAATTTTCATGTCACACAGAAGCAAAGAGCAGAGTACAAGTTTAAGCCCCAACCTGTCAGTTCTAAGGCCTGTGGGTGAATCTGTAAGTTTGAAAATTTTGGAGGCAAAGTAGGCCTGGGTCATGTATTTTATGTTTTCAAGGACAGTTGGAGATGAAAACTGATTCATATGAAAGCTGGGGGTGTAGTTCAGTGACAGTGTTTGCTTAGGATGTGCGAAGCCCTAGATTTGACCCCAGCACACACGTACACACATGAGACAAAAGTTGCCCTGAATGAGACAGGGTAGTCAGCCTAATTTTTAATATGTTTAAATAACTCATATCAACCGTTCTGCCCATAATCTTCCATGATCCACATCCAAACTCCCCCCATTCCACAACCAAATATCCAGAATATTTATCTTTCCAGTTCTGTGTTTGCTGGAGTTTCATTCACTGTTTCAGTCATTAAGAACTTATGGGGATTTCATTATTTAATAGACACTCCTCAAGCCCTGGAAAAAAAAATCAACTTTGTATGTTAAGTTTATATTTTAGTAGAATGAACAATAAACACACATACAGACATACACAAATAGCAACTATGGTGAGATAGTGATATATGCAATAAAGAAAAATAGAATAGGATATGGACCTAGAAAGTAATAGCTAACTTTTGTTTTGAGCCACATTCTCCATTCTTTTTTATTTTTTCATTTTGAGACTGGGTCTTGCTAAATTGCCCAGGCTGTGCTTGAATTTGCAGTCCTCTTGTCTTAGCCTCCCAGAGTACTGGGATCACAGATATGCGTCTTCACAAATAGCTAACTTACTCTCTCTCTCTCTCTCTCTCTTTCTCTCTCTCTCTCTCTCTCTCTCTCTCTCTCTATATATATATATATATATATAATACATGTGTGAAAACTGGTCTAGGTAGTATAGTAAATGGCTTAATTCCTTCAATTGTCACAAAACTCCATGTGGTTGATACTATACTTGAGGTTAATTGAGGATGACAGGAAATTTTTTACTACTAGTAACTTACTCTTCTAATTATAAACGGCCAAGTTAGGCAGAAATATTATAGTAGTCAGACAGGGCTAGGCCCTCAAGAAAGCCAGTGCAGAAAATGGTCACACATTACAACTCTGACTAGAGGCACATCTGTCCAAGGCCAGGCCTACACAAGAGTAAGTGAGAAATTAAAGATCATGCTATAATTGTTATTACCTCGTCCCATAAAGTCTAGATAGACATCAGTCACCCAAGTGGTGACCAGGACCTCCTGATCCATCTCTTCCAAAAAAGGTCTTTGTTCTTTCCATGCACACTTGCTACGTGACCTGCTTCCCCACTGAATCAATATTGCCTAAGCAGCTATACTTGAAATCTTACTGGTTGATCATAGTTTTGAGCCACATTGTACTCACCTGGTGATTTTACTCTATAAAACTTTCTCTAAAAAGTGAGCTCCTTGACAACCCACTTTGGGGGCTCCTCTTGTCTCTCAGAAGCCGTCTCTCTTTCACTAAATTTTTTCCTACTCTTTAACCTCTGTTGTTCTTTAGCACTCATTCTTCGATTTTGGGGAACACGAACTCACTGTATGTGACATCTAGTAGGTTGGGAGTTATTTTTCCCTCTATATCGTAATTCAGATGTGGTGTCCACTTCCACTCCCCCTGAAGCTGGGCTGAATTTATGGTTTTGGCTGAAAGATGGGGAGGGGCAGAAAAGACAATGCACTAGTTTCCTTGCCTAACCTGAAAAGGGATTGGCACCTTCTGATTTGTTCTCTTGAATCTCTGCACAGGTCTAAGTTCAGACTACGATTTTCAAGCTGTGAGAAAGCTGCAGCCACATAGAAAGGCCCAGGGTAAACTGAGCCCCAACCAGCTCCCAGAGAGCAACCAACTTGCAACAGAGACACAAGAGGTGGCCGGCCAGTACCCTATACCTGTCATCCGACTCCCATTCTTGTCGCCTGCATCAGAATGGTGGCCCCTGAGAACAACCCAACAGAGCCCGGTCAGTCTAAAGAAAACTGACAGAAAATCATTAATGGTTCTTTTAAGGCACTAAATTTTTTTGGGGGGGCAGTGTTGCTATGTGATGATGAATAGCTAGAATAAGTATGAGGCCCCTTTTCACAGATGAGAAAAACCAAGGAAAAGACAGGTTCAATAAAATGCTTGCCAACTGGTGGAATATGGGTTCCAACCCTGCTGGGCTGACTGGCAAGTAGCACTTTTAAATTTTTCAGCACATGTCCCTAGAGTGACACCACTACCCCCTCTATCTATTAGCTAACATTCCAATTTCTTCTTTGAATCACAGTGGTTAAAATTCTGGCCCATTTCTGCTGCAATAAGATCACCCAGCTAAGGTGCTTTCCCAGCAAAGGACCTAGTGTGTCCTTGGCCTGGAAGTATTATGATGTCTATGACCTTTTGTGGATTGGAATCTTAGAGAAATAAGGAGGCTATGGAGGGGATTGACCTGCACTAATCTATAATCCTTTCATTGTGTTGTAAAATTATGAGAATTATTCAAGTGAAATAGGAAATCGCGCGGCATTTTGATTAAATAAAAGGAGCACAAAGTAATTTTCTCAAATTGAGGGCAAATAATTGTCACAAAATCAAATTTCTTGGCACACAAATATGTGACATCTCTCTTCTAATACACAGAGTTGCTGTTGGGATGGGGAATGGGGGCGGGCCGGATGTCTGTAGCCTGATAGCACTAACCAGCCGCTCCCAGAGCCAGACATTCCTTCCTCAGTGAGGGAGGACATCCGAGAAAGTACAATGCGCCCCGCAAGCCCAGGGCACGCATTTGCAAAGATGTTTTTCCTTGTGGTATTTACAGTTTGGTTTCGCTGTTTCCATCCTGAAGACGTTGTGTCTACAACAATAGGACAGCTCATGATCGCTCAAAGGGAAGCTTTACAGATGTGACACGTCCCCCACACCCTGGCTCTCGAATCTTCCAGGGGAAACTCCTGGTACTCTTGAAACTTTCCTGTCAGACTATTATACAATCCAGTGGTTTTTCCAAGCAGGAAATATGATGTTCCAAAGACAACTTGACCTCTCATTTGGAAACAGGCCGGGGTGAGGAGGGTACATAGTGGGGAAGGGGAGACAAAATAGGGCAGGTCTAAGGATACTTAATTCATACACCCAATCACAAATACAAACAAGTTAATTTTGTTAAGAATGCAAGATAACATTTCACTTAAGACAAAATTTCCAATTATTTATTCTCCTCTGGAGTACTTCTTATGCATCCTTGAGTTTTTTTAAAAGTTCAAGTGTTGCATAAAAAAAAATCAACATAATTACAGAAAGCAGTCCTCAAACAAGAATATCCTGTTTTGTTTCCTGCACACTCACTGGGGTGGCTCATCTGAATCCCTGACAACATCCAACTTCAAGAAGAAAACATCAAGACGGCTTGCTGATCCTGGTTTTTACATACAGCTCCTCAGCAGTGGGGCTGTTAGCCCCAATGTCTAAGCTGACAATCGCCCTATTGTTTACTTTGCAGTCAGAAAAGCAATGCTGCTTTTCTTCACTATGTATGGGCTCCATAATCCTAACAGTCATGTTCACTCAGCAGTAAGCCCACATATATGTTTCCCAGAGGAATTTCAAATACATGAGATAGATTAGCATCTTTGTGGCTTGATGCAATCTGTGACAGATTCGACAGCAATAAACATTTTAAAGTGTGGTTGGTACTAAATTATTTGCTGAAGCTTGATTTTGTTCCTGAGGTAGAGAAAAATTAGCAGTAACTTTTGGGTAGTCAATACATTGGCTGAAGGATAATACGACACCCCAAACCTCTTACCCTCTCTGGCATCTCATTCTGTTTAAAAGGGAGAAAAAAAAAAAAAGCCCAATTGTGTGCTGATGAATTAGAAAACTTCATGAACATTCAAGAAATACACATGCCACTACAAATTAACCATTAGCGGGGCAAGGTATTCATCCTTTCTGTCAGATTCTGTGGGAAGTACGCCTTATTAGCATTGAAGCCCAAAGACGTAATATATCAGTCTACATTCACTGATCCTACCAAAAAAAAAAAAAAAAAAAAAAAAGAGAGAGAGAGAGAGAAGAAAAACAGGCAATCTCAGTTGGGAGAGGGGGGAAAGAAATAGCCTTTTTTCACCCATCCCTATTTTGATCCTAAAATTGAAAATCACCCAATGAAATCCTATTTCCTCTTTGCTTCCAGTTTGTCTCTGTGTTTACAATGGAATGCAGTTTTGCATTTTAAATCAGTTCCATCATAACCCTGCAAGTGATCACAGTGCTAATTCTCTCTGTCTCCAGTTCCGCCCCGCCCCCAGCTTTGAATGTGAATGGGACCTGAAGGTTCTCCAGGGGCCACCTCTGTGGCCCTCGAGCAGCAGCCTGTCTCCTGCTTTCAGCTGGTTTCCTGGCATGCTGCATGGGGATTTGTGGTGAGTGGCCGCCCTGGACTCACTTTTCATTCTGTCAGGTTGCGGTTAGGCTTAGCGGGGTTTCTTTGTTATACTGGCCACTAGTAGTCATTCCGCCTGCAAATATCTGATTTTCTCTTTTCCCCTTGAAGAAGAAGAAGGGAAAAAAAAAAGTTTCTTCCAGCTCCCCGCCTTACCCCAACACCAAATAAGCAGTGCGATCCCTTCAAAAACTTGGTGGTGAAAAGACAAAAGAGGGATCACTCTAGATGTTCCCCACATCCCAATGTAATTTTGATGTTAGACTATAAAAGATCTTGGGAGGCCCCCATTCTCCGTACTTGCTCTGCTGACCTGCTGTTTTATTAAAGAATCATGGGTACATTTTACTACTACCTTTTCGCATTAAAGCAAAAAATAAAATAAGTCAAAAATAAAAGTTAAAAAGAAAAAAGCCGAAATAAAGTAAGTCAGATGTATAAAATGTGAAGTTTTGAAGCATAGTATTTCTGATTCTTCCAGAACAAACCTGGAAAATAAAATAGTGCATACCAAAACTAGTAAAACAGAACAAACACATACATTCTTTTTTTTTTTTTTTTTTTTTTTTTTGCAGCACTGGGGATTGAACTCACAACCTTGCGCTTGCCAGGGCAGGCGCTTAAGCTGCTGAGCCAAACTCCCCAGCCCAAACACATACATTCTGAGGAGCTGGTGAAGATGGGGTGTACCGTGGCCCCAGAAAGCTTCAGCAGCTGGTGCACAGGTCTTAAGCTAGCACTTAATGGAGTTTTGTAGTTCAAGAATCAGTTTAGAGAGACAGGAAAAAAAGAAAGAAAGAAAGAAAACGAAAGAAAGGAAGGAAGGAAGGAAGGAAGAAAAAGGAAAGAAAAAGAAAAAGAAAACAAAAGAAAGAAAAATGTGAGGCTGCCAACATTTTATATTGCCAAGTTAGGCTGTTTAAAAAAAGAACAACGACAAAAGCCACCAACAACTAGCAACGCTGAGCTTACAGCATTTCCTAAGAGAAAGGACATGTTTACATCAGCGGAGGTGCAGGGGGGCGTAGGGAAGCTGTAATCTCAGGGTTAGAGAGCGCCTTTTCCAGAATGAGGCGCTTGTAACTGCTTCACCACCATGCCACAAAGGCCTGGAGACACAGCCAGTTCCTGAAACACGCCAAGCCCCTTCCCACCTGCACTACGCCCCCCGCTGCACTGACTGGAAATCTATTCCCCGGGAGCCCCCAGAGCTCTCCACTCAAATCTAACCACAGAAGGGAGGGGGCCTTCTGCAGTGTGGTTCCAGAAGCCCCCCTCTCCCAGCCCAAGTGCCCACAAACCCTCCCCTTCCCCACTTCCAGGTCTCTTGCCTTATTTTTCTTCAAGGACTTGTTACTACCTGGCTCTGTAGGATTCCTTTGCTCATTATCTGTTTCCTCCGTTGCAACAGAAACGGCAGTCTGGCTTTGTTCACCTCTTGTCCTCCACCACCCAAAATACTGCTGGGCACATGCAAGGCACCAGCATAAGTCTGCTACATTCACATGTGGGTATAGTTTCATCATTCTTATTTTTCTCATTTTATTGTGAACAGGAAGCAGGGTCCATAGTGCCCTCACTGTTTGGTGTAGAGAATCACTGTCTGAAGGGAGACTGAAGCGGCCCTGCAGGCCAGGATCAGGGCACAGCTGAAGGAAGTAGAGGGGCTTTTGGTGCCAGTGTTCTTTACTGTGGCGACTGCAATAAACAGGAAGGAGAGTCTTGTTTCTTAGGATCTTTAGCAAACTGAAAAGGAGCTGAAATCATGCTTGACTACTCATTCAGGGTAAGAAATAGTCATAAAACAGAGTAAGGCTGTGTAGCAATATATATATTATATATATACATATATATACACATATACATATATATATTTTATATATATATGTATGTATATGTGTATATATATAATATATATGATCTGAAATGTATAATAGATATTGTGAATTGGGAAGAAACTGTTCAAAAGAAAAGACAAACTGTGATGGGGGAAGGGAAAAGGAAGAAAGAGAAAAATACATATATATACACACAAGATGGTTAAGATAATTATACAGCTAGCTTTGTTCCTTGAAAAGAATGTTTTGGGCTAATACTGTTTAGACAAGATATCAGGTCTGTATCGTGTACTCTGAATAACTACTAGGAAGACAATAATACGCAATGTATCATGTATTCTACCTGTCCTACTAATGTGTTTTGAAACTCAGTGTCATTGTTTGTTTACCTCTTTTTTCTCTTTCAAAAAAAAGCAATATATATACTCTCTTGGAGGCCCTCTCCAGCACTGCCAAAAGAACCCCCCAAACCCTAGGAATATACACCCACTTTCTCCTGGCAAATTACTGAATTATATGGATGAGGGTTCCTAAGGGTGGAGGAGTGTGATACCTTTCTACGCCACCACAAAGGCCACTTGGACACTCTCGGAAAAGAAAAGAAGTTAACAAGAGGAAAAAACACACGCCTTGAATCCCAGCACTCAGGAGGCTGAGGTAGGAGGAGTGTTGTGAGTTCGAGGCCGACTTGGGCTACAACGCGAGCGCAAAGCCGGCCTGAGCTACATAGTGTGACCCTGCCTCAAAAAACCAGGGCTAGGAGTTTTGCTCAATGACTTAAGTGCCTGTCTGGCAAGCGCAAAGTTGTGAATTTGACCCCTCAATACCGCAAAAAAAAAAAAAAAAAAAAAAAAAAAAAAAAAAAAAAAAAAAAAGAAAGAAAGAAAGAAAAGAGGAAAAAACATGCATTCATGTCCTCAAAATTTTATGTCACAGGAGCCCTCAAAGATGACGACTCAAAGACCCAGCATTTTTATGTTTGATGAAGAATGGTTAGTTCACTGTGGAGAGAGTGCACTCATTTCCAAGTAGCAGTAATGGACAGTAACAAGCTAGTGCACAAATGGGGGTGAACTGATAGGTAAGTATGACGGGGTGAAAGGATGTGGTCTGATGGTAGCAGACAGGAAGGGCCAACCCAAAGGGTTTATCTCATCCCAATCTTTTGCTGGGTATTGCATCCAGGGCCTTCGCGTGAGCTATACTTCTAGCTCTTTATTATAGGTTTTTATTGTGAGACAGGGTTTCAATAAATTGCTGAATTTTCCAGGCTGACCTTGAAATTGTCATCCTCCTGCCCTGGCCTCCCAGGGTTCTGGGACTATGGCTCTGTGCCACCACACCTGGTTTGTACTCGTCTTTATCTCTCCGTGTCACATTCCTTCCTTTCAGGTGTGGGGCAAGAACTTCCAGGTATGATTACACAAAGTAGGTCAGAGAATTTCTTTACTGCCAGTAAAGGTAGAAGAAGGTCAGAATAATATTTCCTGTTCTTATGACCCACCTTGAAGAAGAGGAACTCTGGTTCTGTGAATTGCTCTGGGGTGTATGTGTGTGTGTGGGGGGGGGTTGTGTAGGACAGCAGGAAAACTGTCAGAGAGAGGCTTTCTGAGACCTGTTTATGTCCTTCAGTTTAAAGTACTGTATTCAATATGTCACAGTGCTGTGTCTTGGGGTGATTTTCTAGAACCCCAACACTTTTCTTCTTAACCATGTGACCTTTTTTGAATTGAATTGTGTTTACAATTTTTCTTAAACAAGAGAATGTTTACCTGCCCCTAATGTACAACTCTCTATTGGACAAAAGAAGGTAACAGTAGCCTCCTGGTGACAGCACAATGAACTAATTGCAATTATCACTGCAAAGCAGTGGAACCAGGAAGCTGTCTTCACAGACAAGCCCTGAGACCAAGAACAATAGGGCATTATAGAAAAAGCTTGTTTAGAAATGAATTATGGGTGTTCACAAATGTAGGTACATAGTAGGTTTCGCTAAGTGCGTATTTCAATTTTTTGTGCCATATTGAAATCCTGGATAAGTGATTCAGAGTTTTCTTGAAAAAGTACTAACACATGTCTGGGCTCTGGACCTGATACCTCAAAATAGAGCTCCTTGTCATACTAGGTATTTTATTTTATTTTATTTATTTATTTATTTTTTTGCAGCACCAGGGATTGAACTCACAACCTCACGCCTGCCAGGGCAGGCGCTTAAGTCATTGAGCCAAACTCCCGGCCCTGGTTTTTTGAGGCAGGGTCGCACTGTGTAGCTCAGGCCGGCTTTGAACTCGCGTTGTAGCCCAAGCTGGCCTCGAACTCACAACGCTCCGCCTACCTCAGCCTCCCGAGTGCTGGGATTAAAGGCATGCGCCACCATGCCCGGCTTGTGCTAGGTATTTTAAAATGAAGAAAATTGAGAAAACTATAGGAGCATAGGTTCCTTCTTATTATCCCATATTCTTTATCCTGAACCATAGTCAAAGGAAATTTATCTGACTTAACTAAAGGTAGATCTTAAGATCACCCATGACAGATGTTCTACTTATACGTGGAGGATAAGAAGAATCTGGAAAACAAAAACAAAAATAAAAGGTCTACTAAGTTCCCTCAGTTTATTACTACAATATTAGTGTAAACTTCATCTTTGATCATATTTCTACATGATTTTCCAGTTTCCATCAAACTTCTCCATGAAAAGTCACTGTTTTTCCTCAGTCTTCAAGTCTTAGATTCTGAAGCCTCTGTACCCCAGAAACCTCTGGTTTGGCACATTTGGTATGTTTTTGTCTTGTTCATTTGTCTTTCTGTGAGAGGTTTGTAAGTGGTGAACTTTTTGAAGGATGACAAAGATAGGTTACTTTTTGTCCCTTATGGTTTCTGTGCCCATCGTGGGGCATCCCTTTTGATCTGGAAAGAATTTTTTCACCAGTGTTGCCTGTTCCAGATCTCTGCCTGTGGACCCCAGTGGAGAGGAGAAAGCAAAATTCCTCCTTGGCCCTTGCTTTCTAAATTCATTTGAGCAGGAGAAAAAACATGTGTATGCTTTTCTCCTGTCATAGGGTGTCAGCTGTAAAACATGTGACAGGAGAGGGAAAGATGTATTTTTTTGTTCCCCTCATTGACTGTGGGAGCTCCTTCTGAATGTCTATTTTCCTTAAAAAGTGTACAATAAGCCCAAGTGTACCCAAAGTAAGTTTAGCACAGATTTATCTTTTCCTTTCTTTGGTGGTATCAGGGATTGAATCTAGGGCCTTCATGCTGAGTTACATCCCCAGTCCTTTTTGTATTTTTTTATTTGGAGACAGGGTCTTGCTAAATTGCTAAATTGTCCAAGCTGGGCTCAAATTTTCGATCCTTCTGCTTCAGTGCCTCAGGGTGCTGGGATTACAGGTGTGCACTGTTTCACCTGGCAGATTTTTGTTTTTTTATACTGGAGCTAATACGTGCTTTTGCTGCCACGCTTCTGAGACGAGTAGTAAAGATAGTAACACAGTGGAGTGCAAATAACTGAGAGCAGTAAATAGATGGAGAAAATGAGAGCACAAACATGGCTCTGTGCCTGCGTGTGCGCTCGTGTGTACATGAATATGTTTGTTAAGTATATACTTATAAATATGATCAGGTCGTTGAGTATTAAAGTTTCTTTTTGGGGAGGGGGATTGTAACCCAGGATCTTCTCACTGAGCTACAATAGTGGTGGTTTTTTGTTTTATTATTATTTTTTTTTTGAGAAAAGTTCTTGCTAAATTGCTAAATTACCTAACTCCAACTTGCAGTCTTCCTGCCTCAGCCTCCCACAGTGCTAAGGTCCCAAGTATATGCCACCATGCCCTACTTACATTGCTTATTATAATAATGATATTAAAATAAGTGGAAAGTATGGAAATGCAGATCTTTTGAAGTTTCCTTCTCTGTCTTTCCCTTTCTGTTTCTCTCTCCCTTTCTCCCTCTCTTATTCTTTTATGCTTTGGAAAGCTTCTGCTGACTAATCCATCATATTCTGACAACTGAATTCCCAGAAACAGAGAATTAAACTTTCAGACAAGATGATATTTTGACTGGAATCGTTAGTCGAAGCTTACAAAAGTACTGAGATGAGGACCACCCCATTGTGGGTCCTCAAATAATGGTAATTACCAATGTTTATCTTAATTTTCCCATTAAGAAACCAAGGATTTCAAAATCTAACCAGCAAATTTCAGTGTCTGACCAAGCAACTCCACCATCTCAATATTCTTGGAACAGCTATGTCAGAGAATTCTTTTTTTAAACAAACATTAATGGTACAAGGTAATTGGATAGACTGTTACAGTGAAGGATAAGAATAAAAATGTCTAATAGTGTAAAAAAAATCATGAGTGTGAGAATTAGGACCATTACCCACCTAATGATGAATCTGTCATATTTTAGGGTTGTATATGATGGAGACTAAAAATAAATCCAAAGCTTCATGCCTCTGATATTTGAAATAAACCCATGCATTTACATTTAAAAATTGCTCAGGCACAATGACAGAGGCAGATATTTCTGGCACAAGTGGATTGTGGACTGAGTAGCTGATGAAAACGCTCTTAAGTATTCATGTAGGACAAAACCCTTCCTGGCCCTAAGAAGTCTCAATTGGCTTTTCAGCTGCACTGTGGTTTATTGTGTGCTTTAAATCAGCCCTAAGACGACACTCCATACCATTGTGCCTGTTAGAAAATCATTATGGTGCAATTAGAAGCAATGTTGGTTCACAGGCGAACATGGAATTTTCCTCCGGGTCTGATGGCTGTGCCTTTCCTTCGTGGCTGTCGTGATTATCCGCACTTGTGGTGGTCAAGAGATACAGCTGTCGGGAAAACACTCAACAGATGGCACTTGCCGGGGGATGCGTCATTCTTTTTGGGATGCTGTCTGACACTCGAGCTTGGGACTTCCATCAACGCTGGTGGACAAGTGACTCCTTTCGAGTCACATAGGACTGGAATGTTTGGTGACAAAATTAACCTTCTTCCAGAAATGAAGAGAAACTGACGTGCCCTTATGAAGTGAAGCGTGCAATATAATGTTAAAAGGCATTGTGCCTTGGAACTTTCTAAACTATTCCAGATAAGAATGACTAGGGTTAGAGAAAGCCTGATATGTTGGGAGATAGATTACTTTTTCCTCAGCATGAGGCTGGGGCGAAATTAGTCAGTTCTTTCATTTTCATAAAGCTCTTTTAAGACTGGCTTTAGATTTTTTTTTTTTTTAAAAAGAGCAATTTGACCTTGGTTTCAGTAATAACATGACTTGCTGAACGACATAGTCTGTAATGAAATTAGCCTAAGTGACTTGAGAATTAATTAAATGGTTTCATTTCAGGTTTTGGTGGCATTTGAACATGAAACATTTCATCCTCTGTCTTCATTATGTATACGATATGTGTATGTGTGTAAGATTATTTAGGGAAGGATACACAAGGAAGAATTCATCGTCAAAGATGCTGAACAATGCTCCAAACCACACCATTCAGAATCTGGGAGAGACGGATCAGTTCTCCTTCCTCTCAGTCCCACGAATACACTCAGGTGGAGTGTCTAGGAAACATTCTGTCTAGCGAACATTCTGGGCTGTCTGGGGTGTATATAGTTTGACATCCTTGAATCATAGGTTCAGGTCCTGCATTCTGAAAAGCATCCTGGGCCTTGCCTGCTAACTGAATCCATCCTCCAATGTCACTAAGTGGAATTTAGGCATTTTTAGTTTGACCTGAATGTAAGTGCAGGCCTATAAAAATTTAAAAGCAGGCAATATGGGAATAACCATGTCCCACAGGGTTAAGTTTAATTTTGTCAAAATTGTTGTCTTTCCTTTCTCATGTTAGCAAATCATGTCCCGCAGTTCACTAAGATTTATATTTCCTCTACAACATGACACTCTGACATTTTCTGTTTGTCTATTCATATCCCAGAAGAGGTAACCACATGCCATATATGTTTTCTGTTAATATATTTGCAAGTTAGTCTCACCAGTTGGTCTTTGAAAGATTTCCAGTGGATAAAACACACAGAAGGAGAAACTGTAAAAAGGAACCTTTTTGATAAACACAGAAGGGAACAGGGACAGGGGTGAGAGTGGTAGGAGACATGGTAAATCATATGGTAAAGATTTAAGCTCCATGCCATGTATTTGAGAACAGAAGCAAGATTTCACGTATTCTAAAAGCTTGATGTATGCCAGGCAGTCTAACAAGTATGTTTTAAGCATTACTTGACTCTCACACATTTGTGAGGTAAGATTTGTTATTTTCAGTACAGTGATGAACAATGGAGCTACCACTGACCCGTACAAGATGATGTTTCAGATCCTTATTCTTTCTTACAAGAGTATAGTTGTTTCTTTCCCAAACAATAATATGGTTGTGTACATGTAACGTCTTCCATGATGTTATTGCTGAATGTAGGTGTTAATTAATAAAGCACTGAATAATGCATTAATTTGTATAATGAGATAAATCTTTAAACCTCATAAAATCCTACAGTTCCTATTGAGAAAGATGGTTTAGACATAAAAATATATGCTCTTTTGAAGGATTCAGATATTGTTGTAATAAGTAGAGAGTAAACAGTTTTCCCCTGAAAATTTCATTTGTTTTATGATGAATATAAAGATAATTTTATAATTTCCTTTAGAAGAAATTAAAGTAAAACTCTTCCTTTCATCTGTTGAGTGAAATGAAACTGTAAATAAAACTACTAAGAAAATTTTTAGATCCCCTTCTGATATCTGTAGAAGGTAATATGCTCCCAGCTGAGAAAGTATGGGAATAACATGACAGCATGCATTTTCAAAATAAGCCTGTCATAAAAATGATTGGTAGATCATAATCTATGCAACTAGATTATATTTTTTCACCAGATTTTGAAGGTAGAAACCCTGAAAGTATGACTTATGCCAAAGAGAGATGACTAATTGGAAACCTAAAAGTGAATTCTAGATTTTTACTTGCTTTTTATGGCAGGACTATATATTCAGGAGAGGTGAAAAGATTATGGGTTTGAGATGCCCTGTGATTACCACTGTATGTTACCTTGGTATTGGTCCAGCATGACACTATAATGACACTTAAAGGGATAGACAAGCCCACTGTGGATCCAAGTACCATGAAAGCACATGCAACAGAGAAAGAAAAGACCCTTGTCTTACGGTAGCTACTTGTGGCCATGCTACTATAAATCTAAGTCATGCTGGGAGTGAAATTTTATAACTCTAATTGCCATTTGAAATTATTTTGCTGCCCAGTTGAAAAAGATATGAGAGGTCTAGTTTCATAATAGGCCAGAAACCCTACCTTAGGCATCCATTATGGTACGATTTTAATTTTGAATTCAGTATGAGCTTTATTTCGTTATGATGTTCACATCCCCCTAAGTAAGAAGAGGATCAATAGTAAAAGGAAACCAGCAAATTTTAGGCTTTGCAATAAATCTAAGGTATTAGGTAAACATAATTTAAACAGTTGTTTTTCTTTTCCTGAAGAATAAACACATAAGAGAAAAAATGAGACTCTAAAGGGATTATGCATTCCTCAATATTTTATAGCTGTGTTAAATGCAATATTGTGCTTTAGTTCCACTGCTGAATATTTGTTGATGATCGTTTACTCACCCACTGCAAACCTAAAAGATGCTATTTGAGGTTTTTTGTGCGGTTTTTGTCTTGGCTCTTCTGTCAGTGTTCCACTGCATGATTGTAAAGAGCAACTCCTTGCATGTGAGAAGACAGATGTTGGTGATTTAAGCAGGGAAATGCACCACCATGCTTTTACTCAGCTGATATTTAATGATTTACCATTTAATGTAGTTCGTCTTTCATAACCCTGAGTTCAAACCGAAGCAGCTGCTATTAGGGATGCAATAATATTGAACTTCTCACCAAAGACCTGAGAGAGCATCTTTTGTAGCTTTAGCTACTGGACTCATCTGGCCTTTCCCCTAAGCATGACAACTGGGGGAGAGAAGCAGTTTACTTCCCCTTGATGGAGTCTTGGACCGAATGTATAATTACGCTAGATAAAGATTTTCAAATCAAAACTCCTTGTTTCATTATCACCGTGTGACTTTGGAGGACAAAGCGTTGTGTTTTGTCTCATTATCCAAAGAATGCTGAGAAAGCTCAGGAAGCATATGGAAAATTGTACTGAGCTGAAATCAATTCAAAGGGTAGAGGTGTTCCTAGTTCCAAGTCTAGAAGATAAACTTATTTTCTTATAGTTTCGATTTTCTTTTATTAGTATGGGAGTGTTCTAGTAAAGTATTTGAAGACTTCGCTCTTTAGTTTTAGAAGATATCTTGATAGTCTTAGAGATATAGATGTTTAGGTAGATGAATGGGTGAAGAGATGGATAGACTCATAGATATTTAAAATAGCAACAAAAACTTTCAAAAAAAATTAAAGGGTAAGAGACAGGCACCTAATGAGACTAAAGTCTTTTGGAAGCAGAATGGTACTCAATATGTCTATAAGAACTTTATTATTACTATTATCAAATAGAATGCTTTAAATACATTTTTAAACCCTAATCCAATATTTGTTTTCACTCTGGCCTTATTGGATAGTGACTGAAAAGCAGATTAGAGGATAGGTGGCCCCCCCTCTGCTTACTTTTATTTACTTTTAGTAAAATTTTAACACTTGCAAATTAGGATTTTCAAGAAATGGATTGCAAACTTTCATGATAATTATAGGCCTACTGGACAAAAACTATTGCCTAGTTATGATTTTATCTAATCCCTGACTGCTACTTACAGTGGGCCAAAGATGTTCTTCTTTTCCAGTAATATTGTCTTAAAAGATGGAGGCAACAGTGAGATGTTTTCACTGTCAGACACATACTTAAAGGCATGTGGGATTAGATGGGACAAAACACCATATGGATACGTGCTTCTGACACATTTTTCATGCGTTAAACCAGAATTACATTTTGCCTCAGTGTCTATTATTATTATTTTTTAAAACTTTTGCTTATCTTATAACAGCTTTTGTTCTTACCTGTATGAGTTATTAGAAATTTGATGATACTTAGTATTTTAGAATTGCCATTTGGCAAGTAAGTGATTTTCATAGCTTGTAACTATTTGACATTTAGAAAGACAAAGATGACTTTTTGTATAAGACTGATGAAAAAAAAGAAAGGGTCTTAAGAATAAATGTGCTCCACCTTACTCTTATAATTCTGGAGTTACTGACAGTCTTTTTGCCTGCTTTTGAGGTGTCGTCCTACTTAGTGGTCTGTCATTGATCCAACGCATTGGATTCCTGGATTCTTAGCTTCATTATTATCTCCTGAGAAAACCTCTCAATCATTTGTTTATTTGTAGCACTAAACAGATCTCCAAGTCAGGAAATGGGTATGTGAGTGTGAAGAATTGGGTCCAAATTATCATGATTTCATGATTGAAGTACACATTCCATTTTCACTGTCTATATAAGCTGTTAAAAACTGAAAATCAGGAATTAATGCATCAACTTCAGCAAGGTAGAAAGTTCAATTTGGAATGTTACCTAAATGTAGTCTTTTGGTGTAAATACATCCAGGTATTTTATGTAATTTTTATTTCCCTGTTTGCTCAATTTCAAGTTTTATAGGAGCTCTAATTTAAAGCATGGCACAAATGCCACCACAGTGTGGAGTTTCCCCCACAAAATTTTATGATAATTGTTTCCAGGCCCAAGGGTATATTATTATGGTGAAGTTTATATTTTAAGGTAGTGTTTCATTTTTTAATCTTTTGAAATTTTGAAAGTAAAAATGTTCCTTTTGTTTATTTTTAGAAGGCACATATTCTGGTTCAATTAATTTCAATTAGCCCTAGACTGTATATTTTGTAGTTATCATTGAAAATTATGTTTTCACAAATACCCAGAGAAAAAGATTTATTCTTTAGTGAACTGGATTATTCAGGTGAATGTGGTTATTGCATTCAAAGAAAGTGAGCTTTCCACAATTGACTGTTACTATGAGCTGTTGTCAACTGATCCTATATATGTTTTTAAATGGTCCTGGAGTTTATACTCAGGTTAATGCATAATTTTTTAAAGGGTCAAAAATCAAATCAAATAAAATAAAAATAGAAATTCTATTTTCATGCAAAAGAATAAGATCTGAATAGTGTAATTCTTGACTGGAGGAGGCTATTGGGATTAATGTAAATTGAAATTTCCTATTGCAGCGTGGTAGCTATCAACTTATTTAAAAAGTATCAGATCATATAATGATAATATTCAAATTTAAAAAGATTATAAATATGTGAAAGGACCTATCAACTTTCGAAGAAAGAGAACCCAGTTTAGACTTCAGGTTTAGACCACACTGACATCTTTGTTGGAAA
Organism: Dasyprocta punctata; assembly: GCA_004363535.1. NCBI lineage: Eukaryota > Metazoa > Chordata > Mammalia > Rodentia > Dasyproctidae > Dasyprocta > Dasyprocta punctata. Next base: position 161,012 of record RJWM01000863.1, on the reverse strand, counting down.
ATGGTAGACCCTAATACCAATTGAGCTTATCTGTCTACATTCACCATAATCTTCCACTGTGTTAACAGTCTATGCCATTGCAGGGGATAAAAGGTGAAGTACCTTTCTTCACCTGTCCAGAGGGCACAGTCAATATGCCACAACAAATATGTTAACAGAGAAAGCTAGAAAAACTTAGTTCATCCAAGTTTTGTGTGACACAGAAACTTTCAAAAATGAAGACTCAAAAATCCAGGGAGAATTGTATGTCTATGCCCGGGCTTGATGAAGAATGGGCAGCTGTACAGAAATGTGATTAGATAGATCCCATAACGCAACAGATTGCGAGGGAAACCTATCGAAGACTGATTGTTGAGATTTTTTTTAATTTTTTTTTTTTTTTATGGCACTGGGGATCGGACTCACGACCTCATGCCTGCCAGGCAGGTGCTTAAGCCACTGAGCCAAACTCCTGGCCCTAGTTTTTTGAGACAGGGTCACACTAGGTAGCTCAGGCCTGCCTTGCGCTCACGTTGTAGCCGAAGTGGGCCTCAGACTCACAACGCTCCTCCTACCTCAGCCTCCCGAGTGCTGGGATTAGAGGTGCGTGCCACCATGCCTGGCTAGTATTCCTTCTTTTAAGGTATGGGGCACAATCCCTTCTGAAATGAGGGTGTTATGACCTGCTATCAGACAAGGTAGTGTGAAGACTAGAGTAATATTTCCTGGTTTCATGGCTGGCTTTGAATTCCAGGTTCTGTGAATCACCTTAGGAAAGAGAATTCTAGTTTCCATGGCCTGTCTTGGCGGAAAAACAGAAGCAGAAGTAAGCAGGGCCCAAGGTGAGAAAGAGACTGCTTCTGAGACCCACTTCTGTTCTTGAGATCCAAGTATTCAGTCAACCAATGCACCATATTTTGGGGGGTCATTTGCTGAGCATCAACAATATGGCACTCTATGGCTGAGAGGATGTATAGAGAGAAGCCATCAATTGAAAGAGACTGAAGTAAGGTATTACTGATACAAAAAAGATCTCATTTTTCTTATTTTTTTGTGTCATTATAAGAAAACTTCATACGGGAATCTAATATATTTTGAAGGGTAAATTACACAAGAAGTCAGTCAATGAAAGTGCTGTGAGTGGAAACTTTTGAATACTATATATAAAATAATGGTAAAGTTAATAATCAAAAAGAGAAACCCATCACTTATCATCATGATTTACCAATTCAGAGTCACATACTGGCAAAATTTTTTTTTTTTTTTATCAAAACGTGAGTTTTAAAAAATCACATTTAGTGCTCTTCATTTATCTTTACTCCTTTTAAAGGGATTAAAAATACAGTCATCGGACTCCTCATGGGTCATAATAAGTTTCACTGTAATTATAAAATGCAATTCAGGAAAATTTTAATTATATCTTATGGGAAAAATAATGAAGTAAAAGAAGATGTTTGTTGTACCTAAAATAAGCATGGAGTGAAAAGAAAAATCTCTTTAACTCTTAAGACAATGATTTGTAATGCATGTTCTGAGGACTATTTGCCTGAGAATGACTTGGGAAACCTGTTAGAAATGCTGCAAATTCCTGGGATCCACGCCAAATCTACTGAGCTCTTTCTGGGGGAATTAAATTCAGAACCCGTTTTACTACATACGTAGACATGGATTCTTTTGAAGCATGGACTACTTTCAGAATCACCCTTTAAAGGAAAGCTTTAGCTTATACATGAATTTAGAACTACTGGCCAAGTCCAAGTAAACCAGTCGGATTAGGTAACTCTGAAGATGTGGAATAAAGAGAAGTGAAGTATTTTCTGGTGTATCTTTGCACTGAGTAGATTATCCTGGGCATGCCAGGCAGTCAACCAATATATATCAAATGAATGAAGAAATAGAATTTTATCAAGTATGCAAAGACAAACGTCAGTTGGATGCAAAATATGAATATTACCTTTCTTCACTGATCATAGTCTCACCACTAGGAAATCCCAATTAGGCATACTGAAAAGAAACTGTTCATTTCATGTGCAATAGGTATTCAATAATTATTTGAAGTACAAGATAAATAATTTAAAGCTACAGAGGAATTAGCAAGTGGAGGACAAGCTTAAGTATAACACCAAACTCTTTAGCATGTTTATGTTAGTATAACAGAGATATTGATTTGGTTAACCATTACTTTTCCGAAAAACTTTTTTAGGGTATCCACTGTACAGTTTCTATATTTATGAACTCAAAGCACGGACTCAAAAATTTATTATACCCCCAAATCAAGAATATGAATGTGTCATCTTACCATATTCAAGAAAGTTTACTTTTCTTTTGGTAATGAGAAAAGTGAGATACTCATTTTCACAGGCCTGTTCATTTACTTAGTCATTTAGCAAATACTTCTTAATTTCCTAGTTTTTGCATAGTTAAAGAAGACAGAGCCCTACCCTTGCAAAACTTATAGCTTAGCCAAGCTAGATGGTGCACACTTGTCTCTACTCTCACCTACTCTACAGGCTGAGGCTAGAGATGCAAAACTTTAAGGCCAACTTGGGCAATTTAACTAGATCTTGTCTCAAAACAAACAAAATCAATCAGACAAACAAAGAAACAAATGGAAAGTTGAGGGCTTTTCTAGAAGACAGTAGGTTCTGGTTTCAATCCCCGGTATCCTACAAGAAATAAAACACAAAGCAAAGCAACCAAAGAATGAAAAAGAAAACTTAGTGGCATAAAATATTGAGAGGAATGGTTAAGTTTTATCTCACAATGGGACAAAGCTAAATAGGAACCCATATACTTATTGTGCCCTGTGTAACGGATGATCAGTAGTTTACCAGGGACTATGATTTTTTATTCTTAAGCCTCTGCCTACAGCTTGCTCTGAGACCACATAATTGAACAGGTAAATAATATCCTTGATGCTGAAGGTCAGGGTTAACCCGCAGGAAGCCTGTCTCCATTGACATTTCAGGATGAGCCCAGAAGAAAACACTTTTTTCTTTTTTTAATTTCTTTAATCGCAGATGGAATTTGATGCCCTGATTTGGGTCTTACTCACTGGGAGTACTTGTGAACAAAAGGCATTAGCATTTACATCTAATTCTCTCTTTGTTGAACCAAGCTGTCATAGGCTTAATAAACATGTACTCAAAGTGTTTACAGACCATCACTATAAACTGCAGAGATATTTCTCCTTCCTCTCATCTTTTGTCAGGGAGCCCTCCCTCTCTACCATTGTTAATCTGGGTGTGCCTACAGTTGCTTCTTTTGTAACAATCTTTTTAAGCTCTTTAATAGTTTTGTCTACTTTAATGGACTAGCCTGGAACTACTTGAGGCCACTATTGCAAAATTTTAACAAAGGGATTACATAAAGGCACACACTGGTGTCTCTTAATTAAGAATGTCATGAGTAGATGAAGGTATTTGGCAATAGCTGAAATCAACAAAGTCATTAAAAATTCTTCCCTGATACTACTAATTTGTTTGTAATAGCCTCCTAATTGCAGCATATAAATAAAGACAAATGTGAGTTGGACCTTATGTAAAAAGTATCAGTCTTGTCTTTTCTGCTTAAAACAGTTATTTCCACTGCTAGTTCAGTGGAAATGAAGTACAGAAAGCTATGTCTCAGTGTCTTGGGTTGACAAGTTTCTAAGACTCAGATTCCTTTTCTGAAAGGTGTCCTTCCTGTATAAAATGTTTGTTGTCACTTATAGTATTGTGTAGTCTAGGAGAAATAACAGAGATGCAGGTGCTTTATGAATAACCAGAAGGGAAATGGAAGATGATCAAATTTCCTCCTAGACCCTATGAGTCAAACAGGAATGACAAAAGATTTTCCTCTCAACCCAGAGGAGAGTCAAACTTAATTTTAAAGTCTTGTGGGCAAATGATGAGAATGCTGTGGATAAGTCTTCTCCTTAAAGACATGAAACCTGTTTTTTAGAGTTGTTGGTCCCCCCCCCCCATCACTGAAATACAGCCAGAGTTTGCGATTAGACTCAGCAGCTATTTAACAAGGCTAGGAACATCGATGCACTCCAAAGGCATTTCCTTCAAGCAAGGTAATTTCCACAAGGAGCAGACTTGGAATTGGCTGCCACCGACTCAGAGGGCAGAGCGCCACCTGTCGGCCCTGCCAGCCCTCCTGCACACCCTGCCCCCAGAGCCGCCCGGAGAGCAAGGTTCCGGGGTGGCCCGCCGGTCACCTAAGCGTGCTCCTGTCAGGCTCTGGGATTGGAAGAAAACACACGCATTTTAATCAGCTTTTAAAACAACCAGGCCTCTCTTCTCATACACTAGAATGAGCGGGGAAAAAAATTCACTTTTATTACCTTAAAGATGCCAAACTGTGCCATTTTATGACTGTGGGAAGCTGGAAGTCATTTCCGAACTCTCTTGGCAAGGGCGCGGTGGAGGGCATCCAGCTCTTCGGAGACCCACCACGCCGCCGCTGATTTACTGCCTGCGGGGGCCAAGCGGGCCCTTTCGGTTCTGAAACGGAAGAAGGAGAGGTGACGCGGGCTTAGGAAGCGTGGCAAGGAGGCTCAGGAGAACCGAGGCGGCCCAGCAGTGGCACAGTGGCTGGGAACCTCACTTCCCAGCGTGCACTTTTTAATCTGCTTCGGAGGGGACCACAGCAGCCTGTAAAAGTGGTGATTTGGGGGTACTGATAGATGCGTCTTCGGGCCACGCACACTCAGAGGCCCCCTCGCCCGCTGGCTGCTTGCAGCCTAAATGGGTTTTTGGTACAATTCCACAGCCAGTTCAGGCGGGTGGCTTAAGCCACACGGACAGAGCGATGCACACACGTATGTAGATACACGCAGACACACATCTGTCCTGTGGAGATGCCCGCACTTTACCAGCACACATTCAACTGACTAAACAAAATTGCACAGCAATAAAAAGAGGCTTTTTGCTGCTACTTTGCAACCAGAGATGGGAAGACTCCAGCTAGCCTTCTTTTCACTCAGTAGCCATCAAGAAGAATTTGATTTTTTGTGCTCTCTAGCTGACTCCTGATCTCTAGTGGTTTAACATCATGTAACTGGGGGCTGACTGTGGGTTAGTAGTTAAAATGCATTCACCCACCCTTGCATTTTATTCCCCATTGCTTTCTGTTGCTGCAGATCCAAATCAAGACCTCCTACATGCTAGGCAATAGCTCTACCACTGAACCACACTCCTAGCCTTGCTAATGTTCTTTTGTTTGGAGATTTTGACTGCCTGATTTGGACATATGGTTCACGGTCCTAAGCATCCCGTCACTGGAGTCAAAAACATAGAGAGAAACAAGCTATGTTATTTAACTACTAGTCAAGAAGTACATGGCACTCTGTGACTAGACCAGTGTTTGACAGCCAGTGAGCTCTCTATAAATATCTGATAAAATAATGAGTGGTAGATTATACCACTGTGGCAAATAATTAGTCTATCACATCAAAAAATGAGAATCTGTCTGGTAGTGGAAAAGGAAATATGGAAAACTCCTTTTCTTCACAAAAACCCGTGAACTACTGACTTCAAGTAGAAAGGCTGGCTAATCTTTATTTGCTTTTGTATTTTTCAGCTTTGATGAATATTGTCCAAATCAACTCTCAAAGCAGTGAATCATTTTTCTCTGATTATAAACAACCTATAGTCTTTCACAGAGCAGTGTCTCACTAGTAATCACATTTTGTGTGTGTGTGTGTGTGTGTGTGTGCTTTTCTTTGTAGTGCTGGAGATTAAACCCAGAGTCTCACCCTGAGAAGCACTCTACCTGTGCGTTACCCCAGCCTAGTGATTACATTGTTAATGGAGGTTTTTCATTCATTATTTTTATTTGTAAATCTATTTTTGTGATGCTGAGGGTGAAGCTCAGGATCTGGCACATGCTAGGTAAGCCCTCTACCACTGACCGGTGTTGCAAGCCTTTAACAGAATATTATAGTCATAAACTACATCATAAAGTTATCCATAATGGTGCTCTACAATTTTCATATCTTCTTTTAAAATCTAATTTATGTTTTTTTACAATACAGTGGTTATTGGTGAGGAACTCATAGTTTTCTTTAGATAATCTTCTGACACTTGGAGTGGATATAATATTAAATTATTGGGAATACTTTGCAGTCTGTTCCTTGTTAGTACCAGGATGATATATCTATTCTCAAGTAAAGAAGTCACGCATGGCAGTAGGTTCAGGATGTCATGCTGCTTTTCATTGCTAAACCAAGTCAGGCTAGCAGAAGCTACATCTGGTAGCACCTACCAGGCACTTGGCTGAGTGAAGGGGAGGGCTCCGCCCAGAATCTCAAGAGCACAATGCTGCCCTATTCAGAGGTGACAAGGAGACCAAGGGTCCCTTTCCTTTACAAGGGGTAAAATCAAGCTCAAAATCTTTGATATATACATAATAAAAGAAAAGAGAAAATTTCCCAGAGCAAATGCAATCCCCAGCTTGCTGAATCATCATTAATGGCCGTTAAAAGGAAACAATAGAAAAATAGGATTTTATGATAAGATAGGAAATGCGGTTTTAAAAATGTTTCTCTCTGTAGAAATATTTCTAGATGAAGCTGGTACATACACTGAACTGACTCATACATCTCTTGTATGTGTATGTCATTTGTTCATTTATATCTCCATCTGTCTGTCCATCCATCTTCTATCTAATCATCTATCTATTCCAACCAGGGTATTTGTAAGTAATGTCATTCTTTAATATACTTATACATCTAGATTGTTTTGGGTGGTACTATTACTAGTGACAGATCTAGAAGATGAAGTCCATTGTCTCAGGGTTCTTAGAGTCCTCTGGGAGAAAAGATGAAGGTGACAGATGATATGATGGCACTATGGGATGATGACAGAAACCTTGAAAATGTGATACTGGGTATAGAGAGACTGACATAAAAGCTGAGTTCAAAACATAAATAGTAAGAATTGGGTAGATGCTGGAGAGGAAATGTATACAAAGGGCTTGGCCTATGCAAAGCATATTGTCATTTCTGTTTGCTTGCATCTGTGAAGTAGCAATTGAACAGACTCTACTCCTTTATGGAAGACATGATATAAAAATTCAATTAAAAATGACTTGCTACATGTGGGTACACTCAGTGGTAGGGTGCTGCTAAATAGGCGGTAGGAGATAGGAGAGCTCAGTGCTTGCAGGTTCTGTCTCTGGAAGCACATTTTTGGGTCTGAATCCTGAATCTTATTCCTTTCTAGCTGCTAATTTGGAGGATTAAACGTCTATTTGCCTCAGTTTCCCTTTTTTCAAATTTGGAAAAATAACAGTATTTTTTGTAGTATCATGTGAATTTATGCATGAAACAACATTTTAGTGTAATATTTCTCTTTTGCTTTATTTCCATTATTAATGAACAATAACTGATAATGACAATAGTGATGATATTGTTACTATTATATTTTGACAGGTTGTCTGAGAAGTGTCACAAATAGATACTTATTATATTCAGGAGCCAGATGACTCATTTTTCCAAGAAAAAAAATTAAACCAGTTTGCATAAGACAGAAAGGACACTGGAAATTCATCCAGATGCTTTGAGTTCAAATTCTGTTTTGCTATCTTTCCATCGAGAGACCTTTAGCGAGTTGCTCAGCACCTCTGCTATGGTTCTTCAGCACATGTGGGGATGCTGGTATCTCCCTGGAGGCACTGCTGAGAGGATTCAGTGAGATGGCCTGGATGTGACTGGACCACCCGAAGGTTTGTCTTGTCGTGCAATAAAGCCTTGAACATGCTAAGAAAATACAGCATGGCTAATCTAAGCATGGAGAAAAATATCTTTCCCAAAATACTTTTGATAGTTTGAGAGATCACATATAAATATTCTCATCTGCATGTGCCAACTCTGGAAAGCACTCCTGAATGTTACTGCTGACTTTGATAGCCTGCCTTTGCATCTTTGCCAGAACTTGCTCTCGGGTTGCTGCTATTCATAGAATGCCCTTGGATAATGTGATAGGTTGCAGTAGAATGACTGCTCCAATCATCTTGGAGGTGGTAATAATGGGAACTAAAATGGTCAGCGGGAGAATGAACTAAGCTTAGACATCTAATAAAATCTCTCTCTATATATATACATATATATATTTTTTGTCCTTAGAATAACCTAAAAGAAGATAACATAATCCTGTATGAGTAGATAAGCATTAAACATGCTAACATAAAATAAATTTCCTGGGTACAGATAATATATGCTTTAAAAGACCACTAATCTTGCATGGGATACAAATTTAAAATGGCTCAAAATCTGAATTGTAAGAAAACAGCACTAGGTTTTTTAGTGGAGTAATTTTTTTTTTTAAATTGCAAATAGTGCTTTAGGGCTGAGAAGCCAGTCTACCTGAGCAGTATGTATAGCCTGGCTTTAAATAAATTCTACCTATCATTGTGGTGCTAATACTAATAAAATCTTTGGTCTCAAACATGTTTGCTACTCTTCCTCCACATACCAATTACTTAATGTTGTTACATCTAAGGCCAGGGCTTGTTAGTCTGCCGAAGGGGGACAGAAGTTCCAGGCTGGCATAGCTTCTATTTTATTAATTATTTTTTTCTTGCCTGCAACCTGATTTCTTCTGGGTCTGACCTAATTCCTTTGATGCCTGGGGCTTGGAGGCCAGTGCTAATCTGCATCATAGAGGAAAGGTGAGACAAATGAAAGAAAAATAAAGGAAACATAGCAAAAACGTTCAACAAATCAAAATAAGTATTATACAAATAAAACCATTTTTGTTTTACTCCATCTTCTAAAGAGGAACCTAAATTTAATACATGGTTTCAAATACATATTTCACCTCTGTCTTAATTCATTTTTAGATAACTAATACAACATGTCAAGACTAGGACATGAAAAGAAAAAGCAACTGCTAATTGTTAGGTTGGTAAAATGAATTTCAGTGTAAAAAAAATTACCTGTTTTTGAGAACTATGTCCTGCTGTAGAAGTCATAATGATGGAAAAGATTTGCCCTGCCTCTCATGGTGGATAGTCCAAGCTTTGTTATTAAGCTTTGGAACGTGATGAGATTCAGAGTTTCTTAGACCTGTCAACTAATTTATTGTTCCCAGGTTCTTTTTCCCTTTGGGAAACAGGTTCTTCTTACTGCTCAAATATGCGTTCAACATCTTGTACTCATTAATATACCAAAGGCAAAGGCTACCAGGGCAGATTTTCAAAGTGTCTTTGCTCTCTTGATTTTGGATTACTATGAATCTGGGAGGAGTGGGAAGGTGCAATTTATCCTTCCTGGCTAACCTGGGGCATGCTTCTTTCTTTGAGATGTTGAGAAGTTGTAATTTTGTTTGTATGGATTTACAAAAAGGAGGGTATTCATTTGTGATTTGGTTAATGAAGATTCACAAAGTCATTGATAGGCCAGCTCCTATCAGAAGAGATGAACTTTAAAGCAAGAAAATGATCAGTAGCAGTAACAGTTCTTGACACATTAGCTAGCCTCGTTGTAGGGATATTTTCACTTCACAGATATTTGAAGTCACTTGATGCCCGGTCTCTCAACTTGGTATTCAGTTGGCATCCAAATTCATGTTTCATAGCCATGTGACTCACCTCTGTGCCATAAGCAGAAGGGCTCCTCTGAATTAGAGAGCTACACCCTGGGCCTACACTCGCTGCTGGACACACAGCGTGGCTGTTAGGATATCCTCGCAGGTCGAAAGTATTTATTTTAAGCAATTGTTTAAAATCATTTATTTATTCATCAGATATACAGAACTGCTAATCGATACATACGTATGTGCTATGTGTGTTCCTCCAGGGATAGTGACCGTTTTATCTTTTTATTTTATTTTTGTTTGTAATTTAATAGTAGTTATACCAGTGAACAGAAAAATGACTGCTACCCAGGTACTGAGAGGAGAAAAGAAGAACAGGAGTTTGGGACCCAAATAATTCACAATGTAGAAAACTAATATAGCCATAGTTGATAGCAGGTAGAAAACTAGTTCGTGTTATTAGGTGTGTGTGTGCATGCATGTGCATGCATGCGTGTGTCTGTGTGTGCATGCATGTGTATGCGTGTGTGTGTGTGTGTACTGCTGCTGTATTGTAACAGAAGTCCATGGAATCAGCTTTTCACACTGATGAAAAATTGTGGCAGTTCAATCTGAACATTGCTTTTCCCAGACCTGGAAAGGCCATTTCAAGACAGATTAAATCCCCCCACATCATTTCCTACTTGATTCAAAGAAACAAAAAATCATATATTGGTACAAGCTGCCACTACTTTAGTTCATTGGTCCCTGCCACGTAAACTAATGAGCATCTAAGAGCAGGAAATCCAGCTATAATTTGGGACCCCCAAACCTTGCATTAGTTTCCCTTTGGTGGAGATACCTGAAACAAACTCATATTTAGTAAGTTTATGTTGTTCAGCTTTGAAATCCATTATGGTTTGTGCGTTGGGCAGGTAAAAGATTAATTTGTGTTTGTAAATGTGCACACCCTTGGGGGTAGTTGTGTTTTATACACAGGTGAAAAAGATCTTTTGGCAGCAAATCTATGGAGCTGACATTTTTATGTCTTTTTTAAAGCACAAGCCTAAGCACATGAGGAGTAGATTCACACTTTTAAACTGTTCAACTCATATTTTGGTTTAATGTTATAATTTATGTGGTACATAAACCAACATTAAGTATAAACTTTATAGGTATATACGTGCATTTATTTTCCTAATACACCGCAATTTTTATTATCAAGTACAGGAAAGGTACGATTTATTCCCATTTTATTAATTCAATGACCCATTCATAAAAGATGCTTCCTATTATAGAAAAAGAAGTAAACATTGAAAAGGGGCACTGCTATCTCACAGCGAATCTCGGAGAGGCTGCTTATATTCTTGCTGTGATTTCACAAATGTGAACAATTATGACAAACAACTAATAGATTGGTTTTGTATAAGGTTTACTCTGCCAAAATTCCCTGGCATGCCATTTTCTTTTTACAGAATTCTGATGAGCCGTGTGTGTTGCTGTGGAATTCCTCAAGCGAGCTAGACCTAATGCTTATGATGATGATCACAGCAATTACAAACACAATAGATGTACATCGCCCCAAATGAGATCTGAACTCCTGATGAAAGGACGACCAGGCCTCTTGCTTTTTCCTGTGCGTATCTGGGTAATAGCCTCATTGTCTATAACTAATAGACGAAAAAGCAAGGAAGTGATTCTGTAATACAATGGATAGCGAAACAGAAGCAAAACTGCCTTTGTTTCTCCTCGCGGTGCTAACCCCTTTCTCGGATGATGCTGGCAGCTTTACCTTTCTCTAATTTTGCTAATGTCTCACAGAGACAAAACCGCAATCTGGACCCTCCAGCTCCTGCCCCCTCCCTTCTGTGCTTCTTCCCGCTGTTTCATTACATTTTCTTATGTGCATACCATCAAGTCCTCTTGGACACATAATAAGATTTGTGCCAGACTATGTTTCTTGGCTTTAATGGTTAGTTAGCTTTCCAGAATACACATGCTGCTTTATACATGCTTTTATTACTGACATCATGAGAATGCAGCGCTCCTATGTTTACAATTGGGTGTTCACCCTTAAATAAAAGCCATGAGATCAGGTTGTTTAAGACAATCTTTGAAAAGCAGAATAAAAACAGCTGTTATCTGCTTGAACCATTTCATTTTCTTTCATGATCTGAATGATAATGATGTGTAACAGTGGGCAGTCTCCGGCTCTCATTATGCTCCATACATCAGAGCTTCTTTCAGGTTGGAATTGGGTCTCTGTCCCTGAGTTCCAACAGGATCTTTTCAACCTCACTTCTAACAGGTGTTGGTGTTTGGGGGAGGGTGGGCAGGGGGATGAAACACCTCTGCTTGGCCCTCACTGACCTCTGGATTCAGGAGGCTGGTTTTCATTGGCAACGTGGGTTTGAAAAATCAAACCAGGTCCTTGCTGAAAAAAAAAAAATCTCTCTCACCAGAAACAGATTACAAATATTTCCACATGTCAAACAAATGAACAATAGGGTGGTCCTTATTAATCAAAGCTCTTCTAAACCAAGTGCAGATGGTAACAATGAGCTCTTCCATGGTTTCGTGCAACAGGAGGAAATGTTTCTCGCAGAAATGCACATTTCTTCCATTTCTTCGAGAGACACCAGACGAGGAATATGAACCTCAAACCAAATAAAACCAAAATGGAAAAAGAAATAAATAAAAATTACGAAATTCCATTATTCTCAATGATCCAAACTGGGAGGCCGATTGTGCTTATTTCCATTCAACACGCCCTCATCTCAAGCTGTTTCTGAAGATTCTGTGGCATTTGCCTAGAGACTGACAGGCTGAAATTGGTTTGAACCTCCTGAGTCCCCTTTTCATATTGCAGATGTTGCTGATTGGGGAGCAGAGTTCTGCTTTCCCCCAAAGTCGGTGGTTTCCAGGCTCTGGTGGCATCTACTACTGAGAGCACAAACTCCTCTCTGACAACGGTGTCATTTGTTATTTTTAATTAATAGGAAAGTATCAATAGCAATAGTTGAAATTGCGTTCTATTCGGCTATTCTACCCGAGAGGGAGGGCCATCAGAGAGGCAAGTCCATTGACAGATTTGCCTCAGATGCCTGACCCAGGGCTGCCTTTCCTTGCCCTTATCTGTGTCACCTAAGCCTCTTGGCTGGTGGGGAACTTGGCTTGGGGCCCTTCTGGGAAACAAAGACTCCTTAGGGCTTTCTTTCCCACCACATGCTACTACTTAGGAAGAGTGTATTTCAGATGTTTTAGCAAAATTGATTCCACTTCTCCAGTCAAGATTAGTGCTATTATGCTCCTGTGTAGTCAGACCTTCAAGGAAAAGGATCAAAAGACTAGCAAGATGTCACTAGGTTCACACCTTATCTCAAAACAGTGTTAAACCTAAATTGTATTTGAAAGGTGAAAATTCTATTGTGAAACCCTTGACACACGTAAAGGGTCTGTGATTTCCACCGATAAAGTAACCCCATGATGTAAAATCTTTACAGAGTTAGAGAGGCCATTTTTCTCTCTCTCTGTCTCTCGGTCTCTCTCTCTCTCCCCCCCCTCTCTCTCCTCCCCATCTCTCTCTCTGTCTCTCTGTCTCTCTCTCTCCCCCCCTCCTTTCTGACTACAGCTAGGAGTTTCATTTCTCCTGGTCTCTTCTCAGGGAAGGGCACTCTTCCAAATAGTTAATTGTATGGTTAAAGATGTATGGTTAAAGATTTTTAAAATCTCTTCTCAAACTTTTCCAAGACAATTACAATACGGACAAGAAATTTTTCTACTAATAGATTAAATATGTGTGTGAAATAGCAGATTAATTATAATCTTTTTCAAGAGGACTAAATTTTATAACTTTTCATGAGGAGATAATGTTTTATTGGATTTTAAGAGGAAATGAGATAAATTTATCATATATAAGAACAATTACCTTACATGACATAATCATGATTCATCAGTGACTTTTTTGCAGAAGGGAAGGAGGTTACCCCATTGAATTTTAAGAATGTAGAACAAAAGACTTTATGAAAATAGTCTCGAAAGCCTTAAAATTGTGAAATCAAAAAAATACATATAATTAGTATATTTCAGTGCCCTAAGAATTTTCCTGAATGTGTGGAACAATTCTAAATTAACCAAGTCTCAATTAATACAAAATCTTTGCCATGTGCCAAAAGAAAGCTTCATTTTCTCAGTGTTCTTGAGGGATTGAATATATGCTCATATCTTACTGAATTATACTTTCACACGGAGTGGGCATGCCCAAGAAAATATGTGCAATTTGTGTACTCTGTGGCATCAACTAAACATAGTAATGTCTATATTGAGAAGAGAGTGAAAAATTAATTCAGTGATGGAGTTTCAGCACTACTGAGAAATGACTAAAAAATTGTCTTAGAATGTCATCATGGCTTTTAGGATCTTTACCAGTAGCCATGATTACATTCAGTTTAGATATTATCAAAGTATATTGAGTACTATTTATATAACCTCATTGATGTTCTTTTGGCTATTATTCAACTGCAATTAAGTTAAGAACAAGAAGATGCCATGTATCTATCTGTTTAAGGGAATTAGGATATATGAGCAAGAAAGAAGAGAGGGTGATTATTTTGATGAACAAGTAAACAATAAAGGAAAAAGACAAGGAAATCTAATTCTTCATCAGAAGAGTATTAGACAACAGGGCATTTTGAAGTGACTCATCATAAGACCATGGACAAAAAGATGGTGGAATATAGCAGTAGTAAATACTTTAAAATGTTCATTACCCCTCAGACATTTCAGGTCTTTTAGGTCTTTAGGTATATTCTGACTTAAGTGGCTGAGAACATAATTTTCTGGTTTGAATGTGAGTTTGCCTGCTTACTAGTTGAATGATTTTGACCATAAAACTTAGCTTCTGTGTCCTTGTCTCCTCATGTATAAAATGTGTTTTGGAAGTCCTAAGAAAACCTTCTTCTTACAAAAGTTCTTGGAACAGTTCGTGGGATCTTCTAAACACTACATAAGGGTTTATTACTAAATAATCTCATAAAAATTTTCTATGATGAAAACTGTTATTTTTATTTTAAAGCTAAGATGATTTTACTATACCTGATGGAATGGTCAACTATTGTGACGATAACAAGATATACTGTAGAAGCTATTTTCCTAGTATCCAGCACTGAAGTTCTGTACCAGTTCTACTGCTTTTATTTTATTTATTTATTTTTTTTTTTGTGACACTGGGGATTGAACTCACGGCCTCACGCCTGCCAGACAGGCTTTTAAGCCACTGAGCCAAACTCCCAGCCCTAGTTTTTTGAGGCAGGGTTGCACTGTGTAGCTCAGGCCGGCCTTGCGCTCGCGTTGTAGCCTAAGCCGGCCTCGAACTCACAACGCTCCACCTACCTCAGCCTCCCAAGTGCCGGGATTAAAGGCGTGCACCACCACGCCCGGCTGTCTACTGCTTTGTTTTGATTGACTTTGTTCTGTTATGCTTTGTTGGATTTTACTATCTTTAAAATAAAAAAAAAAAATCTAAGATGACTCAGGTCCCAAAGTTGATGCATCTTGTGTAAGATGAGACAGTTAATCGTGGGTGCATAAGGTTGGTATTCTGCATGTCTGATTCTAGAAGTCATAGCCTTCCTGTGTTGGAGAGAGAGTGAGAGGCCATGAAGTCAGTATGCATGATTACCAAGCAAGAAACTGCACTGAGATCCCCTGATAAAAATCAAAGGCATTGACTTCTCTAACTACTGTCTCTATCATCTTAGGAAAGAGTAGCAGGGAGTAGGTAGATGAAAAAATATGGAAACAGACTGTAGACATATATGCAAATGTACACCTTTTTCTTGGCAACTTTAATTTTTTTAACCAGTTTTTTCCTTCCAAGAATATCCACTAATTCAAACATTGGTGATAACAGTATTGCATATGGGAACTGAGAGGTATCATCATTGGAGAAAAAGGTGTTATGCAAATTTTTATTGTTTCTATTTAGGGATTAATCATTCATTGTCAAGTACAGCTCATCAAGGATACCTTCCCAGATTCCTCTGGGTAGATCAGACCTGTTGGCTAGGTTTTCTCTCAACAAGCAAATCTTGCCTTCCTACATTTGTTATTGTTACTATTACATATTTAAACAAATGATTGTTGGAAAAAAAAATAAATGTGCTCTACACTGCCAGGTCTATGAATGCAAGAATGTTTTGCTGATACTCTTATCTCTGGCACCTCAAATGGTGCCCAGCTGTTCACTCGATTTTTGCCAAGTGAATCAATGAAAATCTCTGACCTAACGGGCTGTTGGGGGCGACGGTGATGAGTTTAAATAAAGACAGGTGCTTGTGCATGGCATATTGGAAGCGGCCAGAACAAGAGCACTGTGTGTCCAATGCTATTTTATGGTTGTTTTAAGAATCACATGTAGAAAAAAGATAATGCATAAAAAATTGGAGACAATGGGAAAAATAAGATCAACTTAAGGAAAAAAAGGGTTGTTTTGTTTCAGAGGAAGGTAGGATAGTCAAGAGGATTTTTTTGTTGTTGGTTTTTACAGTCTGTTTTGCAGTTTTGTGTTGAGTTCTTTTCCCTAATCTTATCAAATCAAGCTGTCTATGGTTAGAACCCACAGCTTAGGAGAATGTCTGTCAGGCGGGCAGCAGGCAGCAGTCATATCACCTTTATATGGTGAATTCTCGGTATGAATCAAGGAATCATCACCCAGTGACCCCTGGATGCAGGAACTCGTATGTGATTAATCAAAGAAGCGCTTCCTTTGTTGAGCTCTGGAGAGAAGTTTGTGTACCCAGCAGGTGAAATAACATACGCGGGTGCCTGGCGGGCAGAGCAGTATATTCCCTTCTGACCTTAATTTTCCAAAGACACTGTGTTGTCTGTTTGTGTGTATGACATCCTCAATGGGAAAAGTATCAGGCTAAGAAAACAGCAAGGATTCTATCAGATACCTTTTCTGGTGTAAGGAGATAGTTGTGTTCACATTTGGTTAGGGAAGGAGCCTGGATTTTATTGTGTTTGAGAAAGAAAAAGACAGACTCATGCAGCTATGTGTATTCAAAGAAAGTGTGCCATCTACTAAATCTTTCTTGGGCAATTTGTATTTGTTTAGTTTACTACTCTTGGAATTACAAAGCATAACTGCCACTTTTAGTCCTTTTAGAGGGAAAGCCTGATTATCATATTATTTCTTCTCTATGGCTAAACAAGTGATTCTCTTCAAGAGGAGGATGTTTCTAGGGATTTAAGCATAATATATATTTGGGTTCATTTTAAATTTAAAAGTTAAAAATACAACACAATCATGTGGGCTGTGTTCTCCTAAATAGACAATCCCCTAATGCCTTATAAGTTCTAGTAGGTAGCTGAAGATGGTGCTGCTTAATTACTTCAAAACAACTAAGATATGGGTAGAAGTTCATTGAGAACAAATTCTCAGAAATCAAGCAGACTCATGAGCACTTTTAAAATGGTAGTGAAATAGCAAGTGTTCAGATATTAACTGCTTGACTAATGTAGAATTATTATATGAAGCAGATTCTTTGTGTACTTTCTTCATGCGCATTCTCAATATTTTAGAAAAACCTTACATGATGGAGGTGGAAAGTAGCATCTTCCTACTTCTTTTTTTTTTTTTTTTTCCGGCACCGGGGATTGAACTCACACCTTGCGCCTGTCAGACAGGTACTTAAGTCACTGAGCCAAACTCCGGGGCCTCTACTTCTTGATTCACAAGGGTCTCTCACTGATTTTTTTTCCCGCTGCTAAATCAAAAGACAATGATGCTCAAGCAATTAAGCCAGCAAAGACACAGCTACTTGGGAAGCTGAGGCAGGAGGAGCTTGGGCTCAGCCTGGACAACATGATAAGACTGTCCCTTAAAAGTAAAACAAAAAAGAAAAGGAGAAGAAGAACATCAAAATGGGAAAGGAAAGGCACCTTATACAATCGTTTCTTACCAAAACTTATGATGGCAGAGGCTTCATTGAGAGATCAATAGGAGCAGGAAGAGCTTAGTTGCTGAAATCTCATCTATGAAGTCATTTATGCTTACTTTATAAACGTTCTTCAATGTTGCTCATGAAATTCTATATATGTGTAATGATTTTTCTGGGGCATAGATATTAGTGTTTTATCTGAATCTTTTGGAGAACCAGGTTGTAATCACCAATCTCTTTGACACCCCAAAATGATAAGAACAACTGGGATTGTTTAAACATTGCTTGCTGAGAATTTCTGAATTGTTAAAAATATGATGGTTAATAGAAGTTTTACAATGCAATGTATCTCTTCTGTAATGAGAAGCCAGGGAACTAGTTATAGTTTCTTTCTTCCTTTTTTTCCTTTGTAATGTTAGATCTCCATTGGAGAGAGAAGGAAAAACAGCTGGAACTTATAACTATTTGGAAACATCAACAATGTTGAAATTTACACTCCCATGTGCAGATGTTATCAGACAATCAAAAAAATGTGCACAAACAGAGAAAGAGGAAAGCAATTTTATTGAAGCATGATTCAGTTGGATGGGACAAAAAAAGTTACACTTGTCCTTTTTCTGAAGAACACTGTTAATCAACAAGATGAAGTAAATTATATTACAGCCAGAATTTGCAAAAGATTTTCTAACTAGGTGATAAATACCACCTATGCCAGAAAATTGACTTCATGAAACATGTAAAATTGCTCCCCCATTCCACTATATATGAGAGGCTGAAAGAGAAACTCTGCCAGTTGGCACTCTATTCGGATTTTAAGTTGATAGTCAAACAAGTATCTCCTTAATACTATTGGCCATGGTCATTTAATAATATGCTTCCTGCAGAGAGCTTGCTCCAAGACCTCCTTTGCTAATTTATATCCTGCTTATCTAATAGAAATTGGTTAATCCAAGTATGGCATTTGGGATGTGGGATTAGACTAATACATCTCAAATATAATTTTTTTTTTGCTTCCTTGGGGCTTTATCTGTCAAGTTAGCTTCTTTGTTAGCAATAACTTGCTCCTCCAGCATAGTTTAGCAGAAATTGGTAAAAATAGATGAAGTTTAGTATCCATAAAGACCCTGAGGTGGCAAAATTACATGGGAAGGGAGGTATAAAGCTTAAATATCTCAAACATACTTGAAAATTTCCTCCCAAAATAAATATATTTTTATTCATTGTGTCCAGGTAAGTGACTTATGCTTAAACCCAGAAAAGGTTGTTTTCTGCCAACCCTCTAAGGAGCTGGAGGGGAGGGTAGAGCAAAAGGCATGTTATTTGGCACTTCTATGCATGCTTTAGGGTTGTTAATACTGTCTATATTTGAAAATGACATTTGCTTACCCAGGCAGTATTGTGAGTAGATCAATGTATGAACAATGGAATGCGGTAGCCTAGATTTAAATCTTGGCTCTTTAGTTTCAAGTTCCGTGTCTTTGTGAATTACCTTTTATGTGGCTCGTGCTTCTCATTATTAGAGTGGAGATAATGATTGGCTATGGATATTAAATAAGACGATCTACATGAAGTGTACAGTATAGTAAGTAAAGTACTCCTTATGAAAGTATGGATTAAATGGTATCAATTAATATTTTGTCATTTTCATTATTCTACATGCATTCTCAAACATCATTGAAGACGATAAAACCCTTGTTCCTAAATTGTCTCTATTTCTTCATGGTAGAAAAGGAAGCCAGATAGATATTTTCTCATCAGAGAAGAGACATTAAATAGCATCCGGTGTGGCAGAGAGTTGGAGAGCTGTGGAATATAAGGGCTGGAATTGTTAGGTGTTAGTCTGCATTCACTGTAGACAGACTTCTGCTAGAATAAATCTCTGTTGCAGTCAAAGGACACATAAACAGGAATAAAGGGGCACAGGTCTTGCTGGAGAGGTAGAGTAGAAAGATAAAGGCTTCCTGACTTTAGAGGCAAAATAAGCGAGCCACAAACAGGAAATGACTATGAAGTACATGAAAACTGAAGCTTATTTGTCACCTTTACTTGTTTTGCTTTTTCCTTCTGTAGAGCATTGTTACTGAAGTGCCTGGACAATCTACATAGACAGCTCCTCTAGTTCCCCATTTTCAGTGTTAACATTAATACAACCAAATCATAGGGGAGCTCTTCCATGACAACACTTGCTACATTGTGTTACAGTTGAGGTTAACCTGACTATCTCTAGCCACAAAGTCTGCAAGCACACAGCCATATCTTACTCCTATAGCGAAAATCCTGAGCGTACAGTACGTATTCAGAAAATGAATCTGCTGCATCAATGAGCCAATTTTGGAGAGTTCCAGGTAAGGGTATTCATTTATCTCGTTTGTTAACAAACTTGATTGCCTTTTATACTTCAAAACAGCATATGCTAACCTAGAGCTCAAAACGGATTTCTAACTCAGTAGTTACCAAATGATTTTAGCATGAGGATTTCCTTTAAGTGTCAAAAATTCCATGGGTATTTGTACTTGAATTATCTCTTAATTGCGGAAATACATGATATAGCAGCTGCCAAAGCAGCTCCCATGCATATTCAGAACTGATAATATAAAGAACGTTTGTGACAGTACTTCTATAATAACAAAACAATTGAAAACAAGTTTTGGAAATATAATAAACGTTCACCCATAGTGGACCACTTAAATAAATTACGTTACGTTCATTAATGAAATATTCTGGAGCCGGGTGTGGTGGCGAACGCCTTTAATCCCAGCACTCGGGAGGCTGAGATAGGAGGAGCGTTGCGAGTTCAAGGCCAGCTTGGGCTACAACACGAGCGCAAGGCCGGCCTGAGCTACATAGTGAGACCCTGCCTCAAAAAACCAGGGCTGGGAATTTGGCTCAGTGACTTAAGCGCCTGTCTGCCATGTGCAAGGTTGTGAGTTCAATCCCTGGTGCTGCAAAAAAAAAAAAAAAAAAAAAAAAAAAAAATTCTGGAGTTCTAAAGGAATTGGTAAATCAATATACACTGATGAAGGGGAATGTCTGAGATATATTAAGCAAGAATATAGAATGAGCTGCTTTGGGTCTCTTGTAAAAGAT
This sequence comes from Dasyprocta punctata, assembly GCA_004363535.1. Taxonomy (NCBI): domain Eukaryota; kingdom Metazoa; phylum Chordata; class Mammalia; order Rodentia; family Dasyproctidae; genus Dasyprocta; species Dasyprocta punctata. The sequence goes on along the minus strand of RJWM01000863.1, from coordinate 140,497 downwards.
TCAATCCTAATCAGGAGGTCTCAAGACCCAATTTCTTCCAAAGAAGAAAACCTCATCTTTGGGGTTATAATTCTAGAACATGCATGAGACAGAGGGGCATACGCATGCAAATCATTGCAATTTAGTACATCAAAGAGCAAGAGAGGGAAGGAAAGGTAGAAAAACTCATCTCAAAGAAGTCGTGGCTATTAGTTTCATAGAGTTGCAGCCTTCACTATGAGTTGTTTTCCTGGTCCTGTGACCTTCAGTCTAGGAACTTGATTTAAAGTGATCCTAGACAATTAGTGCCTGTAGCAAATCTGTACATGTTTTCTCTGGAGAAGGCCTCCCCATGCTAGGCCTGAAGAAATTCTCCTAAATAAATATACAAGGAAAGAAGGTACCAGGAGCAAATACGAGAAGAAATAGGTCTACCGACTTTAGATGTTGGAAGTAGCAATCAGAGATTGAAATTGTTATTGCCACAATTAAGGGATTTTAAATTTGAAAATAGCTTTGAGGAACTGAAACTACCAAGAATGACCTAAAAGTCAGGTGTGGTGGCATACACCTGTAAACTCAGCATTTAGGAAACTGAGGCAGGAGTGTATCAGTAAGTTCAAGGCCATCCTGGGCTTCATTCATGAGTCAGCCTGTACTGTAGAGAGATCCTATCTTAAAAAAAAAAAAAAAAAAAAAAAAACAAAACCTCAAAAGAAATCAAAAGAATGATGTAAAATATTTGAAGAAGCACCTTTTTTCTTTTTGTACTGGGGATTGAACTCATAACCTCACACTTAAGAGGTAAGTGCCTGAGCTGCTGAGCTAAATCCTTGGCTCAGCACCATTTTTTTTTTTTGTGTGTGTGTGTGTGTGTGTGTGTGTTTGTTTTTGTTTTTGTTTTTGACCTAGGATCTTGTTATATGGTTTGGGCTGACTTTGAACTTACTGAGTGGCCTGGGCTGACCTTGAATCTCTTGAGATCTTCCTGCCTCATCCTCCTGAATGCTTGAAAATGTAGGGGTGCACCACCATGCCGGACACAAAAAGGTTTTACAAGTTTTTAAAAAATAAACTTTAAACAGAAAAAGTAAAACCCAATGGTTTGACTTAACAAAACATGAAACACTGATAACAACAGCTCAGAAATATTATTCGGAGGAAAGCATGGAGAAATAAACATGGAAAACATGAAGGAAAAGGTGAAGACATAGAGCAAAGAATTCTAGTACATGATGGAGTCCCAGAGGAGAGTTGCAAGAGGATTAGACAGAGGCATTTAAAAAGAGCTGAGAATTTCTCTCAGTTGACACAAGACATTAATCCATAGACTCTAGAGGCCACATCTATTCCCGAGCAGGACAAATAGAAAGAAAGCCGTATCGCTTATGTTATTGTGAAATTGCACATTGCCAAAACCACAGTGGCCGGCAGTTAGCAGTTAGCAGTCAGTTTGCAAATCCATTTGGATGAGTGAATTTACTGGTAGTTAGGGTTAAAGGCTTTAAGATGAGGCTTCTTGTTCAGTTACATGACATTGGTCACATTGGTTCATCTGTCTAAAATTTTTTCTGCGAAAGAGAGTAACAACAGTATTTACCTAATATGATTATCGAAAGGGTTGCATGAGTATTTAAAACATGTGAACTGTGGGAACTACGTGAAAATATGCTGTAGATGTCATTTACCTTTTTTGTTTTAATGTAAAAAAATAAATGATGGTTTGGGTAATTTAGCATTTATATATAAAATTATATTATTTTCCTTATCTGGAGAGGTTATTTCTATAGCAGAATCACTTTTTTGGTATGATCTGCTGCTTTATAGTCTTGAGTTAATTATTTATTTATTTGTTTTGGTTCTTTCTCGCCCCGGAGAATGAACCTACGGTCTGATTCATGATAAACACTGAGGTACACCTACCCTGGGGCCCCATTCTTGAATTATTTTAGAAAAATATTGGTGAATGAAATATTCTGTGAGGTTGAGTGCAAGCTCAAGACAGTAGTGGCTGCATTGAACATTGGTTGATATTAGTTTTACAAGTCCAAGGACACCGTTCTGTGACTGGCTTTGCTAACATTACCAGCTTTTAGAGCATGGGTATCTTTCTGTGCGGTCCCCAATCCCAAGCAATCCTAACTGATTTTAATTCTGAAAATAAAGACCAACCTCTTTGAAAGTTAGGACTACATTAAAGTTGATTCAAAACCAGCCATGACTGTCTGATATTTGTGACATATTGCCGAAGTGTGCCCGAGGTAATGTGGAAAAAAGCATGGTCTCAGCTGTCCTCATGCAATACAAAGTGAATACTGACAGACCAAGTGTAGAAAAGGAGAGCACTGAGCACTTTAGAGATGACACAAGGTTTAACAGGGTGTAATTTTGAAAGTGTGTTTTCTATTCATGAGAATGGTAGCAATAGCCATATTTCATAATGGCCCCTGATTCAGTGAGCAATTTATTTGGCACCAATGGTTTGTTTCAGACTGGTCAAGGATCTTTTAATCCTACTATATGCCTGCTACATAATTTCCTCTGTAATGTATTCTTCTGTGAAATGGGAAGAACAAGAATGTGGTGTTCTAGGAACATGGGGTTCTAGTATAAAGACAATGCATACTTATAATCTGTTGCAGAGAAAATCATCGTAATAGGATGATCACTTGGCTTTGGTGATGGATCTGCTATCCTGTGACAAACAGAGAAACTGGCAAACACACACACACACACACACACACACACGCTGAGAAAAGACAGTATGGAGGCTTCAAGATAAAACTATTTTAATTACCACCTTACCATACTCCAAGAAGTGTTGGTCACTTTTGAAACCAAGGCCAAATCAACTCACCTAAATGAAGTGGTTTCCTGCTTACTATTTTTATGCTATTAGGGTTCTTTATAAAAGAGGCCATGTCTGATTTATTTCATTTAGCTAGAAGAACAGTCAGACATGCCATTAGATTACCTTTGAATTTGACCTTGTACTTTTCATTTTTTTTTATGGTAAAGAATAGGGCATTTTTCAGAAAAAAGAAATGAAATTCTTTCAAGTTAGAGACATTGAAACCTAATAGATTGTGCTATTTAAACAGAAAACAAATTAAGATTGCTCTGGAGTCATTTTTTTTTTTTTTTTTTGTAATTAGTCACAAGTTCCTAGAGGACATTAGACAATTATAGAAATATACTGAGCTATGTGGTCTCAGACTTCAAATTAACACTTTTTTTCCTGGTTTTTGAAGACCTTTCATTTTCTCTAGCAATTATTTCTGGGGCTATTTTTTTTTTTTTTTTTCATTTTTCTTTTTGCTCCCTGTGTAAATCCTTATGTTTACTTAGCAGCATTAGATTCTTGCAAAGCAGAACTCTTCCTTAGTTTTCTTAAAAGGAATCATTATGGTATATAAATACTACAGAGCATCTCTATTTTTATTTCAGTTCATAATAAAATACAACAAATACTTCATTACTACCATACTAACTCATTTTCCAATTGTTTTCCTAAATGATTGCAATAAGTTTCCTTCCAGGACAGGCATTCTAGTTTCTGTAAGTAATATCTAAAGATTTTTTTTCCTTCGCTACTCTCCCTGAAACAATGGTTAAGGGCCTCTGTATTAGGAAATATGTTTTACCTATGTAATTATTGTGTTTGGTCTTTCACACCGATGTATCATTTCACTGCTTCTTTTTTCCTTTGATTTAATGTAGATGACATCACCCAGAAACTGTGAACATATCAGATAGTCACAATTTTTCACACTGCACAGATACAGTAATATGAACATCTTTCCAGACTTCATTTCATGTGGTCTTTGGAATATATTTCAACTTTAGACAATATGGGTAGTTTTAAAACTGTATTTTGGGCTCAATTTATATTCACATTCCTTTATGATTTTCCAGTATTCTTTTAAACTCCCAAAGCTGTATCTCACCAAGGAAAAATAGTAGGTTTTCAATAAATTTATAGGACCATCCACATTTATACGACCATATAATAAAAGGACATGTGGAAGTAGTATTGATAAAACTTGAGTATTCTCTTCAGGTGTGCAGAAGAACAAAGGAATGGAATACTATGTCCCCTTTTTATATATTTATCAAAGACTACTTGCCTACAGGCAACATATGCAGAACTGACCACAACTCAGTAGCTGTTGAACAACCAAAGAGGTCACGCTAACAATTAGGTCACGATGTCCAAAGGAAGTAGGAGGAAAATGGAGTCATTTTTATAAGCATTCATAATTGGTAATGCAGAAATTTGAAAACAGTTTTTGAAACCTCCTGACTTAAGTAATTGGAAAAATTGACAACTACGGTGTCCCTTTTACCCGAGTCTATTACTAAGTGCATTATGAAATAGCCTTTCAATTCCCTTTCAAGCATGCTTGTGATTGCTGATGTCCTGTCATTGTGCCACAAGTGATCGGTTAATTCAAATGTTTCTGATCATCATGCCAGTAAAACTTCCTTAAAAGTAAATAATGTGAGCAGTGGTGGCAAACCTCTGGCACATGTGTTGTTTTTAAGACAAAAGATATTAATGTACGAATCGTTGTTTCTAAAGTAAAGCCTCAGTATTCAGGTTTAATTGCAGTGTTAGTGCTTTGCAACAAATAAGTGGTTTCAGGTTGCAGTTTGGACACTCGGTCTTGAAGAGATTCACATCACTGATGTACGGAATTACAGGGACAGTGGCTGAAATAGTGCATTCTGATATCACATCTTTTATAATCTTTTTATTTTTTTATAATTTTTAAAACAAGAGTGAGTGACGCATTTTTAAAGATTGATATTAGATGGTAAACATGTAAACTATGAAAAAAAATGAAACATCTCTTTTTTTCTGCCTCCTTCTATCCCCCTCTCTCTGTCTCCCTTCACAGCAGGGTAACGAGTTACTACACTGACCCACTTTTTAATCACCTGCAAACATATTTCCCCAACCTACAGTACTATGTCACAGACCATTCTCATTTCTTTCCTGGAGTGCTGGGGATAGAACACAGGACCTCGAGTATGTGAGGCAAACTCTCTACCACTGAGTTACACACTGACCTTTCCCATTTTTGCTTTTTTTTTTTTTTGGTACTGGGATTTGAGCTTAGGACCTTGAGCTTGCTAGGCAGGCCCTTGTACAGCTGAGTTATAGCACCAGTTCTCATTTATAAGAGTTGTGTAACATGCCATTCTAAAGCACACTATAATTACCCTACCCAGTTTCCAACTAATAGGCATTAAATTGTTTCTAATTATTTCTATGATAAGCAAAACAGGGATCCAAATTTTGACGTATTTGTTTGGACACTTGTGTGAGAATTTCCATAGAAAAGTATTTCTAGAAATGAAAATACTGAGTACTGGCAAGGATGCGAAGAGAAAGGAACTCTTCTACATTGTTGGTGGGAACATAAAGTAGTACAACCACCATGGAAATCGGTGTGGAGATGCCTCAAAAAGCTGAAAATATAAATTTCCTTTGACCCATCTATCCCCCTGCTAGTAGTCTTCCCACATGAATCAAAAATCGCCATGTTACAGGGATACATGCACACCCATGTTTATAGCAGCACAATTCATAGTAGCTAGATTTTGGAAACAGCATCATATGTCTATCAACAGGTGAAGAATAAGGAAAATGTGGTATTTATAAACAATGGAGTACTAAACTGCCATAAAGAAAAATGAACTTGAGTCATTTGTAGGAAAACAGATGTTCCCTGAGACCATAATGCTAAGTGAAATAAGTCAGATACACAAGGTCAAATATCACATGATTTCTCTTATATGAGACACACAATATATTGCACACATGTGCATATATATACTTATATATGCACAAATAAAAAGCAAAAAAAAGAATTAGGAAGTAGTCAGAAGTTCAAATACTTCCTCAAATTACATATTCCATTGTTTCAAAAATATCTTAACATACTACATGCTAATTTGTTTCACTTATACTACTATTTTATCTTAGTTCATTGAAAAGAAAGTTTTGTGTTATTTGTTTAAGAATCTTTTTGGTTTTGTGTCTTGTACTCTAGGAATTACTTTAAAGATAATGATACACACTGCATTGACTATTGCTATTCTCTAAATATTTTTATGAAATTTTGTTTTATGTTTTCATAAAATAAAAAAGTGAAAAAAAATAAAATACTGAGTGAGAAGATTTTATTTTTGGATGATGGAGGTAGGGATGGAATCCAAGGCATCTTGAGAGCTAGGCAAGCGCCCTATCACTTAGCTGGACCTTCAGCCCAAATTTGCTCTTATTTAATTGTGATAAACATTATTAAATTTCCCTCCAAAAAGGTGCTCACTGCTTTTACAACAATAGTGCAGGACACAGCTGTTTTCCGAAGCTTTGATCAAGATTTGGTAATGTAACTACTTCAAATTTTTATAGTATTGTATTATAATATTAATCTGTATTTCTTAATAATCAGAGAAATTGAGCATGTTTGAAAAAATTCAAAGCACTCCCCTAGTACTTTCTGTTTTGTGAAATAAACAAGAACACATGATCACCTGTGTTTTTCTCTTTCTTCCTGTCTCTGTTTTTGTCTCTGTCTCCATCTCTTTCTCTCTCTCTCTTTCCCATCCGCATTATGGAATATGAATAACCTGAAAGGCTTTTAAAGCTCATTTATAGCTGTTTCATCTCTTAATGTAGATACTAATTTAAGGCAAGTATTGTAAGTTTTAAGTGAGATGTTTCAGTGGAATTGGCTCAGGTCAGTAACTGATATACAACTAAGACTAGTGTAAAAGGAATATCAATAGGGCTGAGTTTTTAATTTAAATAGTTCTAGTGGAATAAGTTCTTTATAGATATTTAAGCTTCCTTCTCATGTCATTCAATGGAAGCATATGGAGTAGTGAATGGAAAGACAGAAGCTACATGCATGGGAATAACAGTGAAAACTCTTTCCTGCTGCACCCCCAAAGCCCAGGGCACAGCCTGGCTTGTGTGTGCACAACACACACCAGTGGAATGAACGTATGGGCAATTGTGCACTCCAAACATGCAAGTAAAGTAATTAGAAAGTTATCTTGCAGGAAGCATCTTGGAAAATTCTTTTGAAAAATAGGAACTTTCCGGAATGTTAATTGGAATTCCTCTGGAAACACATTTTTCTAAGTATCAAATTAGAAGATGATCTCCCTACACACTTCATAAAAACCTTCCATATTTTCTATCATCCCTACTAATTTTGGGATCTTAAGATAAGAATGACTATATGAATTTAGTTTTTTTCTTCATTTTTTCACTGTTTACTTTCAGCAAATTTTCAGTGTAAGCAATGGAACAGGGTCTTTAAATATACCTTGGTCTTCAGTCAAATTCATTTACTAATTTATGTGTTTTATTCACTTGTTTTTTCTCCCAGTGCTTCAAAATTTCTTTCAATTTTAAGATAAATGTTAAAGTTGCTTTTTAGAAAAGCAAATAACCAAGACAATGGCATGCAATTGAAGGTAGTTCATCTGTATCCCAGGTGTGTGTGGGTCACCAGGCACACAATCTGTCTAACAAGTTGTTAGTTCACAATAGCTACCCCTATCACGTAGTCCTTCTTAAATGGACATTCAGATTGTTGCTTTAAACTGAAATGGCAATAGTAGTCTCAATAATAATAGGATATTGAAAAATTCCATGTGCTCAGTCTTAGTGATTTTTAAAAATCTTAATCAGTCAGAGGAGAGCAAAACCTGCATTATAGCTATGAATGTTGATGTGATTCAGTGTAAGAGCTGGGACATTGCTAAATGCTGGTGAACAACAGCATAACTCCCTGGGGAAATACTATAATAATGACTTTATAAGTACCATGCTATGTTGAAGTTTAATGTACTACCCTAAGTCAAAGAAAGGTTCTGTTAGGCCAACAGTTGGAAGAAAATCTACAAGACTCTTTCATGTCAATAATTAGTGAGAAACCAGAATGCACATTAAGGGAGAAAAACTAAACCTCCTTTGGACAAAGAAATGATGACCAATGAAAGAAGGGCGTGACCTCCCTCAGCAAAAATCAGGCTGGAAACTGTTTTTTTTTTTTTTTTTTTTTTTAATAGAATTTCCAATGTGATAAAGAAGGTTGGATGGGATTATAGAGCAGGGCTTTTGGGAAATGTTTGATACAACTATTATTTGTTTAAATTATTAGATTATAAGTCCATTCTTGGAGTGTGTTAAAAAAATAATTTACCACAATCACATGAGGTTTAATTGCAGGAGTAATGAAGTAGTATTATAAAATCTATTCACAAAAAGACAGCAAATTGATATATTTGAAAGAAGTCATATGCTTATGTCAAAAATAACTAGAAAAGAGACTGAAAATTTCTACAGATTTGTTTCATAAAACATTAAAAGAAAAAAGTAGGCTATTTCTTGAACATGATAAACAGTCTAGTTTAAGCCAAGATCCAGCCAGACGTGGTGGTGCACACCTTTAATCCCAGCACTCGGGAGACTGAGGTAGGAGGAGCGTTGTGAGTTCGAGGCCGGCTTGAGCTACAATGTGAGCACGAGGCTGGCCTGAGCTACATAGTGCAACCCTGTCTCAAAACACTAGGGCTGGGAGTTTGGCTCAGTGGCTTAAGCGCCTGTCTGGCAGGCATGAGGTTGTGAGTTGGCTCCCTGGTGCCACACACACACACAAAAAACAACAACAACAACAACAAAAAACCAACATCCAGTTTTTATTTAGTGGCAAGAGCTAGATAAGATAAGAATCATCTTTACTGCCAATAATTTTTACTATTATTTAGGGATTTCTGATCAAACAATATAACATGAAGTCAAAAATGGAGTATATACACTGGACAAACTTACAATTTTTAAAAGCCATATGAGATATAAGCACATAAACAAGGTTAAAAATATAAGTGTATTTAATATAAAGCTAGAAATATAATTAAAAGAAGAAATCCCAGCCAAGATAGCAAGAAAAAACTCAGTAATCCAAGAAAAAATTTATTTTTTCTTTTGTGGTACTAGGAATTTAATCCAGAGAGAACACTGCTACATCCTCAGCCCTTTTTATTTTCCGGCAGGGGCTTGCTAAATTGCACAGGCTGGCTGTGAACTTGCAATCCTGGTGCCTCAGCCCCTTGAGGAGCAGGAATTAACAAGCATGTACCACCGTGCCAGCTAACCCAGGCAAAAGAAATCTCTAAATTATATATAAAGAAAATTACAAAATACAGTTTCAATCTATATAAGAAACCGATATAAAGAAAATTAAAAACCTCATTGCAATCTATAAGGGCAAAACATGATTCTGGAAGAGATGATTGAACTTCATTTATTTGTGTTTCATGAAATACCCACTAGTATTTATGTTTTATGCTGTTCAAATAAAGTAGAGGGAAGTTGAAAATCTTTTTTCTAACTTTTATTTAGAAAGAGTAAACAGGCAAGATTATCAAAATTTGAAACAATCACAACTACCACCACCACTACCAAACATATTATAAACTTCTGTCAGCCTATAGTTTTAGTATTAACAATTCACAGCTGAATGGAAAAGAAAGAGAATGAGTGTTTCAGAAATAGATGTCGTTACTTAGAAAAATGTTATGTACAGCATATTGAAGTCATTATAAATCAATAAAATGGGAGGGGAAGTTTTAGTGTAATGGTACTGGATAAATGATGAGCGTCGTGAATTAGCAACGCCTCACATTCTATTTCAACATGAGTTCCAAGTGGATTAAAATGCTGAAATGAAAAAAAAAACCATTGTTAAATTACAAAAAAGTAGAAGTATACAGATTTTTGGTTAGACAATTACTATGATTCATAAGTAGATAAAAGGGAAAAATGCCAACAATTTTGGTTTTATAAATATAGAAGCTTCTTATTTCAAAAATAACCTACTGGGTGTTTGATAAAAGGTTGACCATTTTGCAGTTAAAAGAAAATGCCCAATCACATTCAGAAGTAGTGGACACAGGGAGAAAACAATTCACAGAAAGGACGTATGACTCATAAACAACTATATGAGAATATATTCAGCTCATTAGTCGTTGATGAAATGTAAATTAAGCTTAAATTGGGGAAAAAAACAGTTATCCTTTGCTTATAGTTTAGGTTTCTGGACAAAACTGGGTAGGAGGGGCAGTGCCATTTTTGGGATTTCTCTAGGAGGGAGAGCATGAAATGTGAGTTAACAGGAGACAACAAGGTTAAATGGACTTGCAGTGTCAAGCGCTCTCTCCTATGAAGCTGCCCTGGGCACCAGAGGCTGGGTGTTGGGAATAGGGCAAGAAAATTACTTGTGTTGTTGGTTGGTGTTGGGGACTGAACAGGTGCATAATAAACATACTCCAACTCTAAGCCGTGCCCTCACCCTGAGAAGAGACTTGGAGGAGAAATTTGGCAAGCATGATACTCTTCAAAAAATGAAATTGAAATCTGAATGCTAAGAGCTTTGTTAACAAATGTAACTACACAGCATCATCATTTAGTGAACACATCAACAGAAAACGAAGAAGAACCTGTGTACATCTCTTAATTCCAGCACTCTGAGAGACTGAGGCAGGAGGATCACGAATTTTAGTTCTGCCAGGGCAGCTTAATGAGATTCTGTCTCTGAATGAATGAATGAGTGACTCGGTGGTAAATTTCACTGTCCTCAATCCCCATTAGCACAACAAACAAACCAAATCAAAACAAAAAAACCTAGAAGGTAAAAAAAATAGTCATATCTATTAATAAGAGTGATAGTATGTTCCAAAATTTTGCTAACAAATAGCATCTTTTATAATATTGCTTTTTTGGATAGTAGCTATCAATTAGAGATTGTTAAAAATTAGATACTACTTTCAACCACTTTAAATGAAGTGCTTACCAAACATGGCTTAGACATGAGTCGCACTCCACATGAATTTTTTAGCTTAGTTTTCACAATGAAGTTAGCATGACAGTTAAGTGCTCAGTTTTCCATGAGGGAAAATTGAGTTTCAACTTCAAGAGACTTGTAAAAGTGATCTTGTGAAAGAACAGCAGAGTTTCAGCTCAAACCAAGGCATTCTGGTGACAAAACTTCCTTAATCACTGCAAAATAGCCAGATGTGAAACACTACTGTATATTGTATAAATGATTTTATTTATTTATTTATTTATTTATTTATTTATTTAATGGTACCAGGGTTTGAACTCACAGCCTCAAGCCTGCCAGGCAGATGCTAACGCCACTGAGCTAAACCCCTGGCCCTATTTTTTGAGAGAGAGTCTCACTATGAAGTTCAGGCTGGCCTTGAACTCACTTTGTAGCCCAGGCTGGTCTCGAACTCACAATGATCCTCCTGCCTCAGTCCCCCGAGTGCTGCGATTAAAGGCCACGCCTGGTTTAAGTGGTTTTAAAAAATGCATAAGAATTCAAAATAATATATAGTGAAATGCAGATAGTTGAGTATTAGGGTACTGGGATAGGTAATACATCTTTTTTCTGTATTTGAAAAAAAATGTTTTTGTTTGTTTGGGTGTAGGTATTGAACCCTAGCTGGGCACAAGATGAGTACTGTATCACTGATCTATCCCTGGTCTCCTCTCTCTCTCTCTCTCTCTTTCTCTCTTTCTCTCTCTCTCTCTCTCTCTCTCTCTCTCTCTCTCTCTCTCTCTCTCTGTCTCTTTTCAAGATGGCTCCCTGCTTTGTAGTTCAGGCTGTCCTTGTACTCATTAAACAACCCAGACTCACCTGGAGCTGAACTCATGGCGATCCTTCTGCCTCAGCCTCCTGAGTACTGGGATTACATGCATGGACTATCTCTTTTTGAGACAGTCTTGCTATATTGCCCAAGCTTTGCATTTGTGATCCCCTTGCCTCAAGTTCCTCAGCAGCTTGCATTTAAGTATGCACCACCACACTAGCATCTGTGTAAAGCTTTTTAAAAATTAGGGAAGGGATTGGGCATGGTGGCACATACCTGCAATCCCAGCACTCAGAAAACTGAGGCAGGGGGATTGAAGTGAGTGCTACATAGAGAGTTCAAGGCCAGGCTGTCTCAAAAAACAAACAAACAAAAATAGGGCAAAGCACTTTTACATTAGATTTTTTTGAAAACAAAGAATAATTCTCAATTAAATATATTTCCACATACTATACAGAAATAAATTTGTTACACTAATAGGTAGTCTATTAACCTGGATTTAGGCTGGCAACACCCATAGCAGGACCCCTTGAAGATTCTCAGAGGTAGTAGTATAAATCTTGGTAAATCTGAAGTTTTTCAACCTTAAACTTCTTCTGGGATAGTAGCATCCCTGCCCTCTTTGTATGAGTATATCTCAAACAACATTCAGGCAATATCTGGATATGACTTTATCAAAAAAAAGGCCCCAATTTAAAATTTTTCTAATGTTGATGTTAATCATAACTAACGGGTGAAGAAGGCGGAGATGATCATGATAGCGTCAGTTCCATTTACTGGTAATTTTTCAGTGTCAGCCCAGCTGCTCAATACCTGCGTGTCTGCGCACTCAGCTCTCAGCTTCCCTCTGCAGTATCATTATTGTCCATGCATTTGCTGATTTGTTTTTTCACTGAAATGACTCTTTGCCCCAGTTGGTTTGTTTCTGATAGATACAGAAAGCCAGGCATTTCTTTTCCGGACCTCTGTACTCTGGCTTTAGTGTGGTGGCCTTGGACGCATGGGTCCGTATTCGGTCTGGTTGAATCTCAGCAAAGCGTCTGGCCGGCTGCGGAGGTGCTTATCACCGTCTGCTACGCACGAATAAGTGGAGCTCGTGCCAAATTGCAAAATGTTAAGGAGTAAAAGTTGACAGGCGAAGTGGAAGGGAGCGAATGAGGGAAAAGAAGAGAAAAGTAGAGAAGATGGGGAGCGAGGGAGGATGGAAAAAAGTAAGTGGTGGGGTCTCTTTTATTAACAAGGTTGTAACATTCAATGGTGTGAAATAACTGTAGGCTTTGATTCATCTCCTGAGGTATTTGGGGAACACAGCGGTGTTTGGGCTGCCTCCGTGAAACCGACTGGAAGAATTCCCAGAATACCCGGCTCCTAGACAAGGCTCCCTGGGTTGGCAGCGCTCCAGCGTTCAGTCTCATGGCCCGACAAGCCTGGAGAGTGCAAGTTGCCCCACGGGCCGCTGGGAAAACGCCCAACGGTTCTCTGGAACAGGTTAGCAATAACTAGTACATCTAGCTTTGGATTTCACCATGGTGGAGTGAACCAAATGAGATTTTTAGAAGCTTGTAAATTGACTTGTGCAGAATGGCTGAGGAGATCTGTATTATTCATCTTTGTCAAGGAAAGTGGAGAGAGTTAATGCCAGGGAGTGATCAAGGCCAGTCCACCTGAACATAGAAGCTGATATTGATTGCTATTTTGGTAATGATGCTGTCGTTGTATTACAAAAAACAATTTTTTTCATTTATTTTTTGAACATGGTAAATACAGGACCCAATATGGATCTCTTTGTTCTAATGGAAAGAATGTCAAAGAATGTATTCTCACTTTTAAAAATAGCATCAAGGATAGCAGTTAAGAAAAAATTAAGTCCAAGTGATGACACAAAGCTGAATTTATCCCTACAGTCATCACTCTATTATAGAATGAATCTAGTACCAGTCTCCTCAGAGTGGGGTCTGAAATGCTATCTACTAAGGAACTCCATTAACTACAGTCAGGAGCCATTCAAGACAGATAATGCCAGCAGATAAGGCAAAATGAGTCCAGGTACTGTATTGATATCCATGAAATATTCTCCTTTAAATTTCCCTAATCCTAGAGCAGGTAGTAGAATTTAAGAAGCACTTAGATGATTTCCTTGTATGTTTTTTAGAAGCAGTCATGTGTCATTTTAGTTTTCCTGTTTCCGAAAAGACAAATGTTCAATTGCTATCTCTTGTTGTAGGGAGCTCATTCATAGCTTAATTGATAAAGTCCTCCTTTTATTTATATGTGTGTTATTATAAATTATCAGTCCTTACTGCTGTTTATTTTCTTACACACCTTTGCATGAAATTCAAGGTCTCCATAATTCAGTCCTGTTTCATTGCCCTTTTTTTTTTTTTTATCTTCTGTCTTTAATGGTTAAATCTGATCATTTATCTTCTAGCGAACACCTGCTCATCCTTTAATTTTGAACTTTAATGATGCCTCCTCTATATGGATTTCCTGACTCCCTGAGCCACACTTAAGAGGAATATGTTGCTGCCATTGCACTTTGTATACACTTGTTAAGACAGATATTATACTAAATCTGCTCGCAGGTACACACATCTTTTCATTTGACTGCAAGCCTCTTGAGGACAAAGATAATGTCTTGTTATCTTTGTGGGCCAGTAACCTGTTATGTTGTCTGCAACAAAGCTCCATGATAATTGCCTCGCACGGGAGTGCTAAAGCAGACATGACATGGTTGGTGCCTGGCTTGATCTTCCTCCCACCCTTGCTCTCAAGTGAGAGCTGACGCTAAAAAATAGGAGCATATTAGTCCATTTTCCCAGTGCTGTAATGTCATACCTGAGATGAAGAACTTTATAAAGAAGTTTACTTAGTGTATAGCTCTAGAGATTCAGGGACCTGGTGCCAGCACTAGCGTGAAGCACCTCATGGCAGATGGCCACACAATAGCAGGAGTGGGTGAGCAGAGCTCTTGTGGAGAGGCAGGAAGCAAGAGTGAGGGGAGGAACTAGGCTCAATCTTTTATAGCAATTTAAGGATCACTCACTCACTCTTGGAGACCCACACTAGTTTCTCTGGAGGGCAGCTCTCTGAATCATGTAAGGACTTCCTGCTAGCGATTTAGGCCTCTATCTCCCGTTGCTTCCTTAGGCTTCCAACATATGAAATTTTGGAGACACACTCAAACCATATCCAAACCATAACAAGGTGGAACAGATTGGACTCCTGGAAGATAGAGGCAAAATACAGATTGCCAGCAATCTTGCAGTATAGGGCCAATCAGATGGGCGCTGTGCTAGAATCTCAGTAAATCCCAGATTGTAAATGGTTCAGATTGTTGTACAAAGCCAGTGACCAAGTGAGTCTAGTCTGGTAACTGTTTCCACACCTGAGGTCTGCACCTTTTTCTTCCCCTTGGTGACACTGGGAATTCAACTCAAGGACTTCGTACTGAGCTGCTTCCTGGGCTTTTTAAGTTCGGTGTTCTGAGACAGGGTCTTTCTAAATTGTTAAATAGCCTGAGGTGATTTGTGATCTGCCTGCCTCAGCTTTCCAGAGTCCTGGGATTGTGGGCATGTGCTTGCATATATTTTAATTGCATGCCCCTACCCCGGATTGTTAACAGATTAGCTGAGTAGACTTATCTTAGTCATTTCATTGGTTTCCTACTAAGACGTCTTAGCATTTTATGAAATGAAGTATTTTTGCCCCATTTTCTGTGTTATGTTAGAGCTTTGCTGTGTGTTTTGTTCAGTGTTTTTGAGTCAACAATTGCATAAAAGCATGGAATACTCACACAAACACATGTTTATTACACATGTCTACCTGCAGGTACAGCAAAAGTATACCTATTAATATGTACTATTGATGTTTATTCTTATATATTCACGTGTAGATCATGTTCATATTCATATTCGCATATCTATTTAATGATTCCAACATATTGTTGAATTTTGTTGACTTTATTGCTTGTTATCAGGCATGGTATTATGAAATCTAATGTTTATGTAATTAATCTTTGGGCCTACTACATGTTCCATGTCAAGTTTATTAAATAAAATTTTTGCTTCAGTTCACTGTTGCAGATTTTCTGGATAGTGCCAGATTCATGTTCTGTCTTTTAAATCACTTACAATTTTTTCCCAGTTCTGAATCATCTGTAATTTTGGTGACCCAGCCTCTGTGTTATCACACAAACTCTTGATGAAAACAAGCATTTAAAGCTAAGTAATGTAGTACTAAGCTTATGCCACTACCCTAGAAATCATCCTTCAGGCCAACATCAATATATTCATCTAGAGCTTTGTTAATCTACTTAATTTTCTGGAGACCTACCCTATCTTTTCCAGTGTTGTTCAGGAGAAGGGAGGCTATTTTGAGCCACAGATATCTTCTGCTTTTGTATTTTCCTGATGCACCCTGTGAGTTACAAGGGAAAGATGCTGGCAGTCAGCTTGGCATGAAGAATCAAACTATATGACTTCCTGATTACTGTTTCTCTTCTTAGGTTTTCATAACCCAACTTGTCAGGAATATGTTTTGAATCTTGCTCAGGATTTATCTGACACTTATTTGTATGATTGGGGAGAACTGAAGATTGAAATGTTATTTGACATTTCCAGTTCAGGATTTTCAGCTATCATTATGGTTTTGTCCCCAGGCTTGTCCTAACAATGTTTTTTTTCCAAAGGTCAACAATTCCCAAAGTGGAATAGGAGCTAGTAATTCTTTCCATAGTGCCAGACTAAATTGTGTACAACTGTTCACCTATCTATTCAATGTTTCAAGATTTATTGAACCTTTTCTAATACGTTCTGTAAGGAAAGAAGCCTTAGTTACCAATATCTAAGTATCCACTGGGTGCTGGGTAGGATACTGGTTGTTCACTGATGATCCTTAAATTAGCATCCTCAGCATCAGTGTGAAAGCTATTAGGTAAATCTCGGTGCTCTACCTAGAAATACTGAATGAGAAACTCTTAAAAGCTGTGCTTTAACAAGCTCCTTGTCCCTAGATAATTACAATAATGAACATTAAAATTTGAGAACTATTGGAGTAAGACATATGTCCAAAGAAATAGTTACAGTGCTATACTATTGTTACCAAAGTGTTTCTGGAGAATAGGGGACTGACTAAATAAAAATAATATGGTAATATATCATAAAACTGACAAATATATAGACAGGTACAGCTGGGCTTGAAAGGTTCTCCTACAGAAAAAAACCTCCTATAACTGGCTGTAATGTGCATTATTTTAACAGGAGGAAAAGTTTATGATTAAGCCAATAGAAAATCAATCACCATAAAACATTTTTGGAGTGAAATGGAGTAGCAAAGAACAAACCAACCAGCCAATTAATTAATCAAAGGACTATAAGCAAAAGGAGACAAAATTTGATGAGTGAACATACTGGATGTTATCCAAATTAAATTGTAATCAGTCAATCCAGCAACAGATAATCTTTGCATAGGTGCTAGCAGACGGAAGCCAGTAGGGTCCGCATGATAAGGTCAAACTTGACTGTGGGGTGCTTCTCCCTGATTTTCACCCTCTGTGCACTCCTTACTCCAAGTGAGATCCTTTGGCATTACCCAGGCCTTCACTGAAATATTGCTGAAATCATCACAGGGCCTCACATATGTTAGTCAAACCCTCTACCACTGAGTTACAAACCTAATCTTTTGAGTCTTTTCTTTTTAATTTTGAGACAGAGTCGCTGAAAAGGTAGATGCCACCTTCCTGCTTCAGGCTCCTGAGTAGCTGAGATTTCAGCTGCGCCCCAGCTAGTTGTCCATTTTTAAAAGAATTGATCGATGCAGAGTTTATAAGGGGTTCTGTCGTTGCAAACCCAAGGGTGACTTCTCATTTCGCATGTACAGTGAGCAGCTTGCTTGTTTCATTTGGGTGTGAGATCTAAGATCTTTATGCTCCATTTTACTAGCTGGGCAGGGAAACATCGTTGTTCAAAATCTCCTACACGGACCCTTCTTACATGAGCCCTTCAGTTCTACCAACGGCAGCTTTTTATTTTAGAATCTATTTCTTTGTCCTACTTTCAAGTTTTTGCATCTGTTACTCTCATTGGAATTTGAGCTCACCAGATTTGCTGCCCATCTCTATATTCCTAGAAACTAACACAGTAGTTGAAATGCCACATTCAATGTGTATTTATTTAAATAAATGAATGAATGGTCAGGTGGATGAATGAATCTAATAACTCATGATGAAGTGCATGATTTTTCTTATTTAAAACTACGGTATATATAGTTTTTGAAAAATAGTCTCTCTATCCCCATGAAAACAATTATTGTAGAAACTATCATACAAATTTAAGGTTATACTTTTTCACTGTATTCAAGTTACTTCTTGCAAATGATGAAATGTTTCATTTAAAAAGAACAAGTGATTAATTATAAAGTGTTTATCTTATGCTGTGCTAAATGCCTTGCATTTCTTATCTCATTTTATATTCACAATAAGCAAGTGTTTACAAGTGACAATATTAGCAGACACGTGTAATATTTTTAGTGGGAAACATTAATTTTTGAAACTCTGGTTTATTCCCACAATTCATTCTTTTCCTTGCTTGCTGTCTTAGGCCCTATCTTTTAATTATCCTTCTCCAGAACCTATTTATTTCTCTGCCTTATGTTACTTCTCCCTAACTCAGTATGTAGAAATACATTGAGATAAAATGTTACTGTAATTTACCTTAGGGTTTTATCCATATGGGCCCTGTCCAATAGACATAGAAAGGAGAGGTGGTTGGTTCTAGTTTCCTTGGTTCATTGAATGATTTCTTGGGTGGTGGGGGCCCTAAAATTCTGCTTTTTCCACTCAAGACTGATATTAATGAGCTACAGAAAATGAGGACTTATTCCACTTTTCGGTAACATCTGCCTCACTTGGGCACACATGGCCTAAATAGATAGATTTTTAAAAAGCATTTTATTAGCATACTGAAAATTCCCATTAAACGCTAGACTAGAGAACTCACTAAGTCACACGCTATATTGAAAACTGCCCTTCATAAGACTTCAAAGGATAGGCCTAATACGTTTTTCTCATCTCTAATATCAATGATTCTATTACACTTAGCATAACTTAATTCTTTCAGTATCTCCAAAATGAAAATTTATTACACACAAGTAAAGTTTTTTGAAAGCACAAGGAGAAAAATCATATTTAATGAGGGATGAGATGACTTTAAGTGCCACAGTGTGTTCCTAAAAGGATTCAAGTCATTGAAAATTTCTGAAGTACCCTGCCCCAAGCATTCTAATGGTAGCATAGGTTTTAACTGTCTTTAGAGTTTAACACCTGAAAACATTTTATAGGGGAAGGAAGGGTCCTATGAGAACCAAATAGACACATCTCTTTAGGATATCTATATTTAGTTGTAAGAAGACATTTGTGAATATAACAATTTTCATGTGGAAAAATAGCACTTATTTTAATTTCTTTGGTAAACAATATGGTTTTAATGAATTACCTTGTTTAGAATTTTGGTCTCAGACAAAACACACAAAAGCATACTAGATAAAATTAGGATTATTATATGTTCACGACAAACTATATATTACTGCAAAAAAAAAAAATCCTCTGTAGCCAAGATTTAATAGTTTAGGATTTTATAAAGCTTTGTATCTTTTCTTTAAAATTCTGGATCAATGTCAAAGTTCAATTTTTACTCTACAAGTTGTATTTCATTAAAAAAAAGGGCAAAAATCAATTAAAGTCATATATTCTAGAAGAACAGCTAAATGTATGGAAACATTATGAAGTTAAGGCCTTTTTTGGTTTTTTTGGCAGCTCTCCTCCTAACTGTGCCCAAACCAGTTTGTTTCACTGTAGAATAAAGGAAGCTGTGTGTTTTTGTTTCTTGGCAGGTGAAGGTAAGACTAACAGAGGGGAACTTCTCTAGGAGGGAAGTGGGTGCTACGGAAACTGGATGACGACTTCACTCTGCTAAGAAAAAGTTCTCCAGCCTGCGCATGGGTTTTGCAAATCAGTACAAGCCGCTGTCCAGCTTGCCATACTTCAGCTCTGAAAAGCTTAGTGATAATGAAAAACATAAACAAATAAAAATCTTTAAGCCCGGTACCAAATGGAGTCTAGTACTTCCTGTGATATTATGAATGCTTTGTGCAAATCAATCCTCAAACTCAATGATGCCTTGTTTTATGTAACATGTTTTTCTCTGCCATGGCATCTCTGAGGCTAAGGATTTTTTTTTCATGTTCATAGGAAGCATTAATTGATTTAGTCTAGCTTTCCCTTGCACATGGAGTAAGAGTATACATGGCCTTTCAAATTAGCCAATCATTCTAGAATAAGGTCATCCATTCAGCAGAAGCAAGATTGCTTTCAGAAACACACAATAATCATGTATAGGGAAGCATGAATTTTGGCAGAGGTAGACTATACCTGAATGCTTTTTGCAAAATCCTTTAACTTTTAACAAAAAAACAAAACAAAACAAAACAAAATGACCTTTTAAGCATTTCATTGTGCCAAATGGCTACTGGTCTTAGGTAGCTACACACACACACACACACACACACACTGTTTTTTCTAGTTTAATGGGAGATGAAGCATAAGCATACTTTTCTATTGCCATATATTAGCTGTCTTTTGTCAAAATTACATAAGGTTAAACATAGCATAACATTTACTTCCTGAAGAAAATGGATTATTTTAAAAATATACCAATAAATAAAACATAAACTACAGCTAAAATATCATACACAAATTAGTATCTTTATAATTTTGTTGATTATAAATGTTTTTTGGTGAATCATTAGTTGTTTTTCAGTGGGAAATATAACCTAAACTGCAAACATTTTGATGATAACTTTATCCTTGATGCCAAATTTTGTATTTATTGAATTCTCAAAAATATGCTTGTGCATCCTCTATCTGTTCCAGTTTTTCTATCTTCTCGAGGTACTCGCATCTCTGCCTTTCTGTGTCTTTGCTTCAGTTCTTGTCTTTTACACAGACATATTTATTTTTTATTACTCCTTTTTACTGTAGTTAGAAGTAAAGTCAACCACTTGTCACTTCAGTTTCATATCATATATATCCATATATAATATGCAATAATGTAAATACACAGAAGATTTGGATTGTGGGGAAGAAAAGTAAGGAATTCATGGATTCAGGGGCTGGATTTCTTTTTCATAGAGACAGAGGATTTTTTGTAAAGCAGTTATGTCTAAAATGCAATGGAAATTGAAAATGAGCTCCCTAAGAGGAAAGGTACATAGGGATGTCAATAAGAACACTTCACACATCAGGAAAGTGAGTACCAATGAATAAAATTAAAACAATGTTGTGCTGGGGCATGGGGACCCAGAGGCAGTGGGAAAGTCTCCAGAAGTAGGAATATAAAATGTGAAAAAGAAGCATGAAAAGAAGATGTTGAAATCACTAGCGATCAGATAGTAAAACAATATGTACCAGTCACAGAGCTTGGTTTTTATCTTATACATGGCAGGGAGCCATAACAAGATGTTAAACAATGGTTTGGCATGTCCATATGTACACGTAGATCGACCCCTCCAGCACTGTGTTGTGGGTACAATGGAATGACACAAGGAGGGCTATGGAAGGCTGACCTAAGGAAGTGGCCAATGGAGTTGAATGGTAGCTAACTCTTTCGAAAGCTATTAGGAGCCTGGCGTGGTGGTGTATGCCCGTAGTTTCAGCACTTGGGAGGCTGAGGCATGAAGATCGTGGCAAGTCTGAGACCAACCTGGGCTACAAAGTGAGCTTAAGGCCAGCCTGAACTACATACTGAGACCCTGTCTCAAAAAGACAAAAAAAAAAAAAAAAAAAAGATACTAAAAAAAATTGAAAAGACTTGTTGAACCATTGGGTAAGGAGAAAGGGAAATCCTGTTAAGAATTACTGCCTAGTTATGGGCTTATCCAACTAGATGGAAATTGGTGACACCAAGATCAGAGATAAGTGAAGATGATCAGGGTTAGGAGGAGAATTGCTGGTAATTTTTAATCTGTGAGATTTCATGATGCATAGTTAGAATTATTCTATAATCTGTTACTATATGGGTTTTTAATTTGGGAGAAGAATAATGGTACTAGAACTTATAAAGCATTGGGTACTCAGAAAATGATTAAAAGCATTTAAAAATATGTAGCTCAAAATCAAGGTTTTAATATACCACTAGGGATATAAACACACTTCAGAATAGATACGAGAAGAGAGATGGAAATTATCAAATTAGAAGAAAAACAAAGAGAGCCTATATGGTAGACTCCAACAGTTGGGAGATTTTGAAGAATCACTGATTTGAAAAGAAGTAACTAAAAGACACTAGAAAGTATAAAAGATGCATAAGGTTAAACTTTAAATATTGAAACATTTTTATATTATTTTATTTCAAAGGAAAATTAGTTGAATCCACACTCCAAGTGTGCAATTTGGGTTAATGCAAAATATTTCTGTGTTAAATTGGAGGCTAGACAGTTGGAAAGATTAACAGAGAAATATCTTCTTAGTGAATATTAAAAGAGTATGTGAACTTGGGTCAGTGAAAGCACAGAGACAGCAAAGTACAGCTGGAAAACTAGGGAGAAAACCTAGCATCTGTATAAAATAAGTTCTGCACTTAATTTTACAATCCTTTGTTTTACTACTCTCTGGCGACAGTGGTTTTGTAGGGTTTCTGGCATGTTCCTATAAATATTTGTGCACTGAACCTGCTTCTTTGAATAAAAGAAGTTTTTTTTTTTTTTGAAGGTATCTTGCCAAATTGGATTTGTTATTCTTTTTTTCTGTAGGCATACGTATCCTGTCCAGGTGAGTTCTGTAGTAAACAGCTCGTGGAGATGGTGGGTGTGTATGAGAATCTTTCTATATCCATGGCTTCCTCTTTAGCATTAGTAGTAAATCGGTAGCAACCAATTTAGTTGTTATTCAGAAGTAAAGAAACAGGAAGTTTATGATGACCTAAAGACCCAGTCTCTAAAGATTTTCATGAATATTTTAAAGAATAAAATGTAAAAATTCCTGTTGAGGACCAATACACAATGCTTACTTTCCTTTATTCAGCAGAAGAGAAAGAAATTTCCTACAGTAGCAGAGAATGGAAAGACACTGTTATTTTTTAAGAGACCTATGGTGAATCACACCCTTTTCCTATTAGTGTTCCTATGTATTAATGAGTTAATAAAGCTAATGGACTTATGTAACCTTTTTAATTTTTTTTTTGAGAAGCTGGGGATAAAACCTGGGGTCTCACACACGCTAGGTGAGAACTTGATATCCAAGGTACATCCTAAACCCCCAGTCCTAAAACAATTATTTGAGGCATTTCACCCTATGTTCCAGTGAAAGAATCAAGACTTGAAAAGATCAATATGTGTCTTAGTTATTTTCACGTTGGTGGGACAAAATGCCTACTTCCACAGGTTAAAGGAGAAGAGGTTTATTTTAGCTCACATTTGTGGAAACAACAGTCAATACTTGGCTGATTCCAAAGCAGGTGGCATAGCAGAGGGGAACAGCAGAGGAATAACAGTCCATGGTAGGAAGGGCAGAAAACATAAAAGCAGCAGTATTGAGCCTCCCTTTCCCTTTTATTCAATTCAGGCTACAAGACTATTGGTTGCTGCCACACATACCCAGGGTGGGCCTTTCCATTACACAAACCCAGAGGTATAGTAAACCAATCAGTGGGCTGATTTAGTTGTCACATACTCCTAATCCATTTTCATACAGCCTAGATCCAGCCTGAAAAGCCTCATCTCAAAGTGAATGAGGCTTTGGCAGAACATCTAGATAGAAGCCATAGCCGTATTGAAAATCAGACAGCTCAGTCAGTGATAAAGATGCCATTCAAAATTAAGGAAACCAGTAATACCGATGTTTATAATGCAAGATATCAAGTAAAGCTGAACAGGTGATAAGCTAAATGAGGATAGTAAAATGTATAGACTTTCCCAATCAGGTGTAGGAGTACTGCAATTATTAAATGATAATTCCTTATTATCCTTCTCCAGTAGTATTATTAGGTTATTCATTGATGTGAACAGACGACATTTTTGTCATAAAGTTGGAATCTAACTTCTTTTGATTCAAGAAAGAAGGAAAACATTTCATTTTCCTTAGTCTTTATAGAAATAAATATAATACAAGTGGAGAAAACCATAACAGAAAGAGGGAGGATAGCATATGTGGACACTATATTTGTCTATATAAGGAGATGTTATACGTATGGAAGTGCAATTGAATGACTAATATCTACAAATTACATTTTCAGTACTTTGGCAACTTTTTACCTCAAGTGTATTTTCTGCTCTTCCAGACTTTTCTGTGGTTTCCACTTTGGTTCTGTGTGATTTATTGGGGAAAATACTCTTTCATTTTTAGTTCATGATTTGAATGCTATCTTCTGGCTGGATTCCATTTGACTTCACAGAAATCAATTTTTGGTTAAGATTTCATATCAGTCTTTCTGGAATATCCCAAGAGGAAGCCATGTTCATCTTGTAATTGTTTCGCCTCTCTTTCTTTCACAGTAATGCATATAATAAAAGGTGAAGCTTTGATCTTTTGAGTAAATAACAAATTGCTCTGCCATATCTCATGTTATATTATTTATGTCTGAAAAGCAGAGTTAACTCATTGTATCTACCCAATCAAACTGCTCTCTGCTGGTGTCTGTTATATAAAAAATAATCATTCTACTGCTTCTGTACATTTACTTTTCTGGGTCCTTACATATGAGAATACTACATAGGTTAAATTTTTGGAGGAGCATAATTAATAATTGCTCTTTGAACATGAAAATAGGTCAAAATATGAATGATGAATCTTGGATCAAGCCTAAGTAATAGACCTGTAATAGATGATCCTGTAATAGATGACCAAGACAAAATTTTAAGAAAAATCTGAAAAATTATAAGGCCTTTCTTTCTTTGTCCTGCTTAAAAAATTCATCACTGTAATCATTTTCCTTTAGTCTGGCTTTATATTCCATGTTAGAATGGTGGGGTTGAGGGGTAGAGTGAGAAGGACAAAGAGCTCTAATAATAATGATAATTTTTCTTTGTATTGGTGGAGATTGGAACCAGGGCCCTGAGCATGCTAAGCAAACATTCTACCATTGAGCCACACCCCATCCTAATAATAATAGTAATAATAATAGTAAAAAAACAAATCAAGCCAAAACCAGACACAGCAGAGACAAGTGTTGGTGAATGACATAAAAACCTAAGGTACAAACTAAAACTGACTCAGTCTTATAATGAAACAGGGACATTTCAACAATACTAATTGCTCACAGAAAAATTACTTGCAATATGGTTTATAGGAAGAATATTTTTCATTTTAAATCAAAGGATGCATTGATGCAGAAGTTACTTTTAGAAGTTTCTGTGCAAATGACCGTGGTATAAATACGTATAGGTTTTCATTATTTTACTATTGTTCCCTAAGTAATTTGTTTCCCAATGTGTATTTTACAAAATCTCTTAATTTTGCAAGTGAGAAATTTCCTTCTCTGAACTGGGAAAAATCAGTAAAAACAATAATGCTTTTGTGATGTCATTTTCACAGAGATAATATTTTAAATGAATTGATTGATTAGCAGCATACTGGATATCTTTTGTCACTTACTTGGCCATATTACTCTATGGCTTAGGCCTAGGACTAACACAACTTTGATTTCTCTGGTGACAATTCTTCTGTGAGAATCCTACCAACTTAATAGTCTATCCTATTGTCCTTCAAAGGAAGAGTCCTGAACTAGAAAACATTTTTTTTTAATTGTCAAACTTTATGGAAAAGTTGTTATGTATAAACAAAAAATTATTCAGCTGGATTACTTTAGGATTTACTTATTAAGAGCCTGATTTGAATAATGACTAAGTTATCCTTTAATATGCTTATTTGTTGCAAGGAGATTATTGAAATATCACAGAAAGCTCTTTCTCCAAGATTAAATCAAAGTTTCCTCCTCTTGATCTTTATGGTTATCAAGAATAACACACATTATTAAATCTTAAGTCTCCTTATTTCAGTGTATTTTTTAATCATTACACCCAAATATTTAAATGACTCAAAGACTCATTTGCTCAATAAACATCATTCAGTATATAAACATATACAGAAAGTACATAAATGCTGATAAATAAAAAAGAATACATTTTTGATAAACACAATACAATAATTTAAAGTGCGTGTGTACATGTGTGTATGTGAGTGTGTGTTTAATAATCTCATAGAAAAGTGGTAGAAGGACCCTTAAGTTGAAAATACCAAAATGTAACAGATTTAAAACTGTGAAAAAGCAGAAACAATCTGCATATTTAAGAGGTCATGACTGGTTATGCAAATTTTGGTGTAACACTGAAAGAAATATTACTCAACTGTTTGAGAAAAGTTTAATAACAGAGGAAGGACTTTGTGTCTAACTGAATTAACAGGGCATGTAGCAAAACATTAGTTATATGTGTTCACTTGAAAAGTCAACTGATGGGCGTTTTCCTTCTGAGTTGGTTAAAAAAAAATAGTAAAGAGAAATATAAAACATACAGATTCTATGAGGATAGATACTGTTTTTAGTTGGTAGCAATAGCTGCAATATGCCCTGAAAAAAGTGGAAAACATATCTTACATGTTTTGAAATCAGTTTCAGTAACTAAAAATTTCACATATAAAATTGGAGGCCCCTATTTTCTCAATTTCTTTTCAAGAAATTAGAATAAATGATCAGAGGGGAATGTAACCCATATGATAAAGGCTTTATTGCATTTCCATCTGAAAATTTCTGGTAGTAAAATTAAAAACAAATAAATAAAATCAAGAGGCTGCTGCAGAATTTCTAAGAGTAACCTTGAAAATACTAAAACAAAGTCTTTGGGAAAAACAAGGAAACTAGTTTTTAGTTCTGAGAATTCCTCTCAAGTGACACTTCATAGGGAAAAGGAACACAGTGATATAATGGAAAAAAAATCAACCTTAAACAACGTCCCCACATTAAATGTCAAGGTGAGATTCCTATGGCGTTTCACTATAGGAATGCTTAATGAAAACACAGGAGATTGTAGTGAAGTGGTTGGAGAAAGCAATCCTACAGAAGGCCAAAGCAATATATTACTTAGGTACTTGGGATTCCTTAATCCAGACACAGAGTTAACACTTGATAAACAAATTCTAACACTTAAATCTACATCAGGAGGGCTATGACTTTCCAGGAATGGATGATAGTATTAACCAGGAATTTGTTTCTGAGAAAAATATTGGATACTCAAATGGAACAGTGAATTAATATGGGGGCAGTAAGAAAAAAAAAATCTAACAGTAGTTAGAGGTCTCCATAGGTTGTCTTTAAACAGATTTCCTTTACTGGCAGAGATTATTTAATTGGTCTGTGTTCATTCCAATGCTTTGCAAGTAATAAGTAATAAATTTTTTTTGTATAAAAATGGGGCAAATGAAGTGTTCTTTCATTCAGGGCTTCTAAAGGAAGTTTTCATTTCATTCTCTGGTTTCTAACATGGACAACCATATTGACAGGGTAGATTGTTCATTTTTCTTTTTTTACTAAGAAATTGGATTTTAACATATATTCATCTCCTCATTCATTCACTTATTCTTCCATTCAATCAACAAAAATTTATTGAGTGTCTCTAATGTACAGTCCCCTTTGTAATGCAGTGATGTATAACACAGTGTCCTCGATTTCAAGGAGCACTTAGTCAAGGACTTCTTTCAGGCTCTGGTCACCCTGCTTAGGATCAGTGAAGTCCTGGGCAAGGTCTCTGATGTAATTTATCAATTTGAAAGAGTTGAAAATAAAACCTAAGGGCTATCAGAGCCATCTTTTCTCAGCAAGAATGTAGCCCAATCCCCAATCAGAGTAAGTTTAACTATTACTGAGAGACTGCTTTTTCTAAAAAGCCCATTAGAGTATCCCAAATGGCATTATAATATTTGCACTCAGCAGTCTCCAAAATGGCAGCTTAGAGACTTTGAAATCAATGGAGCTCTGCTCCAAGGGAATAACACTCACTGTGAGAGTGTAGCACAGTATGTCATCTAATGAATGATGCCAGCAGAATAAACTTGCATGGGAGATGTTATTGTGGTTTATTGTCTTTCTTTTTTCTTTCCTTCATAGAAAGCTGAAGGGAAAACAAAATAATGCAACTGACATTTCCCAATAGTACAAAATTAAGACCTTCGTTTTCTGCTTCTCTTATCCTTTGTACTGTCTTTTACCTACAGTTTCATTATTCAGTTTTCTTACGTAGATACTAGGTAGGTAGATAGTCTCTTCTGGATGAATTAAACTGTTTTTGGGATGCTTTGGTAAAATTTTTTTTTTTAAACTCCATTTCTGGTTTGAAGAGAGGATATACAAAAGAAAGGTGTCAACTAATTTTTATTGGCTATACTAGCTATGCATTTTCTTTTCTCCCTTCCCTCTCTCCATGGCTCCCTCTTTCTTTGGTTTTAATACATATTTATAGACTGTCTTCCCAGATACCAGAAAAATGGACATGAGAGAAGATGGATATAATTTTTGGTCCTGTGAATTTTATTTTTAACCTTGGAATAGCACATTTATTAAAAAGAGTAAGAACAATACAAAAAAATGAGAAGGAGAAAGTTGTGGAGAATGACTTGAATGAGCAAGATATTCTAGCATGTTTGCTGTTGGGAAAAAAACCTCTTTGATTAAATAGTTATACACAGAACTGAGAACTAGATGACAAACAAGAAGAAAACAGTCCAGCAAAGAACTGGGGACAGAGAGCTCCAAGCCGAGACACTGCAGGCCAAAGGCTCTGCTCAATTATTCTAAAAATAATTAAGTATCTGGTGAAGCCGACAGCATAACAGGAACACTTTTCTCTACATCATAAAATGACGAGGGAGAACTAGGTAAGGGGCAGACACTGTAGAGTCTTGGTGGCCTTGTTTTCTGTCAAATTTTTATTCAAATGGAAAACAATTGGAGA
Organism: Dasyprocta punctata; assembly: GCA_004363535.1. Classification (NCBI taxonomy): domain Eukaryota; kingdom Metazoa; phylum Chordata; class Mammalia; order Rodentia; family Dasyproctidae; genus Dasyprocta; species Dasyprocta punctata. Next base: position 111,847 of record RJWM01000863.1, on the reverse strand, counting down.
ATTTTAAGTTGAAGAGTGACCCAATTTGATTATAATTACTATAAAGTAATCACCGTGGCTGCTTTGGGGAGAACAAATTATTATTTTTTATTATTTTTTTTATTTAAGAGAAACAAGACACGGGAAAGAAAAACAAAAAGCAAAAGAGATAAACCACCACCACAAATCCACAACAGTAACTTTGTAGGTTTACAAAACAAAATGATAGGAATTTGACAATGGTTGCAATATTGCATATTGTTACCTTCAACTGGGTTGTTTAGATTAACAGATATAGGCATGTAAGATTTATCTACTCATATGAGTATTAACTGGAGAACAGATTATTATCTGTACTATAGCTATGCTACGGCAGGTGAGATGGCCATAAAGATAGATTCTAAGTGAATTCTGAAGGGAGAGCTAAAAGTTGCCAATGAGTTGACTAAATGTGTGATAGATGAGGTAGAAGACTTGAGGAGGATTTGTAAGTGTCTGGCTTGAGTAGGTGAGTGGTGATTTCTCTTAAGGAATGTGGAAGATTAGGAGAAAAATAGTTGGGGTTAAGTGGGTTCATATAGGTAATTATAAAGTCCTACTATGGGATATGTAAAGCTTGAGACACTCCCAGATACTCAGGCAGAGGTGACAATATGCATTTGACATACAATGTTGTAGTTCAGTGACATTATCAAGGCAAATCAAAAACTTAACTGTGTTGTAGTCATGTTAGAAACAATCATGTAGATTACAAAAATGAATTCAATATTGATACTATATTTTATGTACCAGGTTGTTATTTTGCGGTGTCTTTTATTTTTCTATTTTTTTGTAGCACCGGGGATTGAACTCACAACCTCGCACCTGTCAGATAGGAGCTTAAGTCACTGAGCCAAACTCCCAGCCCTACCAAGTTGTTATTACTTTGTAGTCTTATTCCTTCTCCTGTCTACCACTTGGGGTGGTGAAATAATTTGAAGAGCATATAAAACCAAAGATGAGCTGGAATTATAAACTGCCAACTCTGTATGGACAGAATCTCTTTCTGTCTTATTTACCAATCGGTATCCAGTTGACCCTGTGACACAATGCACTGCAGCATTAGATTTTCAATGACCTTATCATGCATGAAGTAACCAAGTGTAACTGTTAGATGACTGCAGTTATTTTCAGACCTTCATATTAACTGTTGTTTGTCATGGAAGTGTACATGCTCAAGCATGACATGGTTTTCCTTTGTATATGTCACGTACTCCAACTCCCAACCAACTACACAGAGGTCCCCTCCCCACCTTTGGTAATCCAAGGGCCAATCCAGAGTTCCCTCTATGCCATGGCTTTGAGATATGCTGTTTGCCTTTTTCTTCTCAGATTCTGTTCTCTTTTCATGATCCTTAGTCAACTTTTGGAGGTCTTTGGTGTATTTCTTTCCTATCACCTGGAAATTACCCTGAATAGAATTTATGAAATTTTTTGCTTATACTTTTGTGTAATTATTTGGTGACTGTCCTACTTTTCCATTATAATTTACACTGTTTGGTTTTGGTCACCTTTGTAAATAGGTAGACAATAGTAGACACAAAAATCAAATATGATTTCCAAACGACAATAAGTGTGGAATCTTTAACATATAAGACAGAAAAACAGTGCAAGGCTAATTTATTCTGTCTGATTTTCAACTGTACCAAGGGAAATTAATCAAATTATCAATGAAATATGCTCCAGAATGATGCATATATGCTATTTTTTTTTCAAGAAATGATGGAACACAAAAGCAGGGTATCCACGGCTCACACGTCTGTTTTTGAATTGGGATTATTCAGAGACTCCGACGGAATTTAATGTAGCCCAAATCTAGGACACTATCTGCTTCTGGAGAATCAGGATTCAATGTTTGTGCTTTACCCAGAGCACACAGGGCATGCCGTGGCATCTGTGACTTAGTCATCAAGGTACATTCATTTCAAGAGGTGCAAGGTCACCGCTTTCTCTCCTGCACCTTATTCATATGATGTGGGAAAAATATTCTCATATCTGCTTAGAAAAAAGATGTCTTTTCCCACATTACCGTGGAAATTCACCCTCTGTCACACAGTTTAAAAACTGTAAAATCTAACCTGTTTCCATAAATTAGCTTTTGTGATGATTTTTTAAAGATTATGTTGACAAGGGAATTAAAGGTCTAATTTCCATGCATGGGGCTTGATTTTTCTAAGTAGAAAAGGCTAATATTAATAAGTACCTTTTACTCCAATATATATTGTGACTTACTGGAAAGCGATTGTTACTCAGCATTTGCTAATTTGCTTTATTATAACCCCCTATTTCTACATCATTTTAATGTTTATCAAGCACTTTCACTTATTTGATTTTTCACAAGAGCATTCCGAGCTACGCAGAGATTAACATCCTCATTTTGTAAATGAATGAATTAAAGCTTAAGGAGTTTAAATAACTTCAGAGGCACAATAGTTTAATGAAAAGGGCATGCACATTAGAGTCAGGAGAGCTGGGTTTGTATACAGATTTTATTAGTTACTGGCTGTAGGACCTTAGGCAACTTACTTATTAACATCCTCCAACCTCTTGTCCTCTCTCGTTCTCCATCCCAGCCAAGTTTCATTTATTTTACCGTAAAATGATCGTGCTAATATTATTTATCTCCTATCATTGTTTTGAAGATTAAATAAGATGTGTCTGAAATTTTAAATAATTTTCCCAAACAATAAGGTTTTTTTTTCCAACACCAGTATTTTTTCCGTGACGTCATGCTATATAATAATAAAGAGGCTGCATGCCAGTAAATACGCTGGAGAAAAATAGCTAGAATTAAAACTCATGGGTTCGGGAGGAAGGTGTTGTATTTTCGGGTGCAGTGTGTTTACAACTTGAAAACAGAAGAAAGGAGGACTCTGGGAGCTTGTTCCTGAAATATTGTTTCATAGCCTGTGCACACAAATCCGGAGACAAAGGACCAGGCAGAGCGAGAGCAAACCCAAAGTCTCACTGTGTGCTTCCCTCAGGCAGAAGGGGAGGAGCTGCCCAGGAAGACTGCCTTGCTCTGTTTATGCTCTTTCTCGTAAGAGCTTTGGCTGTTAGTAGCCATTATCTAGGAATTCCTTGGACAGATGAGCTTTAAGTACATAGTACCTAGATGAAAGCAAATCTGTGACTCTTAAGACGCTTCAAAAGGAAACCATAATGTTCCCCTGAAGACAGACAGAAGCATCCCCCTGAGAAGATGTTTAGAAGGCTTCTTTCTATTTGAAGAGACCCCAGCACATATCATTCATTCCACAATGCTGAAAAAAAACAAACTGAAACCAGGGATTCCTTCACACACACACACACACAAATAGGCTGTGGCTCTCCTCTCTTTCTTCCTCCGATTCTTTCTTTCTTTCTTTCTTTCTTTCTTTCTTTCTTTCTTTCTTTCTTTCTTTCTTTCTTTCTCTCTCTCTCTCTCTCTCTCTCTCTCTCTCTCTTTCTTTCTTTCTTTCTTTCTTTCTTTCTTTCTTTCTTCTTTTTTTTCTGTCCCCAAAAATGCCTATGTAGGGACGTTCTGGTGATTAAATACAGGTCTTCACACAAGCTAGGGTACTGCGGTACCACTGAGGTACACCCACAAGCTCCTTATTTTTTTTCGTCATTCTAATTTCCTGAGTGCCTGTCCCCCAAAAATTTTACTTTTGGACTTAGTAATGTGGCCAAGGTCATGCAACAATCAGAGAACACACAAGTTTAAATTCATGCCTGGCAAAAATACCATTGTTTCCATTGATCCACACCATTTTGATGTGACTTGAGAATCCTCTCCGACACCACCGCAAAAGAGGTTAACATTTTGCAACGTATGAAGTAAGCCTCAGTGAAATTTTAGGTTGAATTTAGCATCTTTAACTTTTTAACATTGCTGTTGGAGATGACACCATTTCCCTTAGTTCATCTGAAATCTAATTGAAGAGAGCAGTTGTATAAATAGTAGGGGTGGGAGTACAGGAAGCATTTGAGAATTGTCCTGCGCTGTTAGTGCAATTCTGTTCATTTCCACCCACTGACTAATCATTGCCCAATATAATAAACAAAGCCAATTGGTCTGCATTTGGTTAGGGTTCCTAAAGCAAACAATGTTCATGCCCCACTTAAGATAGAGAGGTTAATATCAAGAGGGAAAAAATATGAAACAATGACAGAAAAAAAAAAAAAACGTTGTTTCTTAATTTTGCACAAGATGAGAGTCTTAGGCAGTTGTCAGTGGTATTTGTATAAATGAAGAGCATTGGTTTAATCTAGGGGTTATAGGGATAGAGACAAGGTCAGGCTGATAGGGAGGAGGTCATGATGCATCTGGTAAGGACAGATAAAAAGAGGTCCTTGTTGTCTACGGAAAACATGTGGGATCCCCAAGCTGCCATGTGTGTGGGCATGGATAAAACTGCGGACCCAGGTGGACCTGCTTCTACCATCTCCTGTCTGCCCACCCTGGGCACACTTCTTGCAGTGTAATGTGGTCATTCCCTGAAGCCAGCAGACATTATGCTTCCTTTGGTGGGCAACTATTCTTCTTCACTTATATCTCATCTAACTGGGCAACTAAAGTGTTTGGTAATTGATTGTTGTTTTGTGCCATTATTTCCAATACGTTATAGATTATAAAATGCATGTATGCATGTGTGTGTGTGTGTGTATGCATGTGTGTGTGTCTTTGGATTCTGTGCCTGCGTTCATGCCTGCAAATATATGAAACTGAAAATTGCGTGGCAAGTCTCAAGAAAATATAACTTGAACTTGAAATGCACAAGTCATAAAAGCTATGAAAATTGGGATTTATTAAAGCAGAGAAAAGACCTGCCTGCTGTAACAGTAAGTAGCAAAGAGCTTTACAGAGCGAGGCACTGAATGTCTGACACATATATTTTTTTATGTACAGTTGCTTTTCCTACAATCTATTTTTAACGAGCTTTGGAAACTTGCTGGAAAATAAGAAGGGAGCATCATTTTATTTCTGATGTAGCCATCGGCTAAATGCTGTTTAATATTCTGATTTCTACTAGTCAACTGATAAATCATTACTAAGACCTATCCAGGAAAAGACATGGGGCAGGTTGACAGACAAAATACAAAAGCACACCTCTGTCTTTACAAAGCTTACTGTCTGCTTGGGAAGCAAAAATAAAAGCCTAACAAAGAAATTAATTATATAAGAAAAGATAGAATAAATTTGAGGATAGTGACACAGACAGATGTATGAATACAAGAGAAGGAGGCTTGTCTTTTGAGGAGGTTGACAATGTCAGCTTTATCACCAGAAAGAGGGGCAAGAAATGTGTTTGTTTCAACTAAGAGTAGTTGGACAGCATTTTGAGAGAGGGGAGGTGATGTGAAGAAAGATACATGGTTATAACTTCAACTGTCCTTTTATTTCAGTTAATAATGTTTATTGAGAACCAGATCTGTTTCTGGCTGTGTTATAGGTATCCAGAAGTCCGTGCATTTCTTTTGATTATTATTTCTAAAAATTTCGAACATGATTTGGCAGAGGTTGTTGAGAATGGGTAGGATTTGGGCTCTGGAGAAGAAATAGCATCTCAGTTTGATCATGAACTTGTTAAATGACCTTGAGCAAGTTCCTAAATCTCTCCAAGATTTTTTTCTCCAATCAATGAACTAAGATGGATAACTGTAGTCGCCCCCATGCCCCCAAGTTATTTGTGAGCTTTAAATGAAACAGTGCATGTAAAGTACTCCTACAGTGCCTGGCTGACAGCAATTATCCAGTAAATTAAAGCCCAAGCCCAGGTCTTGATGCCGCATTAACTTACTCACGATGAGCTCAGACCGCAGATCTTTGGTGCTGTTACTTCCTTTTTCAACCCTACCATTTCTCTTACAATCCTCAGATTTCCCACTTGATAGTCACACGTTAAATGCTACACTTCTCATGGTTTATGCCTGGCATTCTGCTTTATTGGCCATTTTATAACAGGACCCTGTCACCTACTCATGTGGTTTTAGTCACCATTAGTTCCCTGGTGACTGCCCACTGATACTTTGCTCCTTTACCCAAAGATTCTCTTGTGAGCCCCAGAACCACAGCATTCTCCACACGTCCACACTGCCGCCTCAGAGCCACATGAAATGCAGCATATCCACCTTTTTCTCCCTCTTCGGTTTCCCAGTTACTTGAAGACATTGCTCTTCAGTGAGCTGCCAGGAATCACCTTGGGGTCAAGCTAAGTTTTTTCTCCCTTTCTAACTTTTTCACATCCAAACAATCATCTTATCTTGTAGATTCATTTATTTTATTTTCTTTTATAAATTTCTCTTCAACTTCACCCATTCTCATTCTCTAACCTCTTTGCTATTTCAAACACTGTATCTTCTATTATTAAATTCTCACTCGCAGGTGTGACATGAAGCATAAAATCTGCATCTTTCTAAGCCTGGGTGTGTTCTGAGGTCCAGCCATCAGCACCTATGCTGTGGACTTTCTTTCAAGGTCCTTCCAAGCTTGCTCCTCATCAGTCTGTCTTCGATTCAACAAACCCAAGTCTAGCATTCATCTGTTCAGAAACCTTTATAGACTCCCTAAGATGTAAATGAATGGATAGTCCAACCTGAACTGTACATCATTCCAAGCTAGGTTCTGGATCTTCTCACCGTCATGGGTAATCCAGTCTTATTTATGGCAGGAAGGTATTAGGGATCGTGTTTAAGTTTGCTGGTCTGGCTGAGGGATGACCTGCTTGCAAATCCTGGCCAAAAGGCAAGGTCACTAATAGCATCAAACTATTAGCACCAAGCTATGATGGTTTATTGAGCGACTATATTCAGGTGTATATGCACAAAGAACATTTTCCACCATGGAGTAAACAGTCATCATATGAATTAGCTATTGTTATTTTCAATTCTCTTTGCAACCCGAATCCTCAATCTGTACTCAGATTTTACAATCTCTTTGTTTTCTATTCTACTGAATAATCCCTACTTTATCTTATTATTTCTGTCCCTATTTCTTTTCTTATCCATGGTCCCAATACTTTATGCACACCACCAGGCAAGTGCTTTACCACTGCGCTACTGACCTGTCCCCTCTCTTATTTCTTAAAAACTGATTTCTTTGTTACTTGTGAAGCTTCACTTTATTCAGACAGATATAAACACTGTTTTCTCTTTATTTCCAGTGCTATACTTTCCCTTCATCTAGTTGTTTATGTGTGTTTTTCCTTGCTAGCTTGAAAGTACCAATGAACTAAAGAAAGTACCAATGAACTAGACAGGTGCATACGATTCACAGAGCAAGCTGATTTTCCTTTCTCACAGGGCATATTTTACATTGACAGAAAGACCAAATAACAGATGCATACTTAACCACTATAAGCTTAAAGAATTTAAGATGGATCCCTGAGGAATGACCGTATTTCCCAAGTCTTTTAAGATTGTCCTCTTTTACTCTAAGTTCTCAGGACTTACAGAAGAAGCAGCATCTTGATCTGAGTATTAAAACTACTCTTCATGCTATTTCAGCCCATAGCATTTGCAGTTAGATTTCAAGCTCATGGTTGTGCCAACTTGAATTTCAAAGATACTTAATGGGGAGGTCGAGCTGGAGTATGATTTGCAGTATTTCCCTAGGCTTTGTGTCACTCTACTTGGTGCATCAGAAGTTAATAAACTGCAAGAGGACTTCATAAATTAAAATGTGGTTGTGACTCATCAGATTGTTCATTGTTGTGCTGTGATGGTGTTCATCAGCTTTTTGGGGCGATAGACATTCTGCTCAATGCCAGCAACATTTTAACTTTGGTCCCAGGCTCCAGAGGTAGTTCAGGAAGGCAGTGTGGGTGGATGAAGGTGAGTTGGAACCCAGAGCCCCACTCACGTTCCTAGGCAGACCTCACCTCGCCTGGGACTCTTTTGTCTACGCAGCCTAACACGGCTGTCTCTGTGGGGTGGGAAGCAGCACAGGTCTTTGGAAAACATGTGTGTGCGCCTGTGTGACATCTCTGCTACCATTCTCCTGCTTTTCTGTTTTGGCTACCTGCCACTGAAATGAATGGCTTTCAAATTGCTTGAAAAGTGAAATGGCACTTTTGTATAATTTTAGAACAAGGGAGCCACTCTTGCTCTTTTTTAAACTGACTTAGACACTTGTCAGTTATTTGAAGGGGTTTATAACTTTGTCACCTATGTAGTCGTTCATGTTCTTACAAAGCAACTACAGTCAGTAAAAGAAATACTTTTTTTTTTTTTGACAGAAAGCATAAGCACTGAAACATTATTTAATTTGAACTAGATTCTGAGTATTCAGTCCCTTTTCTCTAGGATTCAAACCTCCCTCTCCACATTTGCTTGTTTTACCTGCCGGGTAAAAGACATCAAGGACTTTCACACAATGAATCTGGAGTCATTTTTTTTTTCTTTGTACATTTGCTAAGCAACTGGTCTATTGAGTAGGATTCCTTTCTTTTGGTTTAGTACTTCCAGATTGGACATTAAAATTCATTTTTATTTATCATGCTTATCATAACACATGTTGAAGATTGTAGAATTGCATTGACTTATTTCCACCATGGCTGGGGAGTAACTTGTAATGCCTTACATATTATATTTTGAAATGAAAGTATTCGTAATCTTGGTATACAGAGAGAAAAAAAAGCTTAAAGCCTACAGTTTTTGTATACTTTGGAAGTTACCCACAGTTTCAGAAACACTTCTGGTAAAGCAGAAAAGAGAAAAGAGGATAGAAAAAAATTTCATATAAATAAATAAAAAACATCTGGGCTGACAACTTGTATAAGTTCCAGATTTCTGCAATTTAAAAAAAAAAAAAAAGCTAGACTAAGCGTTAAACCTCTGAAAGGCAAGGTTTGTAATGGAAATGTTAAGTGACCCTTAAAAGGCTTAAGAGGACATTGTCAAATAATTTAAGGTCAAGTTTTGACCAAGTTTTAAATTGTTATAATCTGGTAGGAAATATGTTCCAGATTTTTAATAATTTTTATTACATAACTTTGCATTTATTCATGAAAATTGATGAAAATGTAATAGGCATTTTCTATTTAGAGCCATACCTTTGGTTGTAAATTGATAAGAATGAATACAATTTTTCTTTCCATGATAAGAGCTATGATGATATAAAATCCATGTTACTACTACAAAGTCACCATGTAATTTATACTGCCTAAAATTCCTTTGTACTCAAGTTACACATAGTCATGTATAAACAAATGCCCACATGTAAAAAGAAGAGAAATTTGAGACTACAATAAGAAGCACAAAATTTTCCAGCTATCATAGCGCTACTTTATTGTCATTCGTTTTTGCTACAAATTTTTACAGACTGTGCTTCTGTGCTTTTTCTATACTCCAAAGCAACTTGGCCCTCAAATTCTGCTAATAGAGTCCAAATTGTTCTATAGATAGCAAAGGAATTTTATCTTCAAATCCTTTCATCTGATTTGTCATCAATATTTGATGTCATGTATCAATTTCTTCACTGATTGTCACTTAGATTAAATTATAGCAATTCTTTTCAAATTGCTTCCAAAATGATTTTGGATACACCTCACTAAGATCTTTGAAGATCCAGTTTAATCTTGGCATACAGGAAAAATGTTTTACAAATATTCACTTTAATAAATCTCACACCTCAGCATATAAACTTCTGTACAGATTTGTCATGCAGGCAGTAAGCACCTATATTATTGTCAGAATTTGGTCAAGTAGGGTGAATTTCTGTATCATTTATTGTAACACAACTTAGAAGAAAGTGGTACATGGCATAGTTATAGCCATGCACTAATGAAATCAGATTTATTTATCATACAGTAAGTTTTGGTTGTTTAATTCCTTAAAAAATTCACTCAAAATTGCAATGAACTTTTCAACAGGTAAATCTCAAAAGAAGAGAAATGAAAGAAAGACACTAAAGTATTTCACAGAATGCTCAAATGGCATTTGCAGTAATTATTTAAGGTTTGATACAAGTTGAGAAGGTGCAAAGAAGAAAAAAGAAAGATAAAAGAGCTATGAATGGAATATTGGAAAGTGCTTTCTTGACTGGGGAATGAGTGTCTAAAGCATGTTTGAAAGAATTATTTTTCCTTTTGTTTGATTTTTTTTTTCTCCCCACCTTCGACTGGAGCATCACAAACTAGTCACTCCCAGAGGCAAAGTAGAGAAATAGATAAATGCATGGTCTGATCTGATATGGCAAATTGGCTGTTCTTGTATTTTTTCTTGTATCTATTTCCAGTCAAGCACAGACATGCTGATGAGAAAATGTTTGGATTTACTGAACCCAAAGAATGAATGCTGTGTGCATATGTGTGTGTGTGTGTGTGTGTGTGTGTGTGTGTGTGTTGCAAAACAGGTCTCTCTTTAACATCTTTCTCTTTGGAGTTTTGGAGTGTAAGGCAAAAGACAGAGATGGGTGTAGGGAGAAGCTTTTACAGACCTCCGAATTCTGAGCACTAATACCAGTGCTGCATTCTTGCCATTCTTGTCATCACTTAGTCTTAAGTTTCCATTTTTCTTTCTCAAGGTAGTCTGTTTACTAAGGTTTACTGGTTCCCAGGTTAAAACAAAATGAAAACAAACAGGGAAGTTTATGTCACAGGACGACATGAATAGAGAGATCAGCTTGTGACCCCACACCATATAAACAAAGAAATTCCCTGATAAGAATGACCACCCAACCCTGAGTCTGTCCAGCAGCGCCTGGTAAAAGCTGATGCCTCTGTAGTGGCTGGGAGACGAGGTCTGTGCAGGAGCCTAGAGCAATATCTCCACCCGCATTAATGGCTTTGGTGCATTGATTGAAGCCTAACCCTTGCTCTTGGGAGGAAATTTTGCTTGGGTGCCATGATTCTTTGCAGAACAATTGATAGTTGTGAATACACAATCATAAAACTTTTTCAGTGAAAAAAATATACGAACGTGGCTTAAAGTATAATCAAAATTCAGTGTGACCGTTTGAATCTTTCATAGTATTGCTGCAGATTACTTCCTGTAGTGTAGCAAAAGGCCAGGCAGTTATATTTTATCTCTTAAAAATCAGTGAATACATTATAGCTTTTGCTACTTTAAATAAGAATCATTAAACAAATTCATAAATCAATGAAGCAAACAGACGCATTCTTTAATTATCATTTCTGTTCAGATGGTTGGTTCATATAATGTAATTATTTATTATTTCCCAGTATTACATTGCAAAGGCTTGGTCTGGCCATCTCATATTTCATCCTGTCCTTATTTTAAAATGTTTTTATTTTCAAATGACAGCAAAAAAAGAGTAGCCTTTGTAAGTAGTCCATTGTGAGATGTTACTTTGTTGCCGTGGTTATTGTTGGGTGTGTTTTCTTTTGATTCTGGAAATTTCTGAAATCTATTTCTCAAACTCAAGAATTTTCAGCTTGCCCGGTGCAGTAGGCATGCTGGTAATTCCAGTTACTCTGAATCTCAGACTGAATGGTTACAAATCTGGGATCAGGCTGGGCAACCAAATGAGACTCTGTCTCAAAATAAAAATAAAATGAGCCGGGCGTGGTGGCGCACACCTTTAATCTCACCACTCGGGAGGCTGAGTCAGGAGGATCATTGTGAGTTTGAGACCAGCCTGGGCTACAAAGTGAGTTCAAGGCCAGCCTGAATTGCATAGTAAGACCCTGTCTCATAAAACAGGGCCGGGGCCTTAGCTCAGTGGTGCAAGTGCCTGCCTGGCAGACGTGAGGTTGTGAATTCGAACCCTGGTACCAAAATAAATAAATATTAAAAACAAATAAATATTAAAAATAAATAAATAAATAAAAATAAAAGGGCTGGTGACACAGATCAGTAGTAAAGCACTCGTCTAGATGCACAAGGCCATGAGTCCAATCCGCAGTACTACAAAAAACAACAGCTCAACTCCATTCATGTTTTTCATTAACCTGGTTCAGGGAATCATCCCAAACCATCCCAAGTTTAGTTAATTTATCTCTGCCCACCCCACCTTCAGCTCATAAAATATTAATTGTACCTTTTATGGTTAGAAAAGTGAAGCAGATTTCAAGGAAAAGGGTTCTTTTAAGTCAGATTCTTCCTAGCCTTAAAAGCCCCTGAGATCTCACATGGTCTGCCATCATGATCTTGCTTTGCAATACCAGGGGCAGCTGAATTAAATGGGGATGTGCACTTGCTTGCATATACGTGCAAAGTTGTATGTGTGTGTGTGTGTGTGTGTGTGTGGTGCAGAAGGTGTGTTTTCCCGTTTTAGATACAGGAGAGGTGAAGACCTGTTCAGTCTTTGTGTGGGTGTGATACTGGGGATTGAACCTAGGGATTTTGCCCTGGGCTACATCTCTAGCCTTTATATATATAATTTTGAAACAAGGTCTTGTTAAGTGGTTAAGTTGTCTGGTTGTGATCAAATTTATGATCTTTTTTGCCTCAGTCTCCCCCACTAGATCTTCAGGCTTGAGAATAGTTCTCTTTGACTTGATGTACTACTCTCCAGACCCTCTGTGGTGATGGCATGGCTCTGTGACTCTGCAGGGCGCCCCCTCACCTTCAGTAGTAGAGGGTGGCCCCACTCACTTGGCTTCTGTGGTGGCCTCTGAGTCACTTCATTGCAGGAGGGAGTGGCCTTACCCTGTGGCCTGGGCTGGGAACCCAAGCCCTGATGATCGCTGATGAGTTTTGGGGTCATTCTTCCCTTTCCTTGAAGGACAGGGAGCTCTCTGGGCTGGTCAGGTTCTGCAGCATTCAACAAGCCCAGCCACTACCTTCATTCCTCTTGCATTTTCTGTCTTATGTAGTAAAAACTGAGAGCGCTTTTACTGGTATAATTTCATCTTTACTCTCGTCTTCTGCAGAGATGTCTACACTCAAATAAGACGCACCCATCACCTTTTGCTCCAAGGTTCATTCAACCGCATGCTTAGTATTCTGCTTACATGGAACAGTTCTCATTTTTTTTGCAACATAGGCAGCCCTCTAAATCTCCAAGGTCTGACTCCTTTTGTTCACAATTCCATTTTTTGAGGTGCTAAGGTTGGAACCCCAGGTCTCGTACAGACTAGGCAAGCACTCTACCACTGAACTACAGCCCAGCCTAATAATTCCTTCTGTGAATCAACTCTTTTCTCATGCTTTTTACTTTAAGCAGTGAGGTGGACCTAAACCATATCTTTGGTGCTTTGCTTAGAATCTCCACAGCTAAATATCCAGCTCACAAGTTCTACTTTCCACAAAATATGAAAAACTGTTCAACCAAGATCTTTGTCACATTTAACAAGTATCATCTTTCTTTCAACTTCTAATAAGTATTACTCATAAAAACCTTTTTTAATGTCTATGTTTCTATGGACATCGTGTTTATGATTATTAATGTACTCGCTAACAGGAAGTAAGTTTTCTCTCTAGCTCACCTGGTCTCCTTTTAAGTCTTTACCAGAATGTTTGTTAGTGTTTCTATTTTTAGCAACAGTCCCTTCAGGGAAATGTAGTTTTTTTTTTTTTTTTTTTTTTATAACCTGTACGTTAAATTGGGTCTAATCTCTGCCATCACCAAGCAGCAAAGCCACTTCCACACCGGTATTAGTTACCTCAGGCTACCATAATGAGACACTACGGGCTGGAGGATTTGAACAACAGGCCTTGACTTCTGACAGTCTGTAGGCCAGCAAGTGCAAGATCAGGCGCTGACCAAGTCGTTTTCTGGGCCTCTTCTGAAGAGAAGGTCTTCCTGGCTTTTGAATGTCTGTATCTTGCCATACTTTCACGTGGTGGTGGGGCAACAGGAAAAGAGAGGAGAGGGGAGGGGAGGGGAGAAGAAAAGGAGAAGAGAAGGGAGATCTTTCTCTACTAATAAGGCCACAGTCCTGCTAGATTAGGGCTCCACACATATGACTTAACCCAATTGTGTGTGTGTGTGTGTGTGTGTGTGGCACCAGTGATTGAACTCACAATCTCGGGCCTGCCAGGTAGGCACTTAAGCCACTGAGCCAAACTCCCGGCTCCACACCTATGAGTTAGTGTAGCCTTAATCAACGCCCAAAAATCTTGTCTCTAGGTATGTAGAAATGTTGAGGAAGCACAAGTCAGTCCATAATAGTATCTTATGCTGATGTGATTGAATTTTATATATGGAGTATGTAGAGCTTGAATAAAGATCACACCTTTGAGATAAAGATTATTTACCAGATCTTTCCGATTATGAGATTATAATGCCATGGCGGTAAAGCGGATGTTCCTATTAGGCAACATATTCTGACAACTACAAAAATGCAGCAGCAACCGACTTCTACAAGAGCACGATGGATAACTTTTGTTTTGCAAAGGTTTTGCAAGCCTATGTGATAAAAATTGCATTCTCATGTGATCCCTATCCATTTTAACTCGACACCCCCTCCAGACCTGTCATATTTCTCAGCATACATTTTAGCTTTAGGTTAACAGGCAATACATTTACAAACTTTCTGCAGAAATCGCCATGGAAAAGCAAATTATTGCCATTGCTGTAGTATGTCTTGTCACCAAAAATAAAAAGTGAAACAATAGAGGCTAGAAATATAAAAACATTATTTATTCATAAAATTCAGGATCCAAGAGTAGTTTCAACAAAAACTGAAATCTTTTGAAGTGGTACTCAGGTAAGTGAACAGAATGCATAATGCATATTTCAAGCTTCATAATCTCAATTGAATATCTAGATTTTTACTAACAAGTTTTACAATATGAAAGAAAAAATTTCCTAAGCCTTTAAGTCTTACATGTTTCTGTATAGGGATTTTCTGTCCTACCTTCTTTCTGCCTCTTCCTTTTTCGCTCTCTCTGTCTGTTTTTTTCTCATGTTTTAAAAAGAGATAATTTTAATTCTTGGAGAATTATGGTTGGTAGAGCACAAACAATTCAGCTAAGTTTTCTAGGTGCTGTATAGTTTAAAAGGCATTCATATGTCTAAAGATAAAATTATTTTATATTTGCATTTTATTAGTATTGATGGATAATTTATTTATCACTGATTTTCAGACATTTTAACAAAAATATGATAATCTTCCGATTACTTCTGGGCAAGTATTTTGTTGGGGCAGAAATAGATGGGACAATGTAGCAGATGTAGTAGAATGCATGTCTCTCAAAACTTATTGGAGCACTGGGATTATTTAAAAATCACATGCTTCAATAAAAGAATGGCATCGGTTCTTGAAATGAAATGTATTACCATGATTAAGGGAGAAGGGTGGGAGAGAAGGGGAATAAAAGACTGAGTGAGGGTTAATGTCCTAATTGTAGCTAACCCTTCACTGAGAGCTCTAGACTTAGATCTCTCATGAAAGAGATAAGTGCTGTGTGAATTCTAATGCTGAGTCAAGAAAAGTCTACAGTTTCCACCTGGCTCTCCCTCTCTTGGTGAGCTTATCCTGGGGAGAGTCACAAGCATGGTTCTTATAAAGGATATGTAGCATAAAATTAACCAGCAATAATAAAATAAGCAATATTCTCTCTTGTGAATTCTGTGGACCTGTTTCTTTCAAGATCCTTTATCAGTTTTTATTATTTATCACCCACAACAGTGTTACAAAGTCAGATTTCAAATAAATGCTTGATTACCAGTGAACTCAGCAAAGAAGTCACTCGTGTCTCTGATAAATCAATGTACTTCTGACATGAATGCTGGTGAAATCTCTGTTTACCGTAACCAATAAAACAGAAATGAAAAGACAAAGGCATGTGCTGACACCAAACTTGATGAACAGCAGGAATGACTTCTTTGCTGAATTGGAAAGTAGTTTTTGGATACTAGCATATTTCTTCGAACTTTAATACTATTCATACTGTAAAAGGTATAGACAAACCGTATTTTAAAATTCTGCCTTTTAACATTTTCTTTGTCAATTCCTAAGTCTTCACAATTGATGCAACAAAGTTATCTTGTGATACTTGCTCATTTGTCTTGTATAAATATTCACAGCATGGGCAGTTTCAAATGACTAATGAAATCTCCCAGATTGCAGAGGCAGGAAGAGATGGCTACACTCTATAGTGTTTTCATCATGCAGACACAAAGGAAGTAATAATTTCAAAAATATAATCTACACTAAAACATAGTAAAGTATTAGAAAAATAATTTTGAATCTTTACTATTTTGATTTCAATATAATTTACTTAATTGTACATTAATTTACTTTATTATAGTTTAATTTTTTTAATAATGGCTATATTGAACAGCTGCCATGAACAGCTCCTGAAGATTTAAGAACTGGTTCTTGTAAGCAAGTGAACCCACTCCAATACATCGGTGCTGCCAATCACCATCTCATTTGCTATCTTGACTGCTAACTGTGGTTATTCCCAAGCCAGAAGTGCCACTCCCAAGTGTCCAACATACCCAACTGTGAGAAATAATAATGTTGATTGCTGTTTTAGACCACCACATCTTGAGAACAATTTTTATGCAAACTATAGACAACTAGCATGCCTGTAAACTACATTAGAACTTTTCAATAAAATGTAAATTTTAAAAGACTAAAATAACAAATCCTGTCAAGAACAATCAAAGCCTAAAACATAATTCATTTTACATTTTGGGGAAAATTTTTACATACAAAGAAAAATGATCTTTTTAGTGAGAAAAACGATGGCAAACATTGTTTAGTTATTTGATGTAAGTACAGAGTGTTAGGGGAAAGAAAATCACTAATTAAATGACATACACAGTGAACTAAGATGTTTCAAAATTAATTGCTTCATACACGATGATGCTTTATGATTCTCGAAATTTTAAAGGCTATGTTTACTGATCTTGATTTTGAATTATTCTAATTTGATGGATTTGATTTGGATGCAGTACTCTTTTTTGTTTAAAATGATATTTCAACCTCAAATTCAAAGAGAAAATTTGTTATATAATTAACATAATAAAAATTAACAATTACAAATACTTATTAACTTTATAAGACTAGACACATCATATAGTCCAAAAATAATCAGACATTAGTTAGTAAAAACTGCCTAAGTTTACATTATGAAGATTGAACATTATTCTTTTGTGAATCAAATGTTGTCTCATTTGAATATTTGGATTTATCAATATGAAAAACAACTTCTTTCTCTCCTTTCTCCCACAAGGGTCTCCCAAATGCACACAATTAGATTAAATACAAATCACATAAATTGTAGTTCATGATTCACTGACATCATTTACCTGTGTTTGAGTCCTGTTTATTATTTTTAACTTTTCTTGTAATACAATATCAGTGTATCCGAAACCCCAAACTAGATTATTAACAATAGCTTACACTTTCTCCTGTTTTATTCTTTCAAACTGTCGTGTAATAGCTTTTTCCTCTGTAAGTGCTATGGAGTGAAACATTGTGTCACGCTGAAGTTTATACATTGAGGCTCTGTGCGGAGCTGTGATAGGGTTAGGAGATAGTTAGGTTTAGATGCCAACACGAAAGTGAAGCTCTACCACGGGACTTGGTGACTGTGGAGAAAGAGGACCGAGGTGTTTCTCATGCAAGCTTGCAGTGAGAGGCTGTGGAAAGGGACTTCTGCAAGAATTCATTCTTCATGTAGCTTGATCTTTGACCACCAGGCTCCGGCACTGAGAAATAAATACCTATCGTCTCAGCTACCCATCACCAACCTTTTGTTATAGCAGCCTAAGTGAAGTCATGAAAACAAAAAAACAAAATAAACAAACAAACAAAAAAAAAAACTGGAGTTCTAAATCGTGTTACTAGTTTTCTAAACATTGTTGTATTTTTTATTATATTTTCTAAAACTTGTTTTAGAGGAATATTTGTACACATGTAGTCATCATGTTGTAATCGTATCTACCCTCTACTACTTTCTCTTGCTCTCTTTTCTCTTTCCTTCCCTTGTGTTAGTCTTTTGCTGGCCTTTGAAAAAACTTTCTTATTGTGTTTGCACTGAGAGCAACTGATTTGTCTTTAAAGGGAGATTTTTGTGTAATTATGATGTTCATACATTTATTAACTGCTTTCATATACACTGGAAAATTTGTTTTAGAAAAAATAGTTGCTTGCCTATTTGTTTTTTCTCATAATACCTATTGATATATTTAGAAAAATAAAGAGGACAATTTGGGAAACAATGACATCGTGATAAAGAGCCAGACTTTGTACACAGAAATCAGCCAAAATCTAAATTCTATAATTTACTAGCTGTTTGTCAGAGGAAAAGTTGGTTACTATTTTGCGGTCTTCATTTTCCATCTATAAGGTAGGGAACAGTGATATTAATCTATGTAGGTATAAATGTGATTTGAGATGATAAATAAAAAGTATCTAATACTTGTGTGATGAAGTCAGCTAAAAAGAACAAAATTACTTAGTGGAAAATTGAAATTTATCAAATCACTTTGACTTTTTTATTTACTTGTTTTTTGCTGAAGTGGTTGATCCAAATAAATTTGAATTCCAGTGACATTTTAAAATCATATTCAAATTACCAGACTGAAACTATTCCTAGCTATCATTTGTTGTAAAAGAACAGACTGCTCTGTAAGTGATAGTGAAGGCACAGCTTGATATCATTTAGCAGCATAGCCAAATTCAGATAAGAACAATCAATTGCTTCCAACATTACCAAAAAATGAACAGAAACTTGTCAAAGGTTGTGTGATAAAGTTGGGGATGGAGATTTAATTTGGCTTGATCTATT
Organism: Dasyprocta punctata; assembly: GCA_004363535.1. Taxonomy (NCBI): domain Eukaryota; kingdom Metazoa; phylum Chordata; class Mammalia; order Rodentia; family Dasyproctidae; genus Dasyprocta; species Dasyprocta punctata. Next base: position 93,193 of record RJWM01000863.1, on the reverse strand, counting down.
CCACTATAACTCTAATTCCTTACTATTTATTGTAATTTCCATGGTCTTTTACCATAGAATCAAAAACATATGAACATTTAAGTGACTTTTAAATGTAGATTAATCTGGGCATTTATAATAATGATGGCATGAGAGGGAAGAATTCATGCAGGGAATTTAGTTCATTAAAGTGATAACCTGTTATTAAATACATACCCTCAGTGTATGCTAAGTCCAGTCCCGTAGCTTAGTCCAAAGCAATCTTTGTTTTACAGATTCAGTGCATGAGAAAACTGACTCTCACTAACTTAGAAGGTCTTATTCCCCTCACAGATGTCTATTTCAGAGTCTGGGTTGAACACATTTGTACTAACAACATTAACCACCACTTACCTTCTATTTTTCCTCAGGAAAGAAGTAGTTTTATTTATTTATTTATTTATTTATTTATTTATTATTAGAACTCATATTTCCTACAGGAAAATATAAAAAAAAACCTTAAAATTTCACTTTACACTTTACTTAAAAGTTTGATCTTAAATAGCCTTTCTAGTATTTACTATAGTAATCACTTCTAACTATTAATGCTGATGAATTTTTGTAGACAGGTACATAATAGCTACCAAACCTATGTAACTTCCAGTGAGCCCCTTAAACACATTTTTTAGAAATACAGAACTACCTACAAGTATGATCACATGAGTGTAACATACATATCACTTCCATTAAAATGCTTAAGAAACAGAATAAAATAAATAGTAAACTGCTACTTCAAACTTGAAAGGAGCCTGCTTTTACCAGGATAATATAAAAGCTCACGAGGTTGAGAAAACTGATATCTGAAGGAAAATCTCCTAAGTGTTTAAGTGCCAGGCAATAAAATAAAAGTATAAAGATATCCTTATATAAGAAACAAATCACAATTTTCTAAAAGCCAAATAGCCCAGTGGATAAATCTTTTTTTGTTTTGTCTGCCCTGTGGAAGAGGCCAAGGAGATAACGTTTTTTAAATAAATCTAGAAGCTTTTCTCATTTAAACTATCTTTGCTGGGATATTTATTCCAAGAAGTAAAATAGTTCGGTGGCCTTTATAAAACAAAACAGAACAAAACAAAAACCCCACTATTTTTGCTGCTAACAATCAATATTGAGTTTCCTTTTTAAATCTAACATTTTAATTTTATTTCCTCTCTAGGTATAAGATTCAGCACAATTGTAAAGCCATGCTATGTAATTTTAAAATGTCTTAAAGCATACATTTCACCTCAGCTCCATGTTATTTCAGGGATATATTATCATGAAATTATTATCTTTTCTGCCATTCATTATAACTACCTATTACCTTAGATCATGTAAAAGGCTTCTAATATATTACTAGGTGTATGGTAAAATAAAGTTGGGTGGAGTTGTATGTGCTTACCGACAACATAAAGAATGAGCTTGCTCGGCAATTTCTCCTTTTAAGACATCGGTGATTCCATTTTAAAAGATCTTTGCTCATTCACAATTTCCTGTGAGAGGTCGAGTAGGCAGCTTGAACTTTTTTGGGCATTAATTTAGATACAGTTTGTTCTAGAATAATTTTCTGTAGAGATCATCTCTCACCCAGTCACATATTTTCTCGCCTGCCTCAGTGGGTATGCCTCCAAATTCTAAAGCACCACAGAGAGAACCACTTTCTTATCTGGTGTGCCACAGACCAGTGGCATTGATTTAATTTGGTCTTCATGGTTTTATTGTCATAGAAGTGCTGCCAAACTGCTGCCTCTTTCTTACTTTTAATTTTAATCATAAATGAGTGTCAGAGATGGTTTTGGCCATAGGTAATGTATGAATGCTTCTTAGAATGAGTAATTTCCTTTGACACTGCAATTTAATTCCCTTCCTATTCAGTCAGGACCACGGAAAGTCCAATCAGATGACCCTGCTACCCTAGGAGAGAGAGAAAAAAATTGCTTCTGTACCAGAAACACGGATGCAGATTCATGACCCGGAGCAAGCACAAGTTGGGCAAAGGATTGTGACTCTTAAAAAGCAGGAGCTTGGATATTAGTGATAAGGTTCACATGTCTTGCTATTTTTAATTACAAATTGAAAAGGCATAAAAGGAAACAGAATAAAATATCAGCATCCTTACAAGTAATCTAAATGTTGATGTAAGGAGTTAACATCCTGTGTGCTTATGACATCTCTAAATTGCTTTCATTATAAAATGAGCATTAACGTAGCTCTCTAACAAAAAGCATTTTCTTGCTAATACAGCGTGGCGTAACATGTATCCTTCCGATTTTTCATTTGTTCATTTGCTAAGTGATTTTTTAAGCATTCTGTGATACGTTCTTGCAGAGAGTGAGATACCGAAGCGCACACGGTAGTTCCTTCTTAGTCTCCTAGTGGGAAGCGGCACAGGTAAGCACATGATAGTGCTGCAGCGTGAATCACAGGAGCACGACCAGAGGAGTGTGGATGACAAACACCGAGGAAGGAACATAGGAGCTCAGCAGAGCTCACAGGGGCACTGATACAGAAGAACAACTTGGAGTTCACAGGTCACAGAAACAAAACAAACGTATTCAAATCAGAAGGATTATTATACACAAAGGTAGGGAAAAGGAAGATTCCAGGAATCTCAGTACAGCTAATTAGAATTTGAAAGTTGCAAGGATCTCAGGGATGAGTTAATGCCATGCCAGTGAATCTTGGAAGAACAACAACGCTTAAGATTGAAAATTTAGGAAACACCATGAAGTGATTATTGGGAAAAAGACAGAAGGACTGAAAAAAAAAAATCAGGGAAGGCAACAATGAGGAATCATAAGGATAAGTTATAGCAGTTAAAATTTCAAAATTTCATCTTGATTTGCTAGGAGCTGTGTTAGGATGTGGGGATTAAGCCACGAATCTGATGATCTAGGTGCTTTCGTTGGAGTGAGGTACGCAGATAACATGTATTACACGTGCGAAAAGCACATGGATAAGATTAAGATAAACCCTGTGTAATCAGTGTCCAACTTCCAATCCTGACTTTGTTAGTTACCATGAATTAAATAATTCTGATTGTAAGCAAATTCTCAATTATCAAATGTCTGAACATTTTTCTGTGAAGCAGAGTTGCTTCCCTATCCTTATCATTGCAAAAATGGAAGAAAAAAGAATTCATGGGAAAGCTTTAATTCTCTGCCCATATCAGGGCTCAGCAAGTATTCGTTATACACATGCATACTCACAAGGGAGTATGGGAACACAGAGGGAGGAGAATCTAAATTAGACTAAGATTCAAGGAAGAGAGTAGACCATGATCTGAGTTTTTTGTAACAAGTAGCAGTTAGCACTGTGGGGAGGCTGAGACAAGAGCATCCCAAGCAATTAGAACAGGAGAATAAGAACTGGGACACACTCTCAGAACAAGGGGAAGTGACCAGCTGATGACCCCAAGTCCAGAGTCTAGAGCAGAGTGCAGTGAGGAGCGCACTGTGGTTTTCTGGAAGCAGATTGGACATTGAAGGCAGACGACTTGGGTTCAATGTGTAGGAGGTCTGAAATTATTCTAGGTGAATTACAATTTCTCTAAGTCTGGATTGGTTTTTTTGCAAAGGTGAATAATAATATCTCCTAGAGGCAGATTAAGGAAACTACTTTGAATATTATTTAGCATATAGCCAACGTTATGCAATTATTAATACTTCATTACATTTCCAGGTTTAAAGTAGACTTAATCCAAAATAACTTCTGCAACTATGAAGGAGCTTCTTGGAGCCCTATGTGTTCTTATCTTTTTAATTTAATCATTTAATTTCTATTACTGTGGAGTCCAATTTAATCATTGATCCTTATACTCTCTTTTACTATCTTGCCACAGACCAGGTGTGAAGAAAATGTTTGTTGACTGTATAATAACAGGAGTCTACCTTGTACAGATTTTTTCCACCATCATGTTAGAAAACTTTTAAAATATTCATGTAAATAAAAATTCACATGTATGGGGAAGAATAGGAAAAAATAAGTAAAATCTAAGAGTAATGTTTCACAGAGTTAAGGATTCTAATTCAGTTTGGATCTCCATTTTTAAGTTATCTGACTCAAGATTTGAGCCAATTCACAGAATTCATAATGCCATCTTACAGAACCTCAGATGACTGGATCTGACCATCTGATGAAAATTAATGCCTGAGGAATCATTTAAAAATAGTGTTTGAGATATATGAGAAGTCTCTTAGCAAGTTTTTGTTGCCTACCAAGTCCTATAGATTAATGGGAACCTTAAAAGAAAATAGGTCTCAAGCAGACTAACTTGGTGATGAATTTAAGACCATGTATTTATAATCTTGAAAACACATGGAAGATTTGGTTTATTCTAGTATGTAACAAATAATGATTTTTCTGAAACATCTCAAAATACTACTATAATACGTGCAATTCTTTTCAGAGGAGGACCGCATCATTCTGGGACCCTAGGTAACTCTAAGTTTTTCCCTCCCTCATCTGGACTATAGTGTTAACAGAATAACTCTGTGTGTTGATAACCGAACATATTTAGGGACATCGACACTTCTAATTAACAAACCTCAAGCATCTGCACAATGAACACAGAAAATTACTACAGCATTTAAGAAATCATCTCAACTCTGAAGGAAGATCAAGGAAATGGACGCAATTCACTGGCTCTATCAGTACTGGGAGTCTCCCTTCATTCTGTACCTCATTAATATCTGAAATGAGAAAACTATTCCTAATCAACACGAAGATTGAAACGAAGGATTACAATGAGCTACTGTGGAACCATTCTCTTTTCTAATCCTTGATTAGTAGCACAATCAGTCACATTCATATTTTCCTCTGTATGTTTAGAAAAGGCAGCATTACTACTGCTAGTACACAAGGTTTTCAGAAATCTTGCATGGTGCAGCAAGAGAGGAAGTGAGACAGGTCTGGGAGTGGCAGATTGGCACAGTGGGGGAGAATCCGTGACAAGGCCACTGAACGTTAATCAGGAAGGAGAAGAATGATAACGTGAAGGTCATCGCAATGGGACTGCGATAATGATCTCCCATGTCTTACAAACAGCCTCCCTTAAAACCAGGATTTGCTGACAAGGAGGAAGTGGTAGGGAATTTGGGAGTCTAGATTTCAACTAATTTTGCAATCACTCCTAGAACTACATGTTTTCCACTAAATATTGCAAGAAGTCGTAAACTTCAAGAGGGAGAAGGGGTGACCCTTATTAACATACAGTCCCAGTGCTTGGTATAGCAGTTTATTAGTAGAATTTAAGAATTATGCGATGCCTGAAGGAATAAATCTCAAAATCAGTGAGAAATGAGAGAAGTGGAGGAAGACATTTTTGCCTTATGTTCGCCTTCCAAAACTGGCTTAGAATAACTAGTATTAGGAGAAAAGGAGGTGGGGGAGGAGTGAAGACATGTAGAGCTAGCTATACATGCAAATTATGGAGAAAATTACATTTGTTCATCTGTCCTCTGAAAAGGATCCTGAATTCTTTCAGGCATTGCATTTTACTTCTCACGCTGAATTCTGTTTTTGTGAAAAAAGGATCACAGCTTTGCTTTAAGGGGTAAGGACTAGATGACTTCATTGTGACATTTTATGTGCGCCCTCAATTAATGAATGAAAGCAGTCTGTTGCATTGGAAAGACACTGGACCGAGTGAGAATTTATGGGTAAAGATACAGCTGTGAGTATATGACTTAACTAATTTGCACACTCTGAGGTTTACAATTGCATCCGTAATAGAGATAATGAGATTCAACAGTCTGTGTGTGTGTGTGTGTGTGTGTGTGTGTGTGTGCTTATGAGTGTAAGGATCAGGTGAAATAATTCATTCATACTTTGTAAAATGCAGAAGAAAATGCAAATACTCAAAACCCACATGTCTATGGTATTACTAGCAAGTATTCATAAAGCTGTGGGTTCAAAACCATATTTTGTCTCTTTCTCATGTGCAACCTTGAGCAAGTTCCTTAGTCTCATTTCTAAAAGGAGAGATTTGCAATGATTGGCCAGGAGTCCGGGAGGCTCATTAGTGGTAATAGGAAACGTATCATGAGCCAAGGAACAAATGAATCTCCTGGCATACGCACTTCATTTAATCATCACCACAAACATCTTTCATTTCCTTTTTCCTGGAGACATTCTCCCTTGGTCCACAGCGTCCTCCACCCTCCGCTCATCCATCCTGTGAGGATTCTATCTGTCCCTGACGGGCAACTAATTCCTCTAAGGTACTGACTGATAATCAATGTGTGATAATGACTTCAGGCAGAGGTGAGCAACCATTTTTTACAAGTGCCAATTCTGAGATAATAAAAGTGTTAATAGGCCACGTTACAAAAAATACAGTAAAAGTCAAGCCGTCTTCCTACCTGTGGAGGGTTGCATGTAAATCACAATGCACTTTTTAATGTTTTGCTTTGTTTGTGTCTTTGCATATAAGTGTGTAATCAGGTAAATGATTGATTTTTAATGGCTAGGAAGTCATAACTCTAAAACTAATATGTTTTAAATCACTAAAATGCAGTAATCCTATCTGAACATACTTGGAAATTTTTGTTTTTAAATTTTATTCTGAAATTAGAAAAAGCATCTTAATGGAATGAAACTAACACAGTGGAAAGGCTTAATTGTGGGTTATAGTTATTATTAGTTACAGCTTTGAGAATTTATTTAATTTGCTTGAAAATCTGTAATATGTTCTTTACACTCATTATCTAGTTGGTGCTCACAAAACAGCTCAGATCTAGTTATGGATATTTATTTGCTTATTTAGTACAAGGTACTGGAAAATGAGCACTGGATCTTTGCACCAAGCTATATTCTCAGCCCCTTTTTAATTTTTACTATGAGACAGTTTCCCTAAGTCACTAAGTTGCTCAGGATAGGCTTGAATTTGTGATCCTCCTGCCTCAGCCTCCCAGAGTTCTGGGATTGCAGGCAGGTACCACCACACCTGGATAAGTACTGGTTTTAGAGATGAGGAAACTGAGGCAAAGATAGGATGAGCAACTCGCACAGCACAGCTTGAGAGAGCTGGAGCCAGTTGAAACACAGTCTGGCTGGTTTCAGGGAAGGAGTCTGGCCCCATCATGCTGTGCTGGGCATGTGGGGAGGGTGCCAATCTTCATCTGTTGCTTCTTTGCTTTAACAAAAGTTCATCACACAGGTGGCTTATAAATAACAAACCTCTGTTTCTTAAGCTCAGGTGGCTGGGAAGACCAAGATCAAGGTGCCAGGAGACACCAGACGTGGTTCGGGTGCTTGTTCTCTTCTCAGAAGGAGCCTTCTAGCCGTATCCCCACATAGCGCACTTAAAGCAGTTCCCTCAGGTGTCTTTTATAAGGATGCTGAAATCATTTGGGAGGCCCAAACCCCATGGCCTTATCACTTTTAGGTTTTAACCTATGAATTTTTTTGAGGCGGGGTAGAGTAAACACAACTTTCAAACCAGCAGGGCCCTTACTTGCTACTCCTTCAATCCTATCATCAAGTTGAATCTGGACGTTGAGATTGCAAACAATCTCATATCTGGGCAAATTGGGTGGAGGTTGCTAATATATGGTATACTCTTCTAGTGACCAGAACACAGTTAATGTATGAGCAGTTTGTTTTTAATAGTCTAATAGATCACGAAACCTGTTGAAGTAATTTTGTAGGTGGGTTATGTTACCATGATAATTTTATCTCATTTCAGAAAAATGAATCTTAAACTGAAAAAAGGAAAATTGGCTATCACAACTACCTCACTAGTATTGCAATATCATCGCAATAAACATTTATTTTTTCCTGGTACCAGGGATTGAACTCATGACCTCACACTTAGCAGGCAAGTGCTACAACCACTGAGCTAAATCCCCAGCCCCTGCAAGAAATATTTTAAAGATATAGTCCAGTATTTGTTGAGCAATCGGGCAGAGGTGCAAATTTGGACTCTACATTTCTAATTTCATTTCACACTTTCAAGAGTTGTGAGGAGCAATAGTTACCGCTTCCCTTCTGCTGAAGAAAATGAATCAACTTATCTGAGGACTCAGCAGAGTGAGAGATGGAGCAGAGTTGGGCAACCAACTCTGCCCAAAGTGGCTTTAGACCCTTTGTTCACCCAGCTCTACGTCTTTGCTTCTCACTTCCATCACTGGGCAGGCCTGCCTTCCACTTGACTGTGCTGTCATCTGCTCCATCTGCCTTTCCTGGATCTCTGAGCGCTGCCATGCTAACCTTTGTGGCTTCCGAGTCATCTCTCTCGTGGGCCCTCTGAATGTGATGCTCCATCCTGAGATCCTCTTATGCCTACTTCTTCAGGTCACTGAGACCTCTGTTGAAAGTCACCTCCTTGAGACTTTCTGATTACCTGAAATAGCCTTCTATTCTACTCTGGTGGCTCTCTGTCACATCGTCCTTTAAAAATTCACTTCTAAGAAATGACTATTCAATATTAGCTGTTCTATTTGTTTGCTTGTTTTAGTTTGGGTCTCCCTTAACTAGAATGTCTATGAAAGCCAAGTATTGTTCACTGTCTTATAATAATACCACAGTACATTCTTTTTCACAAAAACAATGTAGAGTAGTTGAATGAATTCTAGAAACTGATGTCATTAACCTCACTGTACTTCCACCTGTGTGACTGGCCAACATGGTTCACATCACAGTGATCCTTGCAAGTCATTGTGGTTAAGGCCAGCGTGCAGCCACACATTACACGTGACTTGCAAGAAAATAGGTGAAGATTGTATTTATTGGCTTGGAGAAATCATGTAATATGCTCAGTTGCAGAGCTAATAAATGGCCAAGCTGAGACCAGGGCACTGGCTGACTCTAGAGCTGTATATTTAATCATTCTGTTTTAATTTTGGGAAGCATGAAAATGCCACGGGAGTTGTAAATATTGGGAAACTCATACCCAAGCTTAGATGACTCCAATAGACCTCAAGAATATTAAAGATTTCTTTTAGGTATCAGAGTTAAAACATTCCAGGGGGATGGTAGACCAAACGATGTCTTATCTAGCACTTTCTTTTAGATTGGTCAGTGACTTTATTGTTTTGTTTTGGAGGATCCTTCTCTGTGAAATTGTAAGGTGAGGTCGGCACCCAAGGTAAAGCAGGCTAAAGGGCTTGAGTCCATGGGTGTGACACTGACTTATACTTTAAGGATGAACCAAAACATGTGTGTTTTTTTTTTTTGGTACATCTACATTATTTCAGTATATTTGCTTTCAGTAAGAGAACAGATTCAGGCTGGAAGAGCAGGTTGGTGACAAAAGCTATGTGTTTGGAATCTTTCTCTGTGGGCTCTTCTACTCAGTGGTGAAGTACTAGCTGATGCAAAGCCAAGCCTGAATACAAACACCTTTGAAATGATTTATTAAAAAACTGTCACATTACAAACTATGGACATTATCTATAAGGTCTAGTGATGCTTCCTGGCTTGTCTAGAGTTACACCGCCAGATAGAGAGTGGTGCAGCTCACATCACAAACCTGTCTCTGACCTCCCAAACCACTGATCTTTCTGGTGTATGAACTTTAAACTCACTTCAGTATAGAATATGGCAATCCCATAATGCTACATTTTGCCCTGAAAAAAAAAAAAGACAAACATATACTTTTAAAACATGAAAAAAATAAATCCACAAAAACTCCTGAACTTGGGTGTTTCCAAATTTCATATGAAATTCCACCTCCTTCCCTTTTTTAAAAAACCAGCTCTCTTGCTTTGATGTATTACTAGAGAAAATAAGGTGAAAGGCACATATGTTACGGGTATTTGGTTCAATTTCATATAAAAGTATTATCGTTATACATTTAAATATATGTTTCCTCAGAGAAGTCCAACATTTTAGGTATATTTCAAGCTTGTCTAAGTTTCAAAGGCCATGTAATCACTCATGTAATGACAAACAAGAACATTTACCTGGGATTAAATTCTATTTCCATGAGGAGTTTGAACTTAATATTTCTAAAACTCTTGAAACAAGGATCACTAAATCTGATGAATATAAATTAGGGCACTTGCGTAAGGAATTCACTCAATTAGAATAGTTTATGAAAAAACATTATGAAAATTCTATAAAATTTATTTTGTTTTTAAATTTCTGAAAAGGAGATTATAATATGATTCTTAGATTGGTAGTTTTTTAAATTATCAAGTTTAGTGATAATAAAATACTAGACTCCAGAATGAAGGTCAGAAATCGTGAAATTATCAGAGGAGAAACATGAGGTCATCCGAGTACATATTCAAGAACTCGAGTGCATATATTTATTTTGACTTTTCCCAAGGTAGTTTTCAATATCAATCCTACATTGTGGCTTTGAATTTCAATAAAAATCATGGAGTTGGACCACAAGGTTGTCCCTTTGGAAAGTTACTTCCACAATAGCAAGAAACATCCTTGTGAATTGCAGAATCAGTCTGTCACATTAAAATACCACGTGCAACCTGGGTCCATGGAAAAAGTTTGTGTTGAGGTGTGTTTGTGGGTGTAATGTAGATACAACTTGTATCTAAGTCAACAGACACAACTTGACAGACATGTGACTTAATTTTTTTTTTGTGCTTTCACAAGGTAAATATCCTTGTTTTACTTGTATTCCCAAATTAATGCCTAATCAATTGGTGAATTTACTCTGATTAAAATATTCTCATATAATCTCCAGGGACGTGATATTAGGTTTTATATCATGATGCATATTAAACACTCACAGCTTTAACATTTTTTTATGTTTGGTAAATGTCAATAAATCTATGGCATGTAAAAGGGCACTGCTAACATGGTAGCTATTTGATTTCTATACTTTGTCAAATATATGTACCTCTTAATTCATAATCCTTAAAGGCAATGCACATTGTGGTTTCCTATTCATGATATCTGACCTTTCTTTAATGTCAAACATCATTTTCCACTAGCAAGGGAATAAAGTATATTATTTATATAAAGCTAATAATTATTTGTGGAAAATAAATATAGAGGCAGTAATCATGAAAAAGATGAGCATTTACTCATTGTTTTATTATGCCTAGGACTAGATACAAAATTTTCTATATTCCTACTGTCTGAATACCATGTTTCCAAATTGTAAAGGAAAAAAATATACAACTCCAAAGGGTCCAAATTTACCTAATGATAATTTCAGAGCTTAAATTGTAACATTACATGTTTCCAAAGCAATTCATTCTACTCGTAAATGTGAAATCATTCTCCAGTTTATCTCTTGTCTTTACTATTCGTGCATATTTCTTATTATTCAAGACAGTTCTATGCTACTTGCTTTTTACTAAAGCCACTAAATGGAGTAAAAGTATAAGGAAGTAAATAGATCTAAAAGTGAAAAATCCTCCCCTTCTTATCAGCTTGACCCTTTGGTTTGATGTAGATGTGAAGTAAAATCCTTATTATCATCAAATATTTATTGAGAGCATAAAATAAACCAGGCAAGGTGCCAGGCACTATGGGCAGGCAAATATGTTTAAGAAGTGCTTCCACCATGCATGCAATCCGTGATTCAGTCATGCATGCAGTCTTCACGAACCAAACTAACCTGTTCAATTTTAAATTGTTAACAGTGACAGTTATTAACATGTGCTCTGAGCTCCTCAGAAACATCTTTTGAGTAACACTTACATGTTTTCTCAAGTGCACATAGCAGGTGTCAATAAATGCAGACCTTAAACAGTTTTTTGCACTTCTACAAGGTGCAGATGTCAGCCTCAGAAGGTGTGAAACAGTTCTTTCCAGGACACGATTAGAATACATTTGCTGTTGACTGATGCATCTGTTGGCAGCTGGTAGTAATGGTGATTAGGCATGCCATGTGTTAACAGCTTTTGTGTGCTTAGATGATAATGACATGGTATAAAAGGAGCGATCCATTAATTTGACTGAGTTTTAAAGGTATTTCAGGTTAAAATAATAATTCCTGAACTGAGAACATCCCGGTTCTCCAGATGACTAACCCCTGCAGTGCACTTTGACCCTGACCAAGTGAGATACTTTGGATATTTTTGGATTGTAGTTATGTAATGTTGCATTCCTTGTATCTTCTCAAGGAAACATGCATATATGTGAATATAAAAATGTGTGGCCTCCTTTTTCTTCCATCAAATACAAACCCCATAGATATCAACAGCCAGGCATTATGTCACATGTGTTTCATTTAGTGACATGTGACAATTTTAGAAATCGGTTTGAATTAATCCCAATTGGGTCAGTATTTGATATTATCTTCTTAGCCCATTTTTCTGTAAAACATCAACATATTTCAGATATTTTTGGTCATTCTCATCATGCTGATGAGATGCTAAGTCAGGAGAACTCATATCTTAATAGATTTTAATCTCACGATGACCTGGTTGATTAGCATATAGCACAGAACAGCTAGAAATGAAAAAGATGCTTGAATGATCAAAAATATTGTTTAGGCAAAATTTAGTCAAAGTAAAGAGTATTATTTCTATTTTACCTTGATCAAATTTAAAAAAAAAATGATTGTAAAAACATGCAAAGCAAAAGAAAGATATCCAAGTCAGCTGAATTGTCAGATAACAATTAGTCCATAAGATTCCCAGTTGCTGGATTGCTCTGTTAATGTACTGGCAACTACCGTATTTTAGGTGAGGCTGAATAGGAGCATTTGATGATGGGAAACCAATAATTTTTCTATCTGATTCTTTTAAGCTTTGAAAATAACAGTTGCTTAAACATTAAACCCCTATCATCTCAAAGTTACAGAAGTGAAAAATAAATTGGCACCTAAAAAACCAGTTGGTGGTTTAAGCAGCTTTGATTAAATCAAATTATATTAAAATTGCACTTTAGAGCTTTCACTTCTAAAACATGTGGCTGTTCAGGCAGTCATACGAAACCAAAAGACCATAGCTAACAAAGTCTCCACTTAGCTTTTGGGGAAAAAATTCTACATTTGATATGAGGTTACAAATATCGTACTCTGGAAGCATATTAAGGAGCAAATTTAAAGGCTGTGTGGCAGACATTATTAATTGTTCACCGCGTATACTGTATTTTCCTTCTCTTCCTAAATAGCAGATTTTTGGTGTTGCTAGAGACAGCAATATGAGCTATGTGATACCTTGTAAAGAGGGACAACCTTAAAGAAAGAAACTGCTCGTGTCCAGTGGGTGCAGAGCAGAAAGACAGAAGAACCTGCTCCTTCTACTCAGCCACCCAAGCTCACAGCATGACTCTGCCATACTCTTCCTGAATTGCCCCTTCCAGACTTCTGCGTGAAAGAAAAAAAATATACCAACTGATTTCAGCTACTGTTGGTTGGGTTTTTCACTAAAAGCAGGCAAACCCAATCCTAAGCAAGCAGATAAATCCTCTGCAGATCATGTAAAAATATCCTTTACTAGCAAATAATAATAAAAATGAAAAAGTCTCATAAATAGTCCAGGTAAAGGGCAGATTACAAAATATAATGAAGTACCTCTGTGCCTTTTGATGTTTGAGTCAGTGCACTGTCAAGTAGCATTGTGTGTGTGTGTGTGTGTGTGTGTGTGTGTGTGTGTGTTGGAGGGTTACAGTGGATAGAGACAACTTATTGTTGTATTTCGTGAATAAAGAATTTGAAATTGAAGTGATCCAGAGCTGAGAGTAGTTAGCTGTGTTAAAGTGAGTATTTTTCTCTTCACAGTCTTCTCTAACCAAATGGAGAGAAGCACTATTTATTTTGGCTAACTACAATTTCTTTAAGACATGATGAATCAATGCAGTTCAGTTTTGCTATTATGATTCATTTTGTAATTTTCCCAAGATGTTACAAAAACATTATAACATAGAAGCTATTAGTTCTAGAATCTAGATATCATGGGGTTAGGGTAGGAAAAAAAAAAAACAGAGCATTGGTTATTACTTTCAGGAAACTTTCATTCTAGTACTAAGTCTTCTATTTTACCTTGCTATTATTTCTTTTAATGGATGGGGGTTGGCTTGACATTTACATTTACAAACGAGATTAAGACTAATTCCAGTTTTGGTTTTAAAGGGTAACAAAATTTGACATTCTATGTTTTACTAGCAGAATTCCTCTGCTATCAATGAAGATCTTAAAATCTGACTTTCGTGAAACTCCTCCTTCCAGTGAAAATTGTAAATTCGTTGCAGCTGTGGATTGGATGGGACTTGTCACTCAAAAGCTCATGTGCGGGAAGCTCAGTTCCTAATGTTAACGTATTGAGGAAGACTGGAACTTTTACGAGCTGGGGACCCAGAGGGAGGTTATTGGATCAGGGGGATATTGCCCTTAGAAAGGATTAATGCCCTTTCTTGGGAGTGAGTTATGTCTCTGGAGACTGCATTTGGTTACCATGAGAGCAAGGCTGTCACACAGCCAGCTCAGACATGGCATTGGCTCTTCTTTAGGTGCTGTTTGCCACTCTCATATGTGTCCCCATGGGGTGCCATCTGCCTTCTTACCATGCAGCCTGAAGTGCTCACCAGATGTGATCCCCTGGGACTAGACTTCTCAGCCTCCAACCTTGTGATCCAAAATAAACCATTTTTCTTTATAAAGTACCCATTGATAATTACAGCCAAAAGAGACTAAGACAATGGCTCTTTGGCTTAAAAGGATAGCCTGTTAGTAGTAAGCCACTGATTGAGTAGTTGGCAGGGATTCTTTCCCATTGAAGCTTACTGTAAAGAAACTGTGGCATCCAGGCTCCTCCAAAAAGAAAAAGGTTTGAAATTTGTGGTATCCCATAAATGAGTGAAAGGCAGTAGTCTTGTTCATCTCTGGAACTCTTCTTTTAAAAACCTTTTTTTGTTTTTTTGTCTCCTGAGCCTGAAGGTTGATTCAAAGAAGCCAGTTTTGCCACTGGAGGGCAGGGTCAGCTGAGGGCTGTCAAACTGTTTCCCCTTCTTTTTCAAATCTAACACTGAGCAAGATAATAGCCCCAGAAGCAACTAATGAGCCTCATCCGAATTGCTGAGATCACGTATCAGGATGACCCATACATTTGAAACAGTCTTTACTATTGATTCCCAACTCTTTCAAAGTTTAGAATGGGGCTAAGTTGTATACAAGAGCAAAGTCATAGAACAATGATCATATAACGTACAGAGGGCATGACATTTGATTATATCTAAGCTTCTTCAAATGCCAAGAGGAATCTGGAGAAAGATATTGGATATTGACTTTTAAAAGGTCCACATAGATAAAATTAATAAATCTTATTAAAGTTTATCTTAGGGATATTGATTTTAAAGTTGAAATGCACCCACAAAGAAACTCCCATGATAAAGGCTAATGTGTAAATTCCTTTAAAACCTGTAGTTACTGTAATTATATGGAGCATTTTACAAGCAACTAGGGACTGCTTTGGATAGATGACTGAAATTTAATCAGTTTCTGGTACAGGCTGCCTTTCTTTCCCACCTCAAATTTCCAAAGCAGGATTTCTAGGGCAGGCCTGTTCAGAAAGCAAACCTTTATTACCACATTTGATCTGTCTTTGAGCACTTTCTAAAGTAAGGCTTCCCTGGATCTCCTAGAAGATAAAGGGATGGGATGATGTTTCTTAGCAGCACATGTCTTTCCCCCTGTCCCATTCCATTCTCAGCAAACTTAATTCAGCCCTACAGTCTGGGTTTTATAATCTCATGGAGCATTATGTGTGAAATGTGTAAGATATCGGAGTGCTAATGTTGCCACCGGAGATTATCAGATAAAGAAGCAGGCATCTCCTCTGTACTCTTTGGACATAAGTGTTTGCCCCCAACCTCTTTAAAAATCAACTCATTTCATTTCTAAGCAGCCTGGATTCTATTTGTATTAAATGGCCTAGGCCTGCCAGTTGCTGAAGGGAGATCAGAGTTTGATGTAGTTTTTAACGCAAGGAGGAAGTGGAAAAATAATCACAAATGATAAATGTGGAAATTAAGCTACCTCTGGAGTTTATGTTTTACGAGTTCAAAATCGATCAGTTTATCTCCCAGCTGATTTAAAGCATATCTGATTATTTCTGATGGTTCACAATGTAATCGTCTGAAAGTCTGAATAGAATTCTTGGACTTACCTTTTATTAAAAACCTTAGGAGCTGATGACATAACTGCCTGGATTGATTACAGTATTTCAGTTGTACAGAAAAAAAAAAATCACAGCCCCGAGTAACTGCTTTTTGTTCACATCTTCATTATGGTACGTAATATATTTCTGTCTCTAAAGCAAATTAATAGTTTTTCTTCTTTTTCTTGCGGTTTGCTTAAATTTAGGTTCTTTGAATAAAGCTGCATTGCAGTGCGACATCTGAGTCCCAGAGATCAATTGATAGTTGTTAAAGATCATGAAGAATGGCCCATTAAAACAGTTAGTATATGACAAATAACAACGTTTGTGTTTAGCGTGGAAATTCATCAACTAGACAGAGCACTTATTCCTGAGCCTCAAATGAAAGTCTACTTGAACCAACTTATTAATCAGTCAGTGCCCTGGTCTTAATAGACTGTCTTATTAAAGAGCTCTAGATATATTAAAATTGAATGAACTCTGATGTGATAGGTACTATCCCCAAACCACCATCACAAAGCACACAATTATTACTGGAAATGAATGTCTATGGAAAGAAAAATAAGCTTTTTGTTTGTTTGTTTGTTTGTTTGCTTGTCTGCTTTTTGTTTTTTGAGGACGGGGTCCAGTCAAGCACGGGGTCTGCCTTGGCTCATCTGATTATGTGACTAATTCATTCCCCATTCTTCATAAGGTGTAATCAAACACCAAGATACGATGATAAACTTTCTACCTGCCTATCACTGTACAGACCGCACTGAAGGATCTTACTGAATTTACAAAAAAAAGTTTTTTTTTAAGGGAAGGAAATGAAGTGTTATTAACAAGAGTGAAAACAAAGATTATTCTGGGTGGCAAGTGGTGTGAATGCGCAGTAAGATTTCTTGAGCATAGCAGGAATCATCACAGATTCGCATTCCCAGTGGAGTCTGTGATGGTAGAGACCCTTAAGAGCTGTAAGTCATGGGGTTGAACAGGGATGACAACTGAGCTGAGAGTATCATCTCAAATGACAGTGCCAATCAGGGGATATTGATTGTCTGGGAGTGCTGGGATGAGAAGGATGCTGGAGGCTACGTGTAAGTACAGCAAGAAAGCAAGCCATAGTAAATTAGCAACTTTGCATGGGAAGAGTATTGCAAGAGAACTCTTGGTTTCTAACCTTTGCAGCACACTTCTGGTGTGGGGTTGACCTTCACTTGCCTGGGAGGGAAAGCCTGTGTATATCAGAAAACAGTCAATAACTCCCTGATGCATTCAATCACGCTTCTGCTAGGAAGGTGATAGGTACCAGCCCTGTAGCAATCAGCAATTAAATGGTTTACCAAACACTTGTAATGACCTAAGTGACAATCTTGTTTTCTCCTCAAGGGTTTGAAACTTGGTACATGTAATTAAACACATAATGTTGAAAAAGCAATACTGTTGAAGGGAGTCCCATTTTTAACAAGGTTTAGATATCTTAAAAACATTTCTGGCTGGGCATGATGGTGCATACCTATAACCTCTGCCTTGGGAAGCCGAAGTGGGAGTATCACTTTTGAGTTTGAGGCCAGCCGGGAATACATAGTGAACTGAAGGTCGACCTGAGCTACATAGCAAGATCCTGTCTCCCACACAAGCAAAACATTTCTGGTAGACTTATCTCTGCTAGCAGGACTGCTATGAGGGGAAACTTCTCTTCTTCTAAGACAGTGTAATGAAGAATAGTTCTTAAAAATAGTTCCTTTATTGCTTAAGTTGGAGTTCACCCCCCTACAAATTTGATGTTTGTGGTTCTGAATCTGCATTCTGGAAGAACACAGGAAAATTCTGGTCTCTTCTGCCCAACACTTCCTCAAATATTCACCCAGATAACATGAGCATTGTCTTTACTGTGTGTGTGTTTTTTTTTAAAAGAATAATTGACCACCACAAATACACTGTGGCCAAAACAGCTTCTTTAACACCTCTCTCCTCTATGAAAGCAGTTAATCTAGTCACTCTTGTAAGGAAATGGGCATCATAAAAGCCATCACTGGAGTCTATTGATAGAATTTCTAAAAATAATTTTGAGGTTTTTTTTTTTCATGCAACTGTCACATCCTCTTCCACTGGCGATCAAATGACCATTATCTCTGGCCTCTTCTCCTGCAGTGGCTCTGGAGGGGGTTCCTTACTGCTTCTAGTTTCTTCTTCCCAATACGTTATTCACAGAAAGCCTGGATGATCTTTGCACAGGTGAGTTTCTCTGCCTTTCTCCTCTCCTGACTGCTTCAGCAGCTTCTCCTGGCACTTAGAGCAGAAGTCTTAGCGTGGTTCCAAGAATCTGACTCTCATTTTCTTCTCTCATCTCCTTCTTTGTCATGCTCTGTTATTCTGTCCCCTTTCCATTCCTCAGGGTCACCAGTCTCTTCTCCACCTTAGGACTTTGAGTATGAGATTTTTGCATGGGCTTCACCCCTTGCTTGGGATGATTCCCTTCTCTGTCCACTTTACTGGACTTAAATGTCACTTTTTCAGAGAAGACTTCCAGTTAAATAAGATCCTTTTATTTATTTTATTTCGCCATGGCCTATTCCAGTAATTATGTGTTATCAAGTGTTTATTTGTGTCATTATTTTTTTATTGTCTATCTCCTTCTCTTGAATATAAACTTCATTAACAAAAGACTGAAGAATGAATTTCTTTTTCCATTTTCTCTGTGTCATACAAAAACATATTGCTTGCCATGGAGTAATTAATAATAAATATTTGATGAAAGATATCCATACAAAATGTTTATTATTTCTCCCTGTATTTTTTCTTTTTTGCTAGGACAATCACTTTGATTCGTTTTCTGGTTCTCATTGGACGGGGCTTTGAAAATGATCTTCGACTAAGCTTCAATTTCTTTCACATACTCTGTTTTTTAGTGTTCTCCTTTAATTGCAGTATGCCAGATGTGATCTAATAATTGGAGAAAGTAATGGGACCATTCTTTTCACTGTCCTTTTCACAGTGCCTATTAATTTAGCCTCAGGTGGTGGTGTTCTCTTTTAACAGTCATATCTCACCATTGGTACATATTAAACTTATGATTAACTGAAAGCTCATAAATCTTTTTTCTTCCAAACTAAATTTTCTTGCTCGAAAGTCCCATTTAAAGATGTGAATTTTATATTGTTAATCACAAAGAAGGCTATGCATTTGTGTTCTAAGGATGCTTTTGTGTTCTAGGGAAGTATTTATTGCCAATTGTCATCTGTGGTGCTATCTTCTCCAGGTTGTTTTATGTGTAATTTGTGTAAATGTATTTACGTTGTTCACATTCAATGTAGAAAGACAGTGGTCAAAGACAGAAATCTATATTTTACTCCAGGGTAAGAGTAAGTATACACACTCTTTTGTTTAGATCACATATATACACAAAGCATATACCTAAGACATGTATTTATTTAAAGAAGCCTGAGTGATTTTTTTTAAAAAATTCAGCATTTGCTTTTTTATGTTGGCAAAAATTGGTGATCTACTGAAATATATAGGAAATGTCTCCTTAAATTTACAAATAAATATTGTACCTTAATTATTTATCTTAAAATTAATGAAAAATAAAATTTAAAATTACTGAAGTCTTGTAATAACAGAATTACACAAATATCATATAAAGATAAAAAAATTACATTTTAAAGCATTGGCTCAGAAGGCCTAGAAGATGAAATGATGCATTGGTCTTACTGTCCTCTACTATTATTGCCTTTTTCTAAAAAATAAATTCAGTGAAAAGAACTTTAAAAATTCATGATAATTTGATTTATGACTTTTAGCCTTTATATAAGCATTCACTAGTAATGTTTATTATCCCAGTTTCATTCAGAAAGTATTTCTGGAGCCCCAACTCTATGGTCACCTTTGTACAAATGCTATTCTCAATGACAGCTTTGTCATGTTGAACTTCTGGGATCAGTGGACAGGGGAGAATGATATGGAATTCTCCTGGTTTAATGAGAGATCATTTCATATTTCACAGCCTCTCTTATCTAAGCTGTACCCTGTTGAAAAAATCAACAACTGCATTCAAGGTTATGTTGTAATAATGAATCATGACAAGACATGGAGAAGTATGGAAAACACTGGATTCAGTAAGGAATTATAAATCTGGGGTCCACTCAAATTCTTTCCAACAAAAATGCAGGCAGCATCACAATATGGGTGGCCAATAAAATGAATGTTATATACTCTGGAAGAGTGGAGGTAGAAGAAGGAAGGCAGAGAAGATTAAAGCAGGTGGAAGAGTCTATTGAAGAGAGATGACTTGGTTCATAAAGTGTGAATAATGCTGAATATTATGACTGCAGTAAAATGTATCTCCTGTAATTTTTTTCTATTATAAATCCAATTTAAATTATAGAAACATTATACCTACTTCCCAAATTATAACAGAGACCCTGGATCCATGTTTCCCTACCACTGCTGGTGTAAGTACCACACTTACTTCTGCAACTACTCCTATATTAGCAATAGGTACCACTTATAGCCTTAATTTGTGTATCTAGACTTAAATTCAATGTATCCATCTTCCCATTTCTCTATACAACAATGATGTAGTGTAGTTTTAGTCAATAATGATATTGTCCCCATTTTACAGATAAGTATGAGGTTTAGAGAATTAAATAACATTTAAAGTTTTGTAGTTTCTATATGGCAGAGCATGAAACAGAACATAAATCTTTCTGGTTCTGAAGCTGTGTTCTTAATTCCTATTCCCTGATAAAGTAAATTTTTGTTTTTCATGCAAATTAGTGGCTTACATTGACCTTTATTAATCAGAAAAAAATAGCAGGTATGGAATTTTTTTCTTTTTATGAAATAACAAAGAGGAATAATGTTGCTAGAAGGCAGAGTTACGGATACTACCGTTAGCAATGCAACAAAGTGATAAAGAAGACCTGAACTTGCATTGACTAGAAGCAATCAAGAAGTCAATCTATTATTATTTAATCATAAGATAGATTTTCATAATGCAATACATTTATTGACCATAATTATAATGCAAAACAGAGATTAAAAAAATAGAAGTGATATTAATTTCATTAAAGACATCTATATTCTTTAAAGGTGAAGAGTGCTCTTTCCTGTTTTATCACAAATGTTGTATTTGGTACATTAAATATAAATTGCCACTAGAGTTTGTAAAATTAGAATGTAAGTATGAAAATATGGTCCATAATGGTATACATACATATTTATGATATTATTGTGAAGTATCTTCATTAAAATGTATCTTATTGAAATTATATATGTACATATTGCATACATATACACACACATAAATCCTGCCACATTTTATAAACATGCAATTATGTTTTAAAACATGGTCAGTTGCATGGATATAAATATTCAGGCAGACTCCAAAATGCACAAGGAGGTCCCCTACTTACAAATGGTAGTGTTTGAATTTTTTTGGAAATAGTTATGATTTGAGGTCAACAACTGTAATTCATGTATTTTATACATAATGCATGAAACAATACCTTGAGTGTTATTTAAGCGAACATCTAAACCTTATGCACTGTTGTTTCTAGAGGTAAACTTGACTTCACTCAACAACAAAATCTTAATAGGACAGTTATTACATACATCACTAGAAACTACTTGAGATGTTAGCAATACAAAGTACAGTTCCCAGGAGACTTACAGTCTAGTGTGAGATACAGAAAAACAGATCAATCCTTAGACCTCAGAAGGATACAGTGGGGTGGTGGAACAAAGGACTGGGAGCAGGCACAGAGGACGTGTCAGAAGAGCTTTCCTAAATAAGGGTCTAGGTACCAAGGGAGTTCTGAGGGATGAAGGGGAGTTACCCACATGCAAGTGGGCTGGTATGGGCCTGGGATGATGAGAGAGGTAGCATGGAGTTGATTCAGAGAATGCAGAAGTATCTATATCCCTCTCCTGAGAGGCAGGCTTTTTCTTTCCCTCAATACTACTAAAAGTTTTGGACAGGAAAAATCCTTGTAGTGAGGCTGTGTAGGACATTTTGGAATGTTTAGCAGCATGCCTGGCCTTCACCCACTGAATGCCCATAGTACTGGCACCATCTCTACAGTCCAAGCCAAAAAAGTCTCTAAATATTACCAAATGTCTCCTGGGAAGCAAAATCTACCCTAATTGAAAATCACTGCCGTAAGCAAAAAGATGGTATCACCAGGCAATGGAACAATATTCTAACTTTACACCACCACCGTTACCAACAAAAAAGGGGCAAATTATATTCGCACTTTTTCATCACTGCTTTTTAGATGCCTTAAATTGAGGTGAGGGGGAGATAGTTATACTGTTTTCTTATGTGTTACCCAATTACCTAGGAACTGTTGTTTATAATTCAGAGATTGTTTACTTACAGCAAATACACACACACACACACACACACTCCACACTCTGTGGAGACATAAATCAGAATGTCTCTGACTTGCCATGATAGGTAATGATTATCTAGCTTCATTCCTATGTCTTGTCAGAAAAAAAAACTTTCATAAACTTACCAGAATACAATATATGTTTTCTAGCAGAAATAAAAGTTGAATCAATCTTACTGCATGAATTCCAAGGGTCTCCTTAAAGGAGAAACATCTGTCTAGTGAAGCTTCATTGCTATCCACTTTAAAGAAAGAATAAGCTATGAAAATGATAAAATATGATTGGTTTAAAACACAATATATCCAACTTTAATCATTTTCTAAATCCAAAGATATTTTTAGATGAAAGCAAAGAAGGTCATTTTCAAATCATTTTGTGAAACTTAAGCCTACCCAGAGGAAAGGTAATTGTGTTTGATCCTGAACATCAAGTGAATTTGTTCACCAAACCATTTATTCCAAAAAGTAATTAAAATAATGTAGAATTGATCCAGTATATGTTTAACAAAATTAACTAATTATAATCTCCTTAAGCCATTTAACCTTTATAGTTCCTTTAAAAAGGTTTGATTTTCTTTGGAAAAATAAACAATCAGCCCTAAAAAGCTAACGCTTCTGTGTCTACCTGTCTCCCTCTCTCTGTCTGTCCTCTCTCTCTCTTTCTCTGTCTCTGTCTCTTTCTCTGATCCTGTGTTAAGATGCCAACAAATAGAAGAGACAAGCAACAAATGGGAGAAATAATTTCCCATTATGAGTCAAACCACTTGTGAAAAAGATAAAAAAAAAACATTTTAGAAGATTAGAAAATCAGACTATCTTTTGGTAATAACAGTAATTCAAGTCAAGTCATTGTCCAACATACTTTTAAAAGTTCAACAATTTTAAAAATCTTAATTGCCTGCCGCTAGCCACAATTATCTTAGATTTCTAATCACAGACAAATACAGAGTAGACGTCAAGATTCTGAAGAGTTTACAGGAGGTTGTAAGTGTCCATGAGAAGTATAAAATACTTAGGTAAGGAAGAAATTTGCTGTGACAGCTCCATTCTTTAAAAGGAATGGAAGAACTGGGGACTTCCTCAGGGGGAAAAAAAATGCTTGATATAACCATAGGCCTTTAGGGACGTGGGAGTTCACATCTGTCTATTATTAATTCATTATAACTTACTACTTTATTTTTGGAGACAGAATTGTCATTTATGTCCTTCTGAAAATTAAATGACATTATAAAAGACGACCGGTGGTAAAAGTGCTCACTGAAGTAGCTGTCACTTCCACATTAGAGACAAACATGTCACACATGGAGGGGAAAATGTGTGAATTTGATTTCTGATCAAAATCATATGAGTCACCCTTTGTACTGAGGTTAATTTGTTGACTCACGATTTCCACTTATCCAATGATATTGAATCACATGTACAAACCTTTACATCTAATCAGTTTTTTTATTGAATTGTGACCTTTAATCCACCTTCTCCTTGATTATGAATGACAGTGACCTTTTCCTAATTTAAAGCAGACACTCTGATGCAAAATTATGCAAACTACACATGTAAATTCTGAATCAAACTAAAGATGTGCATAATCTACTGGCGAGAAATTATTTCAGAAGACATTTATATTAGGGCTGAGTGAGGTGTTTGAGAGTAGGTGAATTAGTCAGCATATGAATGGGTGGTCAGAAGAGTTGCAAAGATCAAATACTGTTTACATTTTCTTTGTTTCTATTTAGAAAACTGAAATGTCAATATACATATCAATTTTTATTATTCTACTCAGCATCTTATGGCATTCAGGAAATGACCACAATGTAATAAAGTCAGATAAAATTATTTTTCAGGGAACTTGGCTAACGGCGCCTGAATATTCAATTCATTTTCATTTCGAGTCGTTTTCTGCTGCGAAGAAACCTGGTGAAATGCAGCCCCAGCACGCGTGGCATGTTGACTTCCTGATACTGTTTTTATCTCATTAAAGAGGAACTTCATGCCCAATAGCAGCTGGCAGTCAGCAGTGTTTCTAGGATATATTTAGAAACTACTATCTCAAGGAAAAAAGTCCGAAGAAGAGATGTGTGTTTGCGTGGAGAATTAGATGACCACGCAGTACCAGCCCTGTGTCTCTGATTCTCTTTTTCCCCACTGACTCTCTTCTTTTTTCTGTTTAATAACACCAGCGGTTCCATGTGGGCATGACTGAGGGTTAACCCAGCCCTGCACACAAGTTAAGTGTAGCCTAATCCTGTATTACATATTCCGTTTTTCTCAGGCCATTCGGTCTTACATGGAGTCATTACTGCAAAATGGACAAAAACCATTGCTTCTTAAATTCTGCTTAGTTTGCATTATGTGCAAAAATACCAAAATGCAAGTATGTCATACATGTTTAAAACCCATATCCACAGTCTATATATTATTACATAGATACAAGTATGTGGGTTATGAATGACACGGACTGTGACAAAGCAGGAAGCCATCGAGGACATTTCACATTTAGACTCCCACCTGGCACAAGCTTGTACTTTCATGATGAATGTCACGGGTTGTCAGATTGCTCTATCTGAAATAAACAGATTTACCCTGACAGATAATCAGCATTTCACACTGACTAATACATGTTTATCTTCCACCATTGAAATAATTACACTAAAAGTGCACTTAATATAATCTTTCATAGGAAATTAAACAGGTTTTAATGATGGAATGGATTGGGGACAGGGTATGAAGGAAAGAAATACGGTATAGTGTGTTTCGGGAGAGCACATACATGTAGCAATGACAAGGAGATCTGTGAACATCAGGAAAAATCAATGGCAGTCTGTGTTTAAGGAATTCATTTACATAGCTTCAGAGAAATCAGAAACACGCTACAGTGCTGTGAAATGCCGTACTGGTTTTCCCATGTCTTGATACAACCTTTCTTCTCACACGTATTCTGTGCTCACACACACACACACACACACGCATGCACGCACGCAGAAAGTGCAAGTCAAAGAGTCCTCTTGGGATGAATGTCACATGTGCCTCATTTGTAGTCAACTTTTTCAAAAGTTGTCAATCTGCTTTTTTGAATTTGGGCTCTAGAAATGCATCACAGCCAACACATCTGTAACTCTCAGAAGGAAACTGAGCGAGCCGAGGAGAGACGGTGCCTATTCCCCTAGTGCCCGGGAGCAGGGTCCGGTGTGCCATTTTCAGAGCCGTAGAAATTAATGCATGCTGGTCCATCCTAGACATCAGGCCTTTGGGATATTAAATCAAGACTGAGGAAGCAGAGTTAAGTGAAAATATTAATTTTAATAAAAATTATAAATATGACCCCCAGCCCAGGAAGCATTTTAAGGCTGTGTTATTCCTGGCTATCAGCTGTCTCACTGTCTGGGAGAAGAACGAGAAGACCTAAGAATTTTAAGCGTCACTGTCCTCAGATTCTGTGCGAGTAACAGATTAGGATCACTGCCTTGTTGTCCCATGAAGATCTTAGGTGCAAATAAAATGAAGCCCTGAAAACATCTACACTCGTATGCCTATGAGAGGGGTTGAAGGTAACAGAAATTTAATTTTGGGCAGAAACCAAAATGAGCATAGAGGAATGCTGTCGAGTGTCTTCTTGGAGCTTTGCACTGGTTTGGGCATTAAACAGATATTTCATTTCTTTACTGTAAAACCCAAAGTGAGTATTTTTAATTTCCATTTTACAGAGAAGGAAGCTAAGGCTCAAAGAGATGAAATAATATTCCCGATAGCTACGAATCCAATTCAGTTCTGGGTCTGAAGCCAGCGTCCTTCGTGTTTCCTTAGGCTTCCTAATTCAGTTCACAGATTTTAGATGCCTGTGTCCCTCCTCCCCTCCCCCAGTCAAGGATGTGGAACTTTAAACCACGGTCATGTATCCCTTCCATTAATTAGAAATAAGCATCCAGTCACCTGCAGGCTGCTGTACCACTCTCTGAATCCAATAAAATCCCAATGGCCAGGATGTAATGGCTTTTCACTGGCTAATCAAAAGGATTTCACAAACAGTCCTTAACACCTCCACAGCTAAAGGCCGAAAAATGAAATGACTGAGACCGAGAAAACAAAATGCCAGTAGCATGAGGTTAGAGTACCACAGTGGGTGGGGAAATGCGCAGTTACTTCCTTTACCTGCCCTGAATCTTTAGGGGGAGCTGGGAGCTTTTTGTGTCCCCTGGGCTGTGGCTCCCAGAAGGGAAAAGAGAGCTCTGCCTTGCCCAGCTCTGTGGACCCTAACTGTGTGTCCTGGCTTGCATTTGCCCAGCTGCTTCCTGAGGCTGCGTTTTATTCCATTCATGTCAGCTTCCTCCAGGAGCACATGGGCTGCCAGTCCTTCGGACCCTTGACGCTGCCCCGTGGACAGTCCTTCATCTCCCCTCTGCTTGGGAGATGATGTCTGGTAAGACTGGGTTTGCCGTATTTCTCTTAGAACCTGTTTTGTAAGCTCTCTTGATGAGATTTCTTATAGGACTGACTATGGCAATGTTGCTGTAAAAGCCACTTTATATCCTCTTTGCTTTTATTTCTATTTAAGGATACCAACTCATTGCATTCAATGCCAGGGAGTTAAAGCTTTAAGAAGACTAAGAATAATTTCTCTTTAAAATGAATTACTATTTCTATTTTATTTAAAGTATTTGGAGATTTCATGATAGAAGTGAAAAAGCTATAAACTGTGGTTAATAAAGGTCAAGGTCTGAATTCTTTGCAATTAAAACCCTTTTCTCCTCATCTCCCAAGTTCTTGCTCCTTCTCTTCCTTCTACTTTCTTCCCCATTTCTACATTTTGTTTTACTCTTTTCATGTTTTATTCCCTTCTGACCTTTTCACTTCATTCTCTCAGCATTGCTTCTCTCTTTAACT
Source organism: Dasyprocta punctata (assembly GCA_004363535.1). Taxonomy (NCBI): domain Eukaryota; kingdom Metazoa; phylum Chordata; class Mammalia; order Rodentia; family Dasyproctidae; genus Dasyprocta; species Dasyprocta punctata. The sequence goes on along the minus strand of RJWM01000863.1, from coordinate 65,922 downwards.
TCCAAAATGAGATGCTGTCATATAGATCATTTTATGCATCGGTATGATTTTTTTCCTTTTGCTATTTTTTTTCCAAGTTGAGTACATGTAAACTTTCACATTATTTCAGAGCATAAGGTCAAGTGTTGGAGTACAGCTAGATCTCAAGAAACAAGTTGAACCATTGAGTATTTCCCTCATTGCTGCTGAAACGAATTTTTAAAATTTTGTAGCCTAATCTAACCACACTTACAAATCAGTCAGTCACTCAGATGTTAGTCAGATATAGACTGTGATTTAGCTCAGAAACCAGATCTGCTTAGGAGACAGCAAGTATGATTTTTATCCTTAAGCAGTTTACAAGCTACTTGGGATTCAAGGTATGAACCATAAAACAACTGAGAAAATAATGCAATTAGAGGCTGACTTGTGTGGTATAAACTACTATCACCGTGAATAAGCAAGTAGGAGATCTGGCTTCTGGAAAGACACTTGATTTTCTACCAGAAGACTGATAGGATATACATAAATAATAACCATACAACAACAACAACCATAGCAACGAAAGAGACTTTGCAATCCTGGTTTAAAGATTACTATAAAATCTTGACTTTTCTTTCATACTGTAGATTTCATTAGCTAATGAAGTTTTGAGCTTAGGGGTATGGGGAACTGTCACATTGACCTGCCTGCTAATACATTTGAGAATTAGGTTATTTGAACAGTTTTGCAAAACATCCTCAGTGAGAAAAATTTTCAGATTTTATTTTTTAAATTGAAGAAATTGACATCTTTTTATTAGGTAGGTAATTCAATTATGGGTTGAAGAATTTAGCAATGAAAGGCACATTTGTCCAATGATTTTTGGTTGGTTTTAAATCCTTTGAATGTTTCCATCATCACACAGCTCCTCTCTACCATTTTCTGTCTTCTCAACCACCCCCTTTTCTGTTAAGGTAATGTTATCAGTGGAGGACTGGTAAATAAAAATCTAAGAGCAATGTCCTGCAGGTTAAGAAACTCACTTACCAAGAGACGATGGCAGGGCAAATTCAATTTAAATCAGTTCCCAACCTTTCCTGTACCAATGGTCAGCATCTAATTTAGCTAATCCTGGCAAAACTGATGTATTAAAATAACTATAAAGATAGGTTCTTGGGCTTTCTGCCTGCCAGCAGATAGAGGTTTGGGATATATAGGGCAGTCCATCTGCTTGATACTTCGAATAAGATCTAAAAAGAATGCTAGTATCATAGAATGGCATCAAAATTGTTTTCTGTTTGTTCCTTGAGAAATGTGTAGCTTGCTCAATTGCCACTGACCCATGTCCTCCCCATTTCTGCCTCTTGATTATGTGTCGATGCTGTTAGATGTTTGTTTGCATTGGCTATCTGATAGCCACAGGTCAAACAAACACAATCTTTAAATCTGATTCCTATGGGTTACTTGTATAATAGTTCATCTTCTCACACTGGGAGGAAAAACAGTGGGAGATGGTCCAAGCTACCCCAAATAAACAGACGGAGCTAAGGCCACCAACATGTCCCTGTAGGGAGCTGTTTTTTCTCACTGCCCCTGAAGGTGATAGCAACACCCAGTGTATGAACAGGTGATTATTTTCGGTGTTTCTGTCCTACCATTTAAAGATGCATGGCTACTCTGTATTCATTATCTACTTTTGTAACATGCTAGTAGATTTCATCTGGGGAAATTTTCATACAGATGTGCCCAGTTCAAAGAAAGCTAAGGAAGGGGCCACCTTTCACCACCCAGGAGGTATTGAAGAAAGGTGCAACAAGACAAAAAAATATGTATTTTTTTTCTGGTGTGATGTGTTTGCAGCAAAATTTTTAATTGTTATCAGAATGTCAATAGAGTTGCTAGGAAAAGTAGTTAGATAAAGCCTCAGGTTAATTTCCATCATTACCAAGCACTTTACACCTCTGAAGAATTTCAAACATATAAAGAGATGTCAATCTTGTTCCTTAGGAAAAAAAAAATTGGGGGGTGGTAGTGTTTCAAAGGCTGTCAGTAGACAAGTCAGTCAATTATAGAGCTGATTTAGTTCTTAACTCCTTGAGGTAAAAGGCAAATGTTCTATAAGAGTAACCGTTCCCGTTCCTGGCGTGCCTTAAATGAAACAACTTAGAAAACTGTGCTCTCCTGATAGCACAGGTTGAGACAAAAAGCTATGGAAGTAAAAATCAGATATCTAAATCAAGGTGACAAATGAGTAAATGAAATAATTTGCCACTGCAGAATTGAGGGAAATGTCCTTACTATATGTAGTCATTGAGCTAATTAGCCAGGAAGGATTTATTGCTTGATATTTCAAAACCAGAAACCAAGTAACTGGGCTCAAATCCCAGTTCCAACACAACTATGTGGCCATAGGTGAGTTAATTAACTTCTTTGTACATCAGTGTCCTTGTCTAAGAAATGTAGATGGTGGTCCCAGTGACCTCATGGTGCTGTTGTGCAGATTCAAATTAATACAGAAAAAGCAAGACGTATCTGATGAGGTTTCAACATCACATCAGTGTCATCCATGCACCACAGTACTTCCAAGGTTTAGAAAACATTCATGGTGAGACAGATCCCTTCCTGAGAAATTTTGAAAGGCTCTAGATGAGATGGGCATTGTATGTCTGCCATGAAGCACATCATTTTCTCTCCAGCAGGATAGCCAGAATCTGTGGCCCCACTGAACTCTCTTGAAGTTACAGACAACTTATTAACAACCGCCATAACATCCTTTTAAGATGATAATTTATCTTTTTAACTATAGTCAGTAAAACCAGCAGAAAAGAGCCAGGTGGGAATAACAACCTGGTATTATATATAGCCAAAAGGTTTACCAGTTCTACAGATTCTGCTGCAGGGCACAATAAAATGGAGTAAATGCAACTTATCTTGAACAGTTGCTTGAAATGAGTTACTAGAAGAATGGCAAGTTTACACAGGAAGCCAAAGAAACGCATGAGAATTTTATTTAGGATGCATAGTAAAACCTAACTAAAGGCCCACAAGTTAGGTCTTGGGAGAGTTTTCTGAGGTTTGAAAACAAATGTGAGCAGCTATAAAATGTGTGCTTTGGAAATAATTTCTATGAAATGATGCTTGGGGTGCCAGGGGGAAGGCCTGCATGCTGATCAAATCCTGGTGATTTGGTTGACAAGAGAATACCCGATTGTCCACATTTTCTCTGCCCCCAAAAGATCTTCTGGGCCACTTTCTCTGTCTATCCCCAGCGTGCCTGTTGACAGAGTATTGCATGGCATCCCTTTGTTCTGAAAGGGCGTCCTTTAGTCTCACACTAGTCTCAAGTTCACCGAGTCAGGCAATCCCACACACCTTTCCATCTGTTAAGATTTTTCCTGGGTACAGCGCCCTTCTCAAACTCATTTTGAATATAAAAGAATCACCCTTCCCCATCAGTGGAGAATCCTCTCTCTCCCTAGGAAGCTGAAGACTGAATAGAATACTTCAGGGACAGTGTCTGAGGAGATATTCATGGACAACTACATGGTTTAAATAGATACATTCAATTAGTTCTTCCTGAGAATCCTCAGTTTACTTTACAACTCAGTATTTCAAAGAGTTGTAAAGAAATTCTAATTGCTGCATAAGAAATAAGTCAAATTCTTCGTCTTTCACTGTGAAGGGCTTTTATTACCCACTGCTGTAAAACATATATCTTTTTTTTTTTTTTTTTTGGTTTCCCCTGTTGCTCTCTTAGCAGAGTAGCCTGCATACCAATAGGATCGCTAAAATGCCACGGAGCAGAGCATATTTATCTGTTAAATTTTATGTACGATAACCTAACAAATGCCAGAGACAGAAAGATCGCCCTCTGTACAGTAATACTTGTGTAGATGTCTTCTTTATCTTAACAATGACAGGGCTGCATGCCTTGTGCTGTACTCAAAAATCACAGTGCATTTTTTTTTCCCTCCCAATAGAAGACTCTGTATCAAAAGGAAAAAAGAACTTCACATTTTTGCCACTGTGATATTTTATGTGGATAATAAATTTTTCCCCTCAAACTCTACTAACTACAAGTATCTACCTAGAAGATGAAACGGGAGATTTATGTCATCAGAACTATACAGGAGAGCAGGGGATCATTTTTTCTTCTCTTCAGGACTGTCAACTTTGTTTACTGTTTATGCTCAATTCTGTCTTAGACAAGAGCTTAAATGGTCTTGTCATAGCTGCATGTCAAAATCTTAGAAAAATAAGGTAATAAATGCAAAATGATATTAATAAGGAGCACTTTCAAAGACACATGACATTTATTGAAATTTAAATTGTAACTGGAATGTTCTAATTATATTTGTACTAATCAAATAGATTATTGAGTCTGTAATTTCGTGACTTTTAGTATGTTTTAAAATTGAAATGATTCAAATATTACTACAGGTAATTACAAAATAACACAGATGAAATGATGTAAACCCAGGAATTGCTTCCAATAAATCAACATACACATTGTCAAACTTGTTAGCCTCTTGCATGCATTTTTAATCCAAACTTAAACATTTGGCAATTGAAACCATTCTTAAATAATATTCTCAAGCAGTACTACACAAACAGAAGGGTTTTGGTTAAGCTTTGTTGCATTAAACTTTTTATAATACAATTTCAATTTCCAAACAATGCATATAATGACAGCAACTGAATCCTAGCTAATTGTAATACTTCTGCAGAGCCTAGTAACAATTTATGAATTGTGAAGAATAAATCTATTTGACAGGCCCTTTAGCAATAAGGCCTTCAGCTTTTGCTTTGCAGTAGAATGAACTAAAATCTATCCTTGCCTTGCTGTTGTTAGAAACATTTCAACAGTTAGTTCTTTTTCACAGAAAATGCGGCAAGAAGGTTCCAGGTAAAAAAAAAAAAAAAAAGAAAAGAAAAGATCTTAACACTGTTGAATTTTACACTTGGCTATTATTGGCCAGGATACATGATAAGTTAAAGCATACAACAGAGAGGTTATTATTTTTTTAAGAGGGCAAACTTGACAGAGAATGGTATTCTAGATTAGAGAGTAGATGGTCTATAATCTTCCTGGCATTGTAAAACTGAAGCTGGCTACAGGGAAAATAAACATTATAATCCCCGGCACTTAAACAATTGCACCTATATGGTTAAGTAACAAAAGCGTGAGGCACCTGGAATCACAGCATTTGTTCCTAATGCCAGCAACAATATAAAGCATTCAAGTGACATTTGATAATGAGCAGACAGTGGAGGCAATACACACGTCTTTAGAAGAATCAGACTTCCTACCTTGAAAAGACAGATGGAGGTAAGTTCCTTTATAACAAAAAGTTGTAAGTAAAGCCAAGCAGCAGTTGCAGTAAATTGAGTCCTTTCAGTCACTGTGTACATACAGCAGTTCTGCAATAAGGGGAAAAATATAATGGGAGGAGCGGCAGTGAACGAGTGACCTCCTCAAGCTGAGTCCTCTCCGTGAACCAAGCACTGGAAGGCACTGCTCCTGATTTGCATGGATTATCTCCTCTTCCACAGACACAGAGCAGATACATTTAAACTGAGCTGGCACAATGGCAAAAAGATGGAAGAGTGAATGAATGAGGGACAGCGCAAGAGAGAGAGAGGGAGAGAAAGAGAAACAGACGCGAGATCGGAGAGCGTGGATAAACTGGTTCTTGCAGCACTGTGTCTCAGAAGAGCTACAGCTCCCTCTTCATGTCACAGTTGTAAGATAAGAAATGCTGTCGTTAAGAACTGGCTAATCATCAGGAAAAATAGACCCAGATCAGCCGATGCTGTGTGGGATCCGAATTTCATGAGCATGTTTGGATTCTTCTCATTTTGGCATTAGGATTTTAGACAATATACCCCAAAATCTTTCATTGCTAGACAGGTAAACGGATGTGGACAAAACTGAGTTTTGAATGTGATCAGTGTTTTGACTTGAATGGCATAGATGTTAGGGAAAGAACACAGCCAGTGTGTTAAGTAGAATATTTATTTTGAAAGAAAATTGATTCCTGTTAACTTTCAAAGAGTTAGTGAGATGCATGACAATGTAAATAGAAAATAATACTTGAATATTTGATTAATGATTATCTGAAAAGACTAAACTATACTATTAAAAATAAGATTATTTTTTAAAGAAATCTCTTTAAATTTCTCTGTTTTCATATTGCCTTTAGAGTTTTGTATTTCTCGGCTGTTACATATTAGTATTCTCATTTGAAAAATGGGAAAAGAGAGAAGAGAATATGATTGCAACTTTTCTCAGCAGTCACTCAAAAAGCCCATAGGTGATCTCAGAAGACTAGAATGACCGTTTTTAGTGAATTAACATGAAACCTGCCTTCTTTCTCGGTAGTGGTGGCTACAGACATCCAACAGCTGGGCACCTAGGTCAATTTAAGGGAAAACTCAGTCAAACCAGCTGGTTGATTGAATTGATCCTAACACTGGAAGTCAGCATTGACTTGGTGTGAACCAAATGGCACTGGTTAAATATGTTTCAGCACATGGCATTGAAGCTCTCAGCATATACACGAGTAAAATTTGAAGAGCGTAGCAAAAAAATACAGTTAGATTTCCACTGAGGTAAGGGCTCATACACTGTCAGGAAAGTTAAAGAATTTAAACACACTGCACTCCCAGGAACTCCAACGTGACGGACAGAATGATGCTTTAAAAGAAATCTCAAGGAAAATGCTAATATATTTCCATGAGATTCAGTGAAGATCTGGAATTTCTGAGGTAGGCAGACATAGTGATGATGACAGTGTTTAGGAAACAATTGCTTGAAAGTTAAAGGGTGAAGACAACAGTTATTTTATGTCTATGACATCCAACAGACTGATTGCTGTTAGAGTGGATGGAGAGATCTGTTTTTTTTTTTTTTTTTAACGTATCAATTTAGACACAGCTTGTACAGAGGTCAAGCTTGTAATGTTATTGAGGTCTTAATATTATTTTTCAGGTTACAAACTCTTTCAAGTCAGGGACCATATAATATCCTTTAAAACATTCCCCCAAATAGCTTTACATGAAAGTATGCTTTACGTGTTTCAGATGTTTCACACCTTTTCTGCAGAAAAGATATTGAAAACAATGGCAACTCTTTTGTATTTTCTCTCTTGTTGGTTTCATGCAAAATTTGGATTCAGAAATTGTCTTTTGAACCCTCATTAAATAAAAAGAAAGAAAATAAATGTAGAATGTCTTATCATAGGTAGGATGATGATAACAATTCCAGTAGTGCTAGATTGGTTACTGACCTGGCAGCCATTACTTCTCATACTAAGAATGCTTTGAGAAGGCAAGGATTTGAGTTTAGGATTTGAGTAGTGACCTTCTGATTTAGATATTTATCAGCTCTGTGACCTTAGGCAAGTTGCTTAATTTGTTTATAACCAGGGGGTAATAAATGACCTTTATTATATGGGTAGTATAGAGAGTAAAGGTAAGGACTTGCCATCACACCTAGGTAAACACTTACATTGTAATTATTTTAAATCTGTTTCCTTTGAATGGGACTATATCTCTCTGAACTTTGAAGTGTTATCATGCTGTTCATTAGATGGTTAAAAAGATAATTCTTCATTCATTTTTGGCCTTCTCTGGTAATCATCTAAGGAGGGCTCCTTCCTGGCTCCGGACAATCAGAGGGAAAGGTGCCTCTACCTTCTCACAAAAGACAGAAATCGAAATAGTGTTCTCAGGAGAGGTAGGGAGTGTTGTAGCAGCAGATCCATCCTTTTGCACAGGAATAGGAAATGATTTGTGTGGTACAACGTTAAGGACACCCAGAAGTTCCTTGGTCCAGAAATATCTCCCCATCTGTCCTCTCCTAGTCCCTGAAATGCCACCATTAGGACTCCGTTCTATGTTTCACTGGCTTCCCATTCTCTCTTTCAACGCACATCCTACTGGCAGAATTAGCACAATGACAAATTTACACTCAGAGCGATGCATGAGTTCATAGTAGTTTTAATGATTCGATCAGAGTTAATTTTCTAGTAACTTGCTGAAGATCAGCATGCCAAGAAAAAGTCAGCCTTCAGTTCAGGTCGAGAAGTTCATGTGGTGTGTGGCACACTGGATGGGGAAGAAGTCCCAAGCAGGAGAGTGCATCACCTGTGCTTAGGTGCACTTGTGCCTGGGACCATGGGGTGACCCCACGGCTGGTCCTCAGAGAGGGACAGTGGAGGTCCTGGCCCCTTAGTTCATGCAATGAGGAGCAAGGGTTCATTGCACCATTCCACAAAAGTTCAGTGAGTATTGTTGTTAGCAAGAACCGAGGCCACCTATATGAAAACAAGTGCTGTTCATCCTCTCATTTTAGTGCAAGTGTTGGAAACAAATTGATTCTAATATCAGATGACTGTACAAAGAAAAAGAGGTCAGAGAACAGTTGGGATAAATAATAAGGCTTTTGCAGGTGAGGCGATGTTCAATGTGGCTCTTGCAGACACAGTAGAGGTGTTTGGGCAGGTCAGGGATGAGGGAAGAGAAGACTGTGGTATGTTCCAGTCTGAAAGGAGACTACGCAGGAAGGTCACCAGGCACTGGGGCACTCAGTCACCTGTGCGTAGAGATTAGAAGAGAGGGTGAACAAAGCATTGGGGGGAGATGTGCTGACAGTGTTGTGAACCGACAGAGCAGAAGTCACAGGAAGAAGACCTGGGATGTATGCGCAATGGATGTTTTGTCCCTCCAGGCATTCTGCCTTGCTCCTCTGTCCTCGCTCTGTTCCGTACACCTTCTGAGTTCACTAGGGCCCTCTGGGCCAGGGAACACGCCTGTAGACCAGTGTCTGAATGGCGAGGAGTGGTGTTCCCGGAGAGGAAAGGGGGTTCTAATGTCAATTAGATTAGAAACGTAGGTCTTTAGGGAGTTGAACTATTTCAAAATTGTTTTGGAAAACAATTCTCTAAACCAAAGCCTTGTATGGTGTATTCGCATATGAATTAAAATTAATTGTGTTTAGAGACTTTGGGTGCAGCAAATCAGGATGGGAATCACTGCTGGAGCCCTGGAACTCATTTAGCATTGAAAAAATACAGCACTTTGAAATCCTCAGTGAGACGGATTACCAGCATTAACGCCATTAATACTAATGATGGTTAATAATTGGAAAATCATATTTATAAAAACAATAATGAAGTAGAGTTAAACTAGATAGCAAACCGCTCAACTCTATTATAAAATGCCATATTATAAACTTCCCACTCTCTTCTGTTGCTTGAATCTTAGTTATTTTGACATATTTACCCAGAAAATATTGAAGCTTCTATACTTAACCTGGGAATGACAAATTGCTTCTTGCAACTATTACGCTTACAGTAAAATTCACTACAAGATAAATGATTGCATAGATATTTGACCCAGTAGTGGGAAATATATTTGAATTCTAATAAGCACTGATTTAAGCTTAAAAACAATTAATAACTGTCAATTTCTCATAAACTCAATGACAAGTAAAACCTCCAAAAAGGGCACCCAAACCACAAATGATTAAAAATTACGTTCATTAACAGAATGACTGAACACATTAGGATTCTTTCGCATTATCTTCTGATCATAGTTCTCTCTACTAACCTTCTGCTACAATGCCTCAGTGGAGGGGCAAAGAGTGGTTTTATTGAAGATTGAACTCTTTCTCCAATATTTTAAAATTACTCAACATTCCATTTCAGCCATAGAAATACACTTTTTGCCTCACTCTTCAAGAAAAACTTTGCAGTTCTGCAGCAAGAGGTGCATTTGTCTAACAGACTCCAGCCAGTAGCGTCACAGGGCTGTGTCCTTTTCTGCGAGGATAAGGACTCCCCTAAGGCACAATTTTTGTTTTGAGTTCCCTTTGGTCAAGACTGTCAGCTCTGACTGGTGGTCTAAGGTTTAAACTGTCCAAACTTTCAACTTTTCCATCTTTTTCTTCCACAGACTTGGTCCCGGAGGAAATCTCCTTGACTCTTGTGTCTTTAGCTCCTCTTAGTGCCTCCATCACAGCAGACACAAGTTTCTAAAAATTCACCATTTTTACTTGCAACAAAGAAACTCTTCCTTTCTTATTCTGCTCCTTCATTAAAAAAGAGCTGGGCTCATGATCTCTTATAGCCATAGAACTCTTAGTTCCTCATCACATTTTTAATTCCCAGATGTTCTTATTCTGGGAATAATATTCTTTGAAGAGCTAAAGGTTCTCTAGGCGTTGTTCTCACTACATTGCTTCTCTGACTACTCCTTTGTTTTCACATCTCTGGTGTACTGACTACAAAACATAAGCTCACGACCAAACACAGAATTGAATAGTCCAATAGACTTATTAGACTAACTGCAACAGACAGACAAGCAGCACAAACAACACGTTGATGCACTTAGATCAATAAGGCTCTGGAAGATGTTCAGGTTCAGTGCTGAAAGAAGTTCACATTAAGGAGGATTTGAAAGATTCAAGAGTCTAAAAGGAGTTTGCTGGTAGGTTGTGCGAATTCTTTGTGGTATATAGAAAAGCAAAGAAAAATGGATGGAGTTTTAGGAATGAAGTCATTAGTGAAAATGATTGGACACTAGGATTTTATATTCAATTCTTATCTCCATCACCAAGACACTTACACATTTCCACTGCAAAAAGAACAATAACAAGCCACTGTGGTCTGTCTCCAAAACATTGCAAGTTTTCCAGAAAATGGCATTGTTTCACAGTAAAAGCACATTTTCATTAGTGAGTGCTTTAGTTCTGTTCTGATTATCACTAAAGAAGTAAAGAACTCCCTTGAAAAACAGACTTCTACAAGGGTTTCATAAAGAGATCCAAAGTGACTTACGCATAGAAGATATTTGCCTAAACTATGAATTATAGTGGAAAATAAGTATATGTATATATATGTCTCTCTATATAAAATAAATATACATATAAAATAAGTATATATATGGTGTATACATAGACTAATATGTATATACTATTTGTACATTATCAAAAATCTTCTGCAAATGTCATTATCTTTGCCTTCAAAGTACATTTAGAATCTGGCTGTATCTCCGCACCTCCGCTACTGTTGTTCAGGTACAGGCCACATATTCACCTAAAATATTTGCAGCCTCTGCCTCTGTGATTCTCCCATGCAACCTGCTTTCCTAAAGCTTTATTTCCTCTAGAGGAATGAGAGTGAGCCAGCTAGAACTCAAGGCAGACCCGGCCACTGCTCCATTTGAACTCTAGGGAGCTGAGCGATAGCTCCCCAGAAGGAAGGTCCATATCCTTACCTCGAAAATCTGAGAATTCATCTTTAACTTTAAAAACAAAGGAGCATTGAAGATGTAGTTAAGGATCTCCAAATGAGATCATCCTGTGTATTATCTGCATGGGCTTTGAGTCCAATGACAGGTTGGCTCGTTAGAAAAAGAAGGAAAGACACGGTGACACTGGAAGGACCTCAGAACCTAGAAGCAGATACCGGAGTGGTGTAGTATGAGGTCATGGTATCCTGGAGCCACGGTAACCCGGATGAAGCAAGAGCGGGTTCTCCCTTAAGGCCTATGGGAGAAGCACTTTCCTGCTAATAGCTCGATTTTGGACATGTCCTCTAGAATTGTGAGAGAATTCATTTATATTGTTTTCAATTGCTTGGTTTATACCAATTTGTTGTGGAAGCCCTAGGAAATTAACACAGCTTCCAAAGACTTCGTTTCTCAGTCGTAGTAAAATGTAAGTCCCAAAGTCCTTAAATTGGCCTACACGGCCCTATGGCGACTCACTGCCCACCACCCTCAGTTCTCGGTCATCATGCCGAACACTCCTCCTTGACCTTCGCGTGGTTCCTCCAACACACAAGGCGCACTCTTTTCAGGGCTCTTGGGTTTACTATTTTCTCACTTAGCTTGTTCTTCCTCTTCATCCCAGTCACACGTGATGGTCTCAGGATTTTTCCAAAATGTCTTTCATGCAGTGAAAATTTTCTAAGATCTTCTATTAAAATCCCACACATCACCCAGAACTCTCTACTCCCTGCCTAGCCCTGTTTATATAACTCTTTCTAAAACACTTACCGTTTCTGACCTCATATATATTCTTATTCATTTTCCTATTGTCTTCCCACCTACAGTGAGAACTCTATAGCAAATAATTTTTAATTTTCCCCCCACTGGTTTATATCCATCATTTAGGATAGATGCATAGTAAATAATTGCTCAATTTAATAGATGATAGGCTTATAATTTAAAGAAAGTATTTATGTAGGGAGTCTGGAATCGCTCTACTTCTCCTATTTCTTCTGGGAACCATTCCCAAGTCTCTCTGGAATTCCCAGTAGCTACTGAATAAAATCCATATTGCTAATTCTTTGAAGTAGAAGAGGAAAGATGCTCTAGTTTTACAGGACAATGACACTATTCTGTTATGGCAAGAAGATCATAAGCAATTTGTACTTTGAAGCCCCTTGGTTTTCACTTGTCACTTTATATTTAATTTCATAGTAGGCTCCAGAACTCTGACTGAAATAGTAATGAGGGACTAGCAGGAGCTCTAGCAACAGGTGATACACGTTGAAATTTAGGACTTTTTTTTTTTTTTTAGAAGATTTGAAGGCAACAGGATCAAAAGTGGAGCTCCATGTAAAGCAGGCTTGGCATGAGGGACAGAGAACTTGTGTCCTTTACTGATGTTCTTTGATGGGATTTCAAAGAATTTATGGCATAGCCTTACAAATTGGTAGTGCAAGGCATTCGTTATATAGATGTGCTCGCTGGGAAAAATCCACACAGGGTTTGCACTGGTCTCATGGTTTGTGATTCCTACAAGGGGCTATGAACTCAAATGCCAACATCAAATGCATTTATCAATTAAAATGTGTATATTTACTTATAGATGTATGCCTGTGTGGATACATAGTCTTCTTTTCTTCAAAATGTATAAGATCATATGGCATTTTTTTTGCACCACTCTTAGTCGTCAGAGGGAAAATGAATAAAACAGAAAACTTCAGATGCTCCTGTCACCACATCTGTGTTATTTGGCTTTAGTAATTTTGCTTCCTTTATGCAACTCCAAAAATGTCTGCATAGCAACAAAAAGTGGGACAATACTTGTATCCTTTGAAAAGCAAGAGGAAAGCTGAAATAAAAATATAAGCAATCAGCAGGAACATAAATGAAAGGCTATATTTCAGAAGTGGAATTAGTTCAACTAAACCGATGTCTAACATAGTCAAGGAGTTAACAATGTTGTGGTATTTTAATTAGGGTAAGAGTTTGGGTTTGATTCAGATAAAAATCCTCGACTGCTTATCCCCAGCATACCAGGACTGCCCAAACATCTTGGGCTGCAAAATTAGGCTGGGAATAGAGCCCAAACAGGATTTCTGAAAAGATTCTTGGGACTTTCTTCTTTGACTAAGGTTGGAAATTCTGCAATGATTGCAAGAACAGCCTTATTATTTTTTATTTTTTAAACTGTTTTGGCTAGAAGCTGGGGGTGAAATAACATAAGAAAAATGTTTATGTATACTTGCAATGAAAAGTTACCTACACTATATATTAAACAAAGATTAAGTGAAATTATTGTATGTTTTGTTTTTTCAAGACACAAGCTCTACAGAAGCAGACTTAAATATGTACATCATTTTGGTGACAGAAGAAAATAAATGCGTGTGTATATATATCTATTTAAATGGAAATTTCATTAAATCTGGAAATTTCTCATATATGGGAACATAAGAAATTTAGTGATCAATTGGTATTAAAAACTCACTGTAATGTTTTAAAATATCCTTTGTTTTCTCTTAGTGCTTTGCAGTGAGAACAGGGTAGATAAAGTGTTACTGCTGCACCTGGTAGACAGTGGTCAACACAGGGACTTTTTCAGCATCTAAGTAGAATAAATTGGAAATACATGCAAATTAGTTACATAATTTCAAAGTAAAGCAGTTAAAAAAAGAGACACGTGTATTTCATTTACTCAACAAAAGTGTGTGGAGCTCTTTGGCATTGAAGCTGCAGTGGAGGAAACACACATGGAGGTTACAATGAAAGGGTCGACGGGGAGGCAAATGTTACACAGGTAAAAGCTTTTGGTCTGCCTGTCTGTCTGTCATGTATCATCATCCTGTGCTTAATTAGAAGCTGTGACACACTTTTTCTGTGATAGAAATGAATAGGATACCAGAGAGCGTCACAGAGAAAGCTTGAGGAAGATTTAAAATTTAAGTGGACACTAGAAGAAACGCCATCATGTGAAACATGTAGGAAAGAACATGGTGTGCAGGAGCAGCACTACACGTGGTGCCTCGCTATGGGCAAATGTTTGGCACCATCAGGAGCAAAGACAAGGTCAGGCCAGAGCTTAAGAGAGTGAGGGGAAGAGTGGCGGGAGGTGTAATGGGAGAGCATCCTCGTACACAAAGCCATGGTGAAGATTTTGTCTTTTCTTCTTAGGATGAAGACCTTAGAGGATTGTGTATCACTCCAGGATGCAGCAGGGAGGACTTAGGTTTCCACTTCATGACAACTCTCAGCTGCTGCCGAGGGTGGCTCGGTAAGAGCATGGTTGGAGGGAGTCATCGCCACACTAAAGACGAAGCAGGAGGGTGACAGGGACTGGGGTAGGAGTCAGGGAAGTGAGTTTCAGTGGACAGATCAGATTTGAAACACAACCTGCAAGCAGAAAAATTAAAAAAAAAAAAAAGACTTGCTGAATGATGAGGACGAAAGAAGTCTCCGGAATGCCTCTGACATTTCCAGTTTTTGTGGTAGGTAGATGTTCAAGTCACTTTCAGAGATGGAAAAGCTAGATAAGAAGGAAAGTATTCTGGATGCATTATGTCTGCAAGAGCCATGATACCTCCAAGTGGAGACATAAAGAATAAAGGCTGAGGGATAGCTAAATTAAGTGCTTACGGAAGAAGCTCAGTCTAGTGATATAAATGAGGAAATGTAATTATGATGAGTGCCTTGTCTGCTTAAATGCCCTCGGTGGATTTCCTTTGCTATAGCATGCAGTTTGGGGTCTTTAAGACGCCATTGAAACCCCTCTATTATCTTACGTGTGCCTTATAGGATTAGTGACGTATGAAATTATTTTTTCCTGGATTCTAGTATGAACTAAAATGTAAAACAATAAACAAAAAGTGAAGTGCTTGAATCTGAATATGATTCTCTCCCTTCTGCAAGATCGTATCTTCTGTGCCTTCACACATTATTTTTACCACAGTAATAACACCCATTCAACTACATCACATTTATGTATTTATAGTTCTGCCTTCTTTACCAGAACATGCACTCATCAAGACTAGAAGAGTTCTTATTAATCTCATGATACCCAAAACCTAATATCCAGGACCCAGAGTGCTTTTACACATGCATAGTACATACTTAAACATCTAACTGGTAATGCATACTAAGCAGAGGAAATAAGAATTAAACTTGCTTGGAGGAACTTTATAGCCTCTATGAGCAGAATTCTGGAGTACTATTTAGGAGGAGCTGGGAATATCTGAAAAGTGCAAACTAGATGTCTGAATGTGACTTACTTGATCTTCCCTGCAGTGTTAAATTGGGGTGTCTGGTAGGTCCTGTGTTTGATGAGTGACAGTTTCTGAGCTACTGTGCCATGCTTGAACTCAAGGAGGCACCTGATGGAAGGGGATATTGTAAGAAAGAGAAACCCGAGGTCCTTTGTCCCCTTCTTAAATTAGCCCTCAGATGTGCCATTACCAGAACAAATGGGCACTATTTTCTTTCCACTTCTAAGCATATTTAGCTTGTTCCTTGGAGATTTCTTTCCCTCTTCAAGCCTGTCTTGGAAGTGAATTTTCCACTGACTTTATTTCTATAACAGTAAGTTTTGGAGTCAGGAAGTACATTTGCTGATGTATTGTGGCTGGACTCCTCTTTCCCTAGAGATGACCTTGCCCAGGCATGAGTCCTATTCCAGTACTCTCTGACTCTTCTTCAAGATAAATTAAAATGTTCTCTGGAACCAATGTAGTTTTTAATTGGTGCTAAACTCAAGACCTCTGGGAAATCTAGTTTCTTGGGTCTAAACTATTCCTAAAGGTACAGCAAGTCCTAGAAGTCTTAGTTTAGAACTGCTTTATAATTTAGAATGTGAATAGAGAAATGTCTAGAAAGACTAGATGCATCAAAAGCAAAAAAAAAAAAAATCATGAAGGGTATCAGCTTGAAGTTATGTTTTAAGAGTGTTTTCCTATTCTGTGTAAAAGGCAGAAATTAAAGGGTCGGGGATTTAGCTCCGTGCTGCAACACCTGCCTGGCAAGCGTGAATTCCTGGTAACCACCCACCCTCAAAGGCCAAAATTATGAATTTAGGATAAAGGTCGCAAATTCAAGAGCTGTCAGAGGCCAGGAGGGTAAAGTGAATGGGTAAAGCAAGCCTCGCATAGACAATGGAGCAAACCCAGTGAGCCGTGGCAAACTAGACAGTGTATATGTGCCCTTCCTGTCTGAGAAATGTTCCCAGTAACCAACAAGCCAGACACGAAGCGGCGCCCTTAGCAATGTACATCAGATCATACCGTTCTGGTAGAAGGCCCCAGTGCCCTCCTGTTTTCTCAGAGTAGAATGCAAAGTTCTTCCATTGCCTGCAAGGTCCCTACTTGACCTGCTGCTTTCTGATCCTATCTTATCACTCTCTTCTGCTTCCAGGCATTCCAGCCCCTTGGCCTTCTCACTGGTCCTTGACTACAACTATCATGTTCTCTCATCCCAGGCTTTTGTTCTGGTTGCATCCTTTGCTTGGAATAAACTTCATCCAAACTGAATGTGCACTTTATCAGTTTGGCATGGGGAGCAGGGTTGTAGCTGCTGCCCCGGGTGGCACTCTATTTTCCTACTTATTCCTTCTGTCTTTTCTTTATGGTAGTTATTACAGCCACACTTTCTAATATTTATAGAAGTATTTGAAGCATATATGCAGTAGTACTTCATTACAGTTATCCCTGTGTGTGTGTGTGTGTGTGTTTTACCAGAGAAACTTGGTTTAATCTTGCTTAGAAGGTGTGTACTGAAGGATCTGAATGATGTTGTTCTCCTTCAACTTCATTTTAAACGTACCCTGTTGAACTACCATTCCCTCACTCAATATGAATGCTTGGGCATATTATCTTATATTTTAGGCTAATGGCTTCAAATAACATAATCTTCTTCCAGATAAAACCTTGTTTTATTTTCTACCCTAATTTACACCTTGTTCTCAGTCATCGGTTTGAGCCCCTCTCCATCGAGGAAACTGCAGAATGGAAGAGAATCCTGCTGGCTCAGCTACTCTTTCCCTTTCTCATCAGTCTGTGTGTCTTCTCAGCCCCCCTGACCTGACGTTTTGTTCCTCCCTTTTCAGGTGCCACTGTAACCCAGAAGAGGTGCTCTCTGCTAGGGTGGATCCCTAGACATTGACTTTTCTTTTTTAACAGAAAAGTTCCGTAGATTTGTTAGTAAGCATCTATCTGGACGGCTCCCATTGGACTATTATGTAGCTCTGAGTGAGTGTCTAAACTTTCACAGTAGCCTTTGCAAACAGTGGTTTAGTTCCATGTTCTCCTTTGATTTTCCTCAGGTCCTCCTTGCTTTGATTTAAGTCCTGCCACCCTCTATGGGTCTTCTCAGCCATTTCTGTCCAAAGCCACTGCTAGTCTTTCTGCTCAGCTGAGCCAACCTCTTTCTACACTTCCTGTCCCTGTTTTGACCTTCTAGGTGACATGTGTCAGGCGATTTCAATTTTAATAGTATCAAGAAGTTCCTGCATTTTGGTTCCATATGCAAATACCTTTAAAAATATTTTTTTTCTATAAATTTCTTAATTTCCTTATGTATTTCAGTTTCACAACTTTTTTTAGTTTTATAACTTTTAAATGAATCCTGTGTAGAGTTTGCAGCATCCATTGATTTCAACCTTTGCAAACTTGGACAAAAGTCTAAGGAAAAAGTGAACGTTGTATTTACCATGAGAGCAGAGGAATAGTCAATGTATAATTCACACATTATGTTTGTATCATATTAAAAAGGTAGCTTATTTTTTTCTATTTGGCATAGCAAAATCTCTGTAATTCAAAAGAAATGCAAGATGAATCCATTACTCCTGAAAAATGTGTTCCAGAAATGAGTAGAGTCATGTAAAATTTAATGTATATACATTTAAATGATGTTTACATATTTTATTTACAAGAATGCAACATATGGATTTAATAGTTATTTAATATGAAGAAAGATCAATGGAAAAATCTGTTAATATATTTGAAATTCCATTATAGTGAAGGCATTATTCTAAGAGAAAAATACAGTAAATTGAGTTTAAGGCAATTGAGACAAGATTATCTGCAAATCTTTTCGACAATTTGTCTATAATGACACAGAATTTGTGAACAATATCAAAGAGAATAAAAGAGTCTTTATATTTTTGCAATAAATAACCTTTTCTGCCCACTCCCCCTTTAAAAACAAAGAGAAACAATTTTAAGGAAAATGATGAAGAAGCATTATGAAAGTAATGCAAAACACTAAGTAACTATTTCTGTGACTCATTATACATTTTAAATTGTTGTTCCAGTATCCTAGATTTGCTTAAACAGTTAACTATCTCCAAGCATAGCAGAAACCTATTTTCTTGAAAAGAAGAATTGATTGTACATCCTGACTGCTTCAGGAATGTGGAACAAACCAGAGGCTGATGGATATCCAAATAGTATAGAAGCCCCTTCTAGACTAAGCCACACCACCAGAGATTGGGCTATTGGAGATTTGAAACTTTGGGCAGATGGGAGATTTGTGAAAATGGAAATTTAAATTTGCCAATTTAGCAATGGAATTAAATTGTCATACTAAAACAAAGCGTGGAAAAATAACAGGTAGGGGACTCCAGTATGTACAAATCAGGTAAGCAGTAAAATGATACAAAATTTTATTCTCCTTTCAATAGTTCTTCTACATAAGAAAGCAGCAATCCTGGGATATTTGGGGCTAAGTCACCCAGATATTTTTCATCTTTCCAAGTCTTGGTAGGAGAGGGGTTGGTGCAAATCTCTTAATGCCTTGTCCTTAGAATCTGAGTTTAACCAGTCATTAAAGTGCGGGGAAAAACCGGCTGTCTCCATGAATGCAGGTTTTCTATGGGATTGAAGTCTTATAATAGGCTGAAGGCATAAGTGACTTATTTATTTGAAAAGCATTCAAAATATCAGAAATGAAAGTGATTCCAAAGGGAAGAAGTAAATGTATTCTTAAATATTGCAGTCACTATTAATAATAAATAAACCTTATCTGATTTGTTCTTGGGTATTCCTCATAAACAGAAAAGGAAGATATTGTTAAAAAATTTTCACATTTACTTGTGGTGAGTAGATATTTAGAAAAGCTTAATACTGAGGTCAAATCTCTGAGGTTAATGTGAATTAAAAAACATTGAAAGGAATGTCAGAAGGAATGGAGAAAAATATTGCCTTTGCTTAATTATCTCAATATGTCCATTATGATTGTTCCTTTGTGCTGTCATGGAGATGTGGTGAGTTTTTGAGACTGTGAAGACATAAATTGGTGAGCATTAGACCTACGGAAACCACAGCTCAGAAGTTAAAAAGAGAGAAGGCCCCTCTCTGGCCTGCAGGGTAGTCATTGCCTTTTATTATATGCTTTTCTCCTCTTTCCCCCACTTTTCTCTTAGCTTCCCCAACTCTACAGCTGATTAATCAGGAAGAAGTTCAACAGAGTGGTGTGTAAGTTCTTCCTCCTTTGTATGCCTGTATGACAGGATCGCCTCATTACATTGATCTCTTTGAATTTTAGGTTTTTCATCCAATGTACAGGAAGAATAACAGCATTGACCAAGAATGTTAATAGTGATTTGAGGTTTAAAATAAATAGCCGATAATGCCTAGCACAGAGTAATTATTCAACATGATACTTGTGATTGTGTTTCCTTTTGTGTCACTTTTTTTTTTTTTTGACTTATATCAGTTTCCCAGTCATGGAGAGAGAAATTGTAGATTTACCTCACCATCGCTGGCTAACTCAACATGCTAGATTCTCAATTCTAAGTTTCAAAATGAGGAAATTTGTTGGCTTAGGCCAAAGTCCTAAGGTATTACAGAGCCTGTTAACCTGCAGACTCTCTACCACATATCCATTCTTCATCAAGACAAAGAAAATACAATGCCAGGGTCTACAGTTCACATAGCAGGAACTAGGAAAAGTCTATTCCCATTAAGATGCATGTACAAGTACAGAAATCCCTGCTCATGGTAGAAATCCCTATTAAACTTGGGTTCCAGATTTTACTGATACAATGTAGATGTACTGTCTGTACTGGTGTGTCATGGGGGCAATTAGTTCTCTCAGTCTAGTTTAAGGATTTTCTGAATTTTTAGCTTTTCACTGTTGACCGAGTGTTTTGGAGGAGTTCCAACTCCTTCCTTCCTTCAGTGACACAAAGTAGAGTCTCTATCTGAACATGAGAAATAACTTGTTGTCACCATGAATGAATTGGTCAGGATTGTCTGTCACAACAGGTCCTCACAATCAATCTGGGAGTGCCATGGTCCTTCTGCAATCAGGATTGATTACTATGGAAGCCAGCTGTGCCTCATCTATTTCATTGCAGATGGCCATAGCCTTTGATTCCATTGAGAAAAGTAATTTGTCTCCCAAAACTCAAATGCCGTCTTCCCAATATTTTACTTTCAAAGACACAGGGAGGATAAATGACCATATGGAGCTGCATGTGAATTTGTCGAACCTGTTACCGAAAGTCTTTTCTGGGCAGCAAGTCATGGAATGAGGGCTGTTGGTTCCAAGTTCTAAAGCTCCTTTGCATAAATAAATTTCATTGTGTTCAACTGGACATAATTTTTAGTCCTCTTGCCTTGCACACATGTGACTTATGTCTGGGCTCACAGCTTCAGAAGTCTATGTAACTCCCCATGACGAGACAAATGTATCACCTCAATCATAATAATGTAATATAATAATATATTAAGCTTCTAGCAAATGGTCTTATTGTTATACTTATTGCTTCATGATTTGATAAGCATTTAAGTTACCATGCAAAATTACTTTATTCATTATAGTAACAAAGAAAGAAATAGATGAAATAGAAGTTTGATTTAAAAGTCTCTGTTTTGCCCAAGATAAGCTGGTAAAAAGACATTTGTCGAAGGTACTAAGGGCCATATTTTCAAAAACTCGCTGCTAATTTGAACCCTATCAAAGAAACACACACAAACGTGCACCCATTTTTCAGCACATATCAGGAAGCAAGAATAATTGAAGTGCTTTTGTATTCCAGATTTTCATTAAATATAACTCTAATGTTGGTCCTAGGCTTCAGTTTTGTGTCAGATTTACTTTAGCAAAGTGAATTAAAGAAATAATGGATTCAATAAAGCTTTCTATTAAGAAATCCACGCAATCTGAGTAAAAATAGTAGAAGAAAAATAATGGGTTTCTTAGGCTGCTCTAAATATGTTCTTTTATTATTTTTAAAGGTATATTATTTTGGTGATTCAAAGAGCTGATCTTCACTGCCAAAATGAAATCAGATTAGTATTCACTGTAACAACCTTCCAAAAGAGAGAAAAGACATGTTTCCAGGGAAAAATTCAAGAAATGCTGTTTATTAAATTCGATCGCTAAAACGTGAAAAAAGTGACAGTAGATTTTTGTAAAATAAACCAAGTCCATTTCAGCATGCTATTTGATAATTTATAAAGCATATGTAAGTGACAGTGCTGGTAATGAGTGTCATTATACTCATTCTACTGTATATTTTAATTTAAAAGAGAACATATTATCCGTTTGGGATTTATGAATAAGCTGGATGTAAACTTGTAGGAAAGCTTGAAGAATTCGTGCAATTAGACAACCTTGGGTTCTGAACTTTCTATAACCATGTATTATAATCAAACAACTTGAGGTTTATTTTATTGTTCTGTCCTTCACCTACGAAAAAAGGAACTGATGATGTTTATCAGAAACTCTTGTAGCGGATGGAAGAGCAGCAAAGATCAATAGGTTAATATTTATAAACCACAACTCAGGTAATATAAAGTCTGCAAATGCATAAAATAAACATTATGCTAATGATAGGCTATTGATCATAAAAAAATTGCTTTGCTCTAGGGTAGCACCTTTCATTTGTTCTGTAGGTTGTATGTATATTAGTCTTAGATAGATATTAAGTCATAGTCATAATTATCATTTAATAGCCTCAAGACTGATGTAGAGAACAGAGAGCTTTCCGTGGGGATTATTATTTTTCATTATCAATGTTTTGTACTTGAAACATGAAAAATAAGAAAACCATCACTGATGCTCTGTCAGATAAAGCTAAGCCTTAATTAAGATGGTATAAATATCTTCCTATTGTGGACTTTCTATTAGGAGCCTTAAAAATAGCATTCATCTTGAAATTAATTTATGTATTATTTAATATTTTTAATTCTTCAAAGGATTTTCCATTTTTCTATATTTACATTTCATTCGCTGCTTTTGAAAATCAAATGAAATACATGGATATATAGAAAAGTCAGAGAACTGCAATTCCTCATTCCACTTGTTCTTTTAGTCTTCTAGATTTAATGTCTCAGTGTAGTCACTATTTTTTTTTCCTTCTTGTTCGCTACCTGGAATCAGTAGTCTGTCCAATATACCCTACGACCAAGCTGTCTCTTAGAGCTGTCTGTTTCCTTTTCTTCCCATTATATTCCAGCTTCTCATTTCTTTTCATTGACACCATTGTCATAATCCTCAAAGTGCCCTTCTTATCATTGTCTCTGGTCTTCTTCTTCTTTTTTTTTTTTTTTTTTTTGTACCAGGCATGGAACTCAGGACCTTGAGCTTGCCAGGTAGGCATTATGCTGCTGAGCTATATCCCCCATCTCTGCTGTTCTTATATAATATTTTCATTTAGACAACTATTTTGCTACTGTTCTTCCATAAAAACTTCATGGTTCCCTATTGCAATCACATCACTTATAAATTCAATATTCCAATTTCCCTTTTAAGTACTAAATGGCTAAATACATAAAGTGTGAATGGATTGAATTGAATTTGACTTGTGGCTCTGACCCTGGCTTTTTCTCTTTTAAATTCCTTTTGTTTTTTGTTCATTTTTGCAGAGCTGGGGACTAAAACTAGGACTTCCAAGTGGTAGCTAAATGCTCTGTCACAGAGTTTTACTGTACTTTATCCTTGCTCTTTCTGTCACCCACCAAATGCTCTTCAAAATCTTGGAATCCGTCATATGGTTCTTCTAAGGTGTAACTGACACAATTAATGAATTAAGCAAATATTTATTAAATGTCTGTTGTATGCCAGACATTATTCTAGGACTGATGATAAACAGAAAGAGAGTTCCTAGGGAGATGGATAATTATCGAACAGTATACACACATCCACACACGCAGACTCACAAACTTGTCCTTTTAGATTAGCTTGATTGTGCAGAAAAGTCTTGAAGTTAGCACAGAGAATTTCTTCACCTGAAGCGTTTCCTATTATTGATAACTTATTTGAGATGTTGTAATTAACCAAACCTTACTGTTTATTTAGATTTCCTTATTTCTTGTCCAGAATATGGTCTTTTCCAGTATAAAGCTCCTATGCAGACTACAACATTACATTCAGTTGTCATTTTTCTTGAACATGGTAGTCTGAGAAATGTAACTCTTGAGTGTGATAGTGTCTCAGATGTTCTTTGTTTTTGGAGCCATTGATAGTTACTGAATATGGGGTACAGACCAGTAATATGAAGAAAAATAAGCCTGGATAAAGACATAGAGTAAAAAGGAGGGCATTATTTCAGACAGGATGGCTAAGCAAGCCAGTTTTTGAGATGACATTTAAATTGAAACTAGAATGTACTGAGAAATCAAGCCATAAAGCTAGCTGTGAAAGGAGATTTCTAGAGCTAAGAAATGCCAGTGTCGAGGTCCTGAAGTGGGGCTGGTGCGTTTAACAAGTGTCAAGAAGCATTGGCAGCCATGAATTTTAGCCTACACAAAATGGGAAGCTCTTCATATGGTTTTAAAATAGAGTTGTGTTAACAATGTTGCATAATATTATAATAATATTTTTATTACTATTTGCATACTGTAACCTGTAGCTGATCTGCATTGCTCTTTTCCAAATCAAATTCCAAGCATCCAATCTGCAACATTTATTAATATTCCCTTTGCTAGACATGTTTCTGTGTTTCTCTGTCCTAATCCTTTCCAGTATTAAAATCTACCTCAAGTATCACTTTTATGACAACTTTTCCAAGATTTCTGTCTAGGATATTCTGCTTTTTCCTCAGTGCAATATGCTGAGAATCATGATTATGTGGAAATAGAGAATTTAGAATTGTATGGGCTCATATTTGAATCTAGGCGTCCATGATGCATTTATTAGATTTATTACTCTATTTTGTGTTGTTATAATCAGATACCTGAGGCAGAATACTTTATAGAGAAAGTGTTTATTTAGATTATAGTTTTGGAGGCTGAGAGTCCAAGGTGCCAGGCTCTGGTGAGGGCCCTGCTGGCTACATCACATCATGGCAGATGAGACAGGAGATCAGATTGAAGAGAGACCACTCTTGTTTTTTCTAGAAAAAAAAACTCTCCTAAGTACAAACTCAGGGTCCAGTGATAAGTACATTAATCCCATTGAAGGAAGTACCACAAAGTGACCCAACTGTGTTTACTAGACCCCATCTCTCCAAGGTTCCAATGCATCTTATCATCATCACACTGAGGGCTAAGTTTCAGACATGAATCCTTAGCATTTTCAACTTAGGGCCAATCTTCAAACACATGGATAAAATAATATTCAAATGAGAGAGAGAGAGAGGCAGAAAGAGAGAGAACTAGAAGAGGGACTTCTTTTGGGGGAAGGGAAGGGGGAGTGGATATGGGGAGAGGGGCACAAGAAAGGGCATAAAGAAGGTCAGTATGATCAGGGCACAATATATGACCATATATAAGGGTCAGTATGAAACCCATAAGTATGCATTCATAAAAATAAATAATAATAATAATAAGTCTAAGTCATAGCATCAGCTTACTTGGAGTCATTTATTTTAACACGGGGACAATTAGCTCCCTTATGAGTGAGTTTTCTTTGTGAGATCATACATTAGAAAAGAAAAAAACCTAATTATTTAAAGCAAATTCTTTCAACTTTTGTTACGATGTTTACCTGATCTCCCTTTTTAAAATAGTTATTAATATAGTTACTGACATAAAATTTCATCTAATGCCTCATACACATAACCACAGCGTTGAATGCCAAGGGTCATGATGGGCGGTTAGCAGAGTAAAGAGATGGTGATAAAGACCCCGCACTATAAGAGGCTTCGACTTGAGGGGGAGACCAAGCGTGCATACCCATGTGCAAGGGAGTAAAAGGAAGAAGCAGACGTGCTGACGAGGTGTGCAGAGTGAAAGCAACACACCTGAAGCATAGGTAGGCCATCCCAAACTGGGCACTGTGGCAGATCTCTGTAATCCCCAATGCTCAGGAGGCTGAGGCAGAAGGATCACAAGTTTGAGGCCAGCATGGGTAAAGCCATCCTAGCATCACTGCCTGGCCCCTACATGATAGTTTGATTGTGATACGTGCTTAGTAAATGCTAGTTGAAATTTGAAATTCTGCAAGGGAGAGCGCAAGTGTCAGTTGCTGGGTGGCGCGCACAGACTCACAGCGGCACACACCAGAGATGGGGCCGAAAGAGACCTTCAGAACTTGTGGATGCCTGCTCTGCATTTCACAGTCTTCCTGTCAGAAAGGCAGGGGTTGGACATTTACACAGAAGGGTCCTTTAGCAGAAACTTCAGCTGTGCACCCTAAAATGTCCTCTTAAACAAGTGACATGAAATAGAGGTTATTTCTGAGTATTAAAAACACTAAAACCAGAACTTGTGGCTGAGGGAAGCAGGGTGATCTCTTTGCTGTCCACCATGACAGGTTATGGCTGACACCCCTAGAGCAAAAGACAGGCTGGCGATAAAACTCATAATAAATTTATTTGATCCTAGTTTTATGTGACATAGGATCCTTCAGATTAAAGACCTAAAGAGCCAATATGACTATCCACTTTTATGCTTAGGATCAGTGAAGCAGGGACAGCTGTGTAGCAATCTGATTTTTCAAAAAGGGTGCGATCTAAAGCGAATAGACTGAGTGGGAAACCCTCGAGACCTATCTGTTCCAATTCTCCCTGACTTCTCAGTTGTAGCATTTCTGTCTCCTTGGTATGGGCAGGGATTTTCCACAGGGTTTTTACTTTCCTTATGTTCAACTCTTAACAGAAAGGTGGAGGGAGGATTTAGTAATATTGATAAATTCTATCTATGTCTACATATGTAGTTAGACCTGGAGGAAGAAACTGATTACTTTCTCACAACTCAATGCACAATCTAAAAAGGAGTCATTAGCCAGGCATGGTGGTGCACGCCTTTAATCCCAGCACTCGGGAGGCTGAGGTAGGCGGAGCGTTGTGAGTTTGAGACTGGCTTGGGCTACAACGCGAGCGCAAGGCCGACCTGAGCTACATAGTGCGTCCCTGCCTCAAAAAACCAGGGCTGGGAGTTTGGCTCGGTGGCTTAAACTCCTGTCTGGCAGGCGTAAGGTTGTGAGTTCAATCCCTGGTGCCGGAAAAAAAAAAAAAAGAAAAAAGGGAGTCATTGCAAGTGATATTTGATAATGACCTGGATTTTGTATGTGTTTATTTTATTGCAATTATTTTAATTTAATTTTTTGTTAGTATATGTTTGCAGTACATAATGAATACATTTCTTCTGAGGAGTTGGTTTGTGGACCTCTGAATTCTTTGTGTATCCTCTCCTCTTTTACCTGCCCCCTGGCCTCCATCTCTTTGCCATTTGCAAAAGAGCTACCTCCCTGTTTTCTATTATTTATCTTTTATGTTGCTTTTTTATGTTGCTCTTTAAATTATTTATACTTTGTGTTTCTCATGTAAGAGAGCCCATGTGATATTTAAGCTTGTGTGTTTAATTTATCTCACTTAACTTTATGATCTCAAAGTGCATCTATTTCCCTATACGTGACTAAGATTTATCCTTCTTTATAGCAGAGTAGTACTCCATCATTTATAAATCCTATATTTTCTTTATCCAGTCATCTGTTAATGGACATTTGGACCATTTTCAAGATTTAACTGTTGCAATTATGGTGCTATTAACATGGGTACCAATGTATCATTATATGATGTCCTTAAATCTTTTGGGAAGATACTGAAGCTAATATCAGGGTGGAATGAAATTTTTATCCTTAGTTTTTTGAGGAATCTCCACATTAATTGCCATAGTTGTGCTAGTATTCAACAATTGAAAATTCCCCCCAAATTTCTGGTCCAAGTTCTTCATTATGGAAATATACATCAGTGAGTTCGCAGGTAGTTCTTAGATAACTGCCTGCACTAGTACCCTGCTAATACAAGGTCCTTCTTCTAAAGGACATTTATGACTTAAAATATTCCTTTCAATTATGACATCCTTTTCACCTGACTTTCACCTACCTCATGTACAGTTTTGGCAACACGAGGCTCATAGTCACATCAATTAGTGCCTGAATACTTTCTTTACTGAACACAGTCTATCTTTTATCATTACAGCTAATCATGGACTGATGATTTACAGCACAGAAAGTACTGACTTTTCATTTCCTCCCTTATAATAACTCTGGTGTAGCTTTTTCTGTTAGCTTTGCTTTATAAATGAGGAAACTGAGGCTGCCAAATGATCTTTCAATTACAGCTCATGTTATAAAAGGTTTAGATGGAATTTGCAACTATATGACATGATGCCAAAGATCAGTATCTATAGTAAGTTGGAAAAGTGACTGTACAAATACTTATGCATTGATATGTGAAAAGTGTGTGCTTATCCAACTAAAAGTCTACAAAATGAGCCAACCTTGATAGGAAATTCCCAGTGAGACTGCGAAAGACTCCTTGTGATCCTTACATCTTCCTGTGCCCTCTGCTCAAGAAATTTGACAACAAAGTTCTGCAGGATCATTATTTCTTCTTTGTCTTGGTTTCTAAAACATGGTGAGGTGTCTTATAAATAAGGGTTTTAGTAACTGAAGTGCCATCCTCTGATCATTGATGAGGGATGAGGTCAACAAGCAAACAAGATAAAAGCTTGTCTTCCACACTAATGTTTTACACTCCAAAACTCTCGTTTGTATAGAAGGGCTACTTTATCCCACCATGAACCCCAGAGGCTGAAGGTCCTCGTGTGCCTTCCAGATGGCTATCGTTTATGCAGCCTTTCTCTAGAATCTGTTCAGCAATCAAAATACCTGAAATACTTTGATCCTTCCATTGCCTAATCAACATAGCACCTTGGTGCTCTTAATCCTGGCAGCATCCTAGGAGAAAGCATGCTTATGAACTAAATCATTCCCCTGTGATTTCCAGTAACTATAGATTTCCAATGTTTCCCAAGTCACTTTCATCCTAAAGTGGATTCTCACCTTCATTCATTAATTTGTCCATCTCTTCACTCAACAACTACTTACTGGCCATTTATCAGCAATGGCACTGTGATAATTTCTGCAGATAAAGTGGTGAAAAGGGAGACCTAGAACTTGTCACCATGAATATTTACTTTTAGCAGTAAAGGACTGTTAAACAATTAGCTCTGTGATAAATGAAGCATAATTGTAATGAATTCAGTGATGGACAAGTACAAGGTGCGACGAACATTTGCAATCTTCCTGAGGCTGGGAGGCTGGAAAAGCTTTCTTAAGGAAATGCTTTGCAAGCTGAGATCTGAAGATGCATAGAAGTTATGATAAAACAAATATTGATCGCACAATGAGAAGGTACAGAAATAGACTTAGTAAGGTGCTCAAAGAAATGCCTGTCACAAATTAATCACTCAAGGGCTTTTAAATGTATCAGGAAAGATTAGAATTGTTGGTAAATGTAGTAGAAGATAGTGCTATCAGAAAACTACAGCAAAGTTTTCTAGGACTTCAGAGAAAAAATGAGACTATTACCAGCTTGGAAAAAGAGGGTGAAATTTGATGTGGGCTTTAATAAATAGTAACGAATATTGTGTCTTACTACCCAAAACTCCCTTCAGGATACTACTTCTGAGTATTGAGAATGGATTGAGATATTCATTCCCCCAATACCAGTGAGCATTGGGTGTTAAAGCTCCAGTAATTGCTTTGCCCTAAAAGGGCCATGCCCACATCCTGTATGTGCCTGCTCCATACGCCTTCTCATCCAGAAACTAGTCCATGTGGCAATGCAAAATCTGGCCACCTGTCTAGATTGAGTTCATTGCTGGAGGATTATTTCACTATTTGAACTTTCAGTAGGATTTACTGAAACTGTATTTATAATTTTTAAGCTACATTATAATTTATGGGACCACCATCATATATGTGCTCCATTACTGACTGATACATCATTATGAATGCATAATTATAGCTTGTTGTTCTATTGTAGACATATGCCAAATTTTCTTTGTCCCTCTGTCAGTTGATGGATAGTAGAATTGTTTCTACTGTTTGGCTATTATGTAGCTTTTTTCATATCTTAAAAATCTATGCATAAAAGTGATAGACAAATTTGGGGTGCCATGTGATGTTTTAGTGCCTGTCTACATGGCATAATGCTCAAATCAGATTAGGCTTATCTATTTCCTCAAACATTAATCATTTCTTTTCAGTGAAAACAAACATCCTTTCTCCTGGGTTTTTTGGAATATATCATTTATTATCCTAATCTACAGTCACCCTACTGTTCAACAGAACACTAGAATTTATTTCTCTTCTCTTACTATAATTTTGTACCCATTAGCCAACTTTTCCCTATCACCCTTGTTCTATACTTATAAGACTTAAATATTTCAAACCCTTTCCTTTGCCACCTGTTTTATCAAATCTTACTTCTTTTGCTTCTTCAGAGGTGTTCCCAACACCACTGCATGCAAATCTTACAATCTCAGTGTCTGTTTCCTGGAGAAACCAACATGAATCAGTGAGTACTGGTAGTTGTGCTAGGAAACAGACTACAGGATAGAGTGTTGGAGCTGACTAGGAGGATTCCATTACTGGTGGTGATTAGCACATGGAAAGCACTTAACAGGCTGCAGCAGTGATTATTAAAATTCCCACCAGTGGTAAATTGGACTTGGAATTGTACATGGTAGAAAAGAATGTTCTGGTAGGTGCTTTGTCTCAGGTGTGAGAGGCTGGAGGAAACCTGACCGTAAGTATCTTGACCTTGGATGTCTGTTGGAAGGAATCTATACATGGGGCAAAGTCAATGGAAGACCTAGAGTAATTACTGATTTCCAAGCTAAGTGAAAAAACCAGAAGGCGTAGTAGTAACAGGAAAAAGGAAAAGGTTCTCATCTCCTGTGGCTTGAGGGCAGAAGAAGCTGACATCATCCCAGGGCTTAATTATAAAAATTACAAAACTCCTAAGGAAGCTTAATTCTCCATTTTAGCAAGTTCACAGTGTTAAAGTGAAAAATGAGTAAGTCAAGAACATTTGAGTTTATGTGTTAACATTTCTGAGTCCCTGAATTATCTGTGACTGCAGAAGCCTAAGTTTTATCCCTTCTAGTTAAAGGCTACTACCTAAAGATGATGCAGAATTCTCTGCTTCATAAGAGAATATACATGCTTTTTGTATTTATTAACCCTAACTTTTCTCCTCAAAACTAGACAAATCAATATAATTGATTTACAACAATAATTCAGGCAGATAAGTGTTCAACTAAAAGGGAGAAAAGAATGTCAACAATGAAAATAATGAATAGAATATGCTACTTCTAGGAAAATGAAGAGCTAACAAGTGTATTTCTCCCCCCCCACCCCCTTGGCTGCTGCCAAAATTAGATAAGATTCCTTGCACTATTCCTTTAATTGAATATGTTTTCAAAATTATTTCTGGAACCACAACTGGCTAGAGATGAAGAAGGCCCAGGAAGTAAGACTCCACTACAACACTGGAAATACAGTAAATACATTAAGAAATATCACAGTTTTTCCCTCCAGAATACCTGTGATGATTGTGCAGTAGGAAAATGGGATTGCCCAGATATTTTTTAGGAGGCTTGGATACAGATTCTTCATGGGCATTGGTATTTAGGGTATGCTGGATGAGGAGTGTATGAAGTTCTGGAAGACACGTTTGGTATTAATGAGACATATACAAATGTTCTTTTACTCTCGGGGGTAAAAGCTATCACAAGGAAGGCCAAGCAGAAGCTTCTGAAGTGTCTCTTTTCTCAAACTCCTGGCCAAGATAGTTAAGGAAAGCAATGCCGCATTCTGGAAAAATGGCAGATTTTAGTGCCACTGTTAGAAACATCAAAGATGAAGGTGTGATGGGGCCTGTAATATTTCCTGTTTAATTCACCAGCATGATTTCTATGGAACAACAGATGGAGTCTAGAAGATGATGAAAGATGTCTGCAGACTCCACCAAGGAGTCGAACCGATTGACCTATTATATAACAAATACGTTATTTTTACTAGACCAAAGACAAATATGGCCTAAGGCACATGGTATATTATCACTGTGTCAGAGTCTCCATTTTCTTACCAGCCCCATCAAGAAGGAAGACCAAAGCAAACTGAATTCTCACAAGGTAGGTAAGAGTATGTATTTACTGTCTTGCTCCATATCTATGTTCTCTACTAAAATACAAACTAAGGACTTTAGACCATTTATAGCTGCACACAAAATATCCTATTTGACTACTATATTGACAATATGTTAAGTAGATCAAATGACCAAAAAGGGGCCTTCATAAGTATGTACACACCAAAGAGTTGAAGATAAACACTTCAAAGAACCAAACTCATCAATGACCCTTTTAAAGGACTTAGTGTACAAATTATGGACATAGTGTACACTGAGGGCCCAGCACGTAGATTATTATAGTACTAATACTAGAATAAAAATGCAGTTCTTGGGAGATCTCAGGTTCTGGTGGCAGCTTATTCTACATTTAGTGTTATTTCTCCAGGGCACTTATTGAGTGACTTAGAAGGCTGCTACTTTTAGGGAATATGCTTTGGCATATTCCAGGCTGCAATTCAATGAGTCTCATCACTTGGATTATATTCTGCTCTGCGGTATTATCTGTGTCTGGTATTGGTGCACCCTCTTCCATCAAAGAGAGTTTGCAGTATAGACCTGTAGAGATTTGAAGCTAACTTTGCCATCAGCGGCAGAGAATCATGCATTGTTCAACTAACCAAGGATTTTTGTGTGGTACTGAGTTCTGGCAGACACAGAGACTCTGACTGTGAAACATCAAATGCTCATGGGTCCAGAGATGCCCTTTTTGAGCTGGATTCTTGAATCATTGAGAAAATTCAGTCACAAAACATTATGAGATGGAAGTGGCTTATCTAGGTTAGGATGTAAATAGAACCCATAGGTTATAAACACAAGGACTGAGCAGGGTGTTCAGGACTTCAGAAGACCTATCACTGTTCCATTGGCTTGTACCTGTGGCCACATGAAAAAGTGTCCCTAATGACCAAGTGATGAGAGAGTAAAAAATGTTGCCTATATTTCACTTAAGGTTTGGCCTGAAATATGGGAGACAGTGTGCAAGATTCACTCAGGGCTAAATCCAGCAAATTGTGTCATGGGAAAATTGTCCTTCTATGGGTAGGTTTGGCTAGCACATTTAATCTGATACTGTACTCTTTGTGTGGAAAATAAGCAGTCCAAGTAGGTCATGGAGAGGTCGGTATTTTTTGTTAGATAGCTTCAAAGAAGCAAGAATGGAAAATTGAGAATAATGTGTAATATTTGTAGACCTTTTGGTATGGGCATGAAGTATGGAGATCCTTGCCTTGCATGTTAATTTCTACTATAGAGCAGCCACCTCAGGAAACTGCTAGGTAGCAGAGTAGGCAGCATTATTCAGCTTGCTGACATCAGTCAGTCTTTGTCATTATCCACCTGAGTGTTGGCAAAATGAATTTATGGCCAGTGCAGCCTTTGTGAAAAGGGTGCACAGTCAACCTGTAAGTACTATACTAAGAGCGATCTAGTTACTGTTGCTATTTGAAGTCCAATATGTCAGCAACAGAAATCAGTGACAAGTCCCTGATATGTCCCTACGTGTTGAGGAGAGCAACCACTAGCTAGGTGGAAAGTTGTTTTCACAGGATACCTTTGGCTGAAATCATAATATTCACATATATGGGTTTCTCCTTTTAGCTTCGAGAGTGTAAGGCTGGAGAGTGTAAACCAGGACCACTACTCCAATTAGTTTTTGATGCACCAATGTAGAAACAAAATTTTTTTTTTTAAATTAAAGCAATAACTTTGTAACAATGGAAGTGTGATAGTGAGCGTGTGATCATGGGATGCATCGGTTCCATCACATACTGCACCACCCAGTGGCTGTTTGGTTGAGTAGTCTCTTGAAAGCACAATAGAGTTGCCAATTTGCAGATGATACCTCGTGCATATGAGTACCATCCTGTAGAATGCAATATCCATTAAAAAAGTGATCAATATAGACTGCAGTCTCCCCAAAGGTTAGAACATGTGAGTTTGGGAAGCCAGAGTGGAGACAGAAGCAGTCTCATCATCATTTGATACTATTCATATAGGGAGTGTATGTTTCTCAAACTTGTAACTTCAGAATTCTCATTAAGATTAGCAGAATTCACTGTTGAAGTTCTGATTTTATTCAAGTTCAACTTATTTTCTGCCCATACAATCTTATTTCCCTTTGTTCTTTTTTGTGTACTTTCTACTGTGGTAGAAATTATTGGATCTCCCTCAAATTCATTCCCTAGGGGAATGGTATTAAGAAGCAGAGTCTTTGAGGAGGTGATTAGGTTATTAGTGCTGAAAACTAAAGAATGGGGTCGGTGCCACCATGAAAAGGACCCCAGAGAGCTGCTTCATCCCTTAATTTTGGGCACAGTTGGAAGGCTCTATGAGTCACAAGATGGATCCTTCCTAGCACTGAATCTACTGGCATCTTGGTCTTGGATTTTCCATCCCTATAACTATCAAACTTTCCAGTTTATGTTATTTCATTATAGCAGCCTGAATGAACTAAGACACTGAGTGGGAAGAAAGTCTATTTCCTGAAAGGAAGCAGCTTCATTAAAATCACAGAAACAGAGTGAAGTATGAACACCTAATAACTTACTGTTGATGAAGCTAAGTAAGCACTTGGGAATGAGTTTGGAAAGAGTGATGGAAGCCAGGTAATAAACCCTTAATGCCAGGATGATTGCCTGGAATGCCTGATTCAATTGACAAGGTGGAAGCATCATGGCTTTTAGAACATGAGTTCAAAATGTCCTGAGCTTTGCTGTGGGAATATGCAACAGTGTGCAAAATCTATTGAAATGGAAAAGAGTTCACATTTAGAACCATCACGGGAATGAAGTTCAGTTTTCACAGGGAGAAATCGTTGTTCATGGCCGTTGAGTTGACAATAAGAATGATGAGGAGAACCTGAGGCAACAGGAGAGTTCTGGAGGTGAAAAGGATTTGGAATTTGATTTGATGTAAAGACACGAGTGCTGAAAGATTCAACATTTGTAGAAGTTTGTGCAAGATGTTTCAGGACCTTTATAGAGTTTTGTACAAGAACCAGGCCAATGGCCTTAGTTTCCCTGGAGGTATTATTCTGGAAGACTTCAGAGGCACAGGGAAGTGTTTTGTGAAGCAATTTCCACCCATACACTTCCCAGTTGACTTCAAAAAAGTCTCCTAATCTTTCTCCCAATCTCTGTGTACCCATTTTCTCCCCAGGTTATGCTGTTTCCATTCATTTTAGGGCTTTGTTCTCTTGGGGATTAGCTGTGACAAACTGTGATAAGGCGCAATAGCTGCTTCTCCATACAACATTACTGTGTAGGTCCCTTTTAAGAGCAAAGTTTCTTAATAAGCCTAAGCTTTGACTTAATTATTCTTATTATAGTATTACTTAAACATGTTTAAACATAAAAATAGGTAATAAAGTGTGTGCTTATCGGCTTTAAATAATTATGTATAAGAAAAACCATTTTATAAGTTCAAGTTGATAAAAACTACAAAACTATTAAAATCAAAATTGAGATCATCAATTTCATGGACAGATGACGTTGTTTTGTGGAAATTAAGTTGCTGCTCACAACCTAAATGACAATCAGCCTCTTTTGAGTTTAGAATGCCAAAGCTATCTTGTCACTTGCTATGACTTAATTCTCTCCGAATTTTCTGTATTCAAACTATAAAGAAGTGATCAAGATTTCAAAGTACAGCAGTTGGCCTTTGGTTAGGAGATATTCTCATTATCTATGAATACATTTCTCATTATGTTTAAGAATTAAAGGGGTGCAGATTGACTTAGTGGTGTCTCAACCCAATTGTGAATTTGGAGTCAAATGGAAGTTATAGCAGTTGAGATAAGCCACAATATGATTATTGACCAACTCTTAGCTTACCATACCAAACATCAAATATTTTAGCAGCCCAGGGATCAAGTAGATTTTTCTTTTTAAATTAACCTCTGTAGTCTGCTTGTAGACTGTGAACTGTTGAAATGATACTAGATTCTTTCTCTGCTTCTTTTGGAGCAACGATAAATAATTCCAGAGGATTACATCTTAATACACAAGTAAGGCCTACTTTCCAGTTAAGTATTATACTATTTTTTCACCTACTATTATGGTTTAGTTCTAGACTAACAAAAGTCTCATGTGTTTAGAGACTGGGCTTTTGAAGGTGATTGGATTATGGAAGCATTATAGCGAATGCACTGAATCTGTTGTTAGGAGGTGGGGCCTGGTCAGAAAAGAATCACAAGAGGTGTGACCTAGAAGGGTGTATTCTTGTCTCTGGCTCTGGCCTTCTCTCTCTGCTTCCTGGCTGCCATGGGTTGACCACATTTTCATTCATTATGTTCTTCTGCCATCTTGTTTTTGCCTTTGAGCCAGGTAGAAACACTGAAACCATGAGCCAAAATAAACCTCTTCTTTAAATTAGGGCCAGAGGTTATTGTGTCATAAAAATAAGACAGTGACTAAGATAGATACCACGATCTCCTGTATGTAAGCCAAAATTTGCAGAATCCTAGATTTGCTGGATTTTATCTTTTTCTTTACTAAATGGTCTTGCCTGCTGTTACACAGTGCTTGGCAATCCTGAAATGCTCTTAGATCTGAATGACACCTTCACCATCCTCAAGGAAGCTGCTAGTTTGAACTCCACAGAGACTTTCTTGTGTTGCTAGCAATATTTAATTGTTACTATTCTTGACTTTTACTTATAAATTTCTTCTAGCTTGGTCCCATCAGCATCCAATTTGTTATATGTTGTCTATTTACTCCTCTAATGGGTAGCAATGCTTACTTTCACCAATAATTTTCCATCTTCTATTCTTACAAAATTAGACTTAAAGATGTGTATTATGAATCATTCATTTTCCATGATCCTAGCCTCCTTCCCAAGTTTAATTGTATAATGCACAACATTTCCTTGCTATAATGGAGAGATATTTCTGATGAAAATGAAGAACAAGCCAAGTAAGTGAATGTCAGAGGTGTTCACCATGTTTAAAAATGAATGCTGATTAAAATCTCTTGAGAGCTACAATTCCAATTAGCAGGAAGCCCAAACCTGGTCATTTGCCCTTATCCCTGGCTTTCTGCTAGAAAAGCTCTACCTAATAATGTTTTTTAACTAAATTTTCTTCATGTAAGCTTAGTTTTCATAGTTTGCTGTCTTAAATTCTGGGATGACAGTTCACAATTTAAAAAAAGAATGTAGAAATGGAACCCTAGTGTAATTCTAGCCATAATAGGTCAGATTTGGTATAAAACTAGTACATATTGGATCAAATCCAGATGGGTTTATAACCAAATGTACCAGAAGGATCTAATTACAACACTTTCACACAGAACATGGTCCTACAGAATGAATTTCAAGGCTAGTGTGTTGGAAATATAGTGCAAATGAAAGTGAGATGGATAACTCGTTTGATAGATGAAGGATGTAGGTGGAATGGAAGATAGCAGAAATATCTTGGGGCAAACAGATGAGGATGATATAGGGAACCTGAGCCTGGAATTATTTTAATCATTGGCCTTGGGGCACAAAAGGCAAGTGAAATGAAAAGCAAAGTTGATCAAATTTAGTTGAATGTCAAAAAAGTCCATGACTGAAAATATTTGAAACTGTTCTACTAGAATCAATTCAATATGTTCAGTGTTATTATTATTTTTATAACTGAATTATTTATGTTAATACTAGCGAGCACTATAATAAACCACTCCTTCTCAGAAATTTTCTGGTACTTCTCAAGAATATTTTCCCCCACATATTTTCTGCTCCCTGGGTTATGTAAGACATTCAATTATTTACTTATTTCCCTAGGTGTGTAAGTACAAAGTATGATTTTAACCCAAGAAGGAAAAGTTTAATTTTTTTTAAGTAATAAAGCTGCTGAGGGTTGAAGTTAGCCCAAAAGGTTTTGTCTTATATTTTATTTCATATATTTCAGATATTTTTTATTATTTACATGCAATTAAAAGTCTTGTCTATAATATACATTAATAGATTCTAGAAAGTATCAATCAGTGGCAGTACTTGTAGAAAAAGGTTTCCTGCTTAGTTGGTGCTGACAGGGTTTGTAGCAGCTCTGGTTCTTAGAAGATGACTTCCATTTCTCAGATCTTTAGTGAAACAGATGATGAGGACAGTGACATGTGTAATGGCAAGTCTTGTTTGGAAAACAGAAATTACCAAGATAGTCTATCTATACAAATCTGTTTCTAAACCTAATCTCTCAAATTCTCCTGAAGACACACTAATGAGTTTATTTCTCCAGCTACTTATTTTCCTGTCTAAATCTACACATGTATAAAAATTACAATACGAATAGCTGGGGTTGCATTGAAATCATTTTTCTTTGACTGTGTATCTTAACCAAAATTTTCCTTTTCCATTTCAGATCCACCTAAGACACATTTCTGAAATGATGGTTTCGTAAGCTTTTCATGGTATTCAGGCAAAAGTTTTTTAATTAATTCAGTGAACGGAACTCACGCTATACTTTGCCTCTCTGTGCTTTCTAGAGTAGTACAGTAACAGCTGTCTAGGGCAACAGGACCAGTGAACAATGGAGTTGAGATCTGAGACTTAGATGTGGTCTGCCTTCAGTGCAGTCCTGTCTTCTCCAAGTTGTGTACTCCCTACATTGCCTTTCATCCATGACTGGCTCTTCCTACCACTTCTTGCCTCTGGGATCTCTTCTGTTTATGCCCTGTCAACCACCTCTTTTCTCACTTGCCAGCATTGTCCTCTTATTGGTCTATTTTTTCCACTCTGAGACATTTTCTGGTTTCTTCCAGTAACCACATGTACTGGAAGAAAGGAGACACTTTTGAACAAAGATGTGTTTATCCATTTTGATTCCTGAAAATTAGAAAAAAAATTTTAATTTCTCCTAGACTTAAATTCTTCATATGTGGTTAGCAAGTCATATACAACCGCATTGTCTTTATGCATTAAAATAACTTCCTGGAACTTATCTAGGCTTTTTAAAAAAGTACAGTACACTGGTTTGCTGGCTTTGTATACATAAAACACAAACATTCTTCTGGAAAATCCAGTCAATTTTTCTGTTATTTGGTCAACAAGACAGCAAACATTTGGTTTGTTTGATTGGAAGATATCAAAACAACTGTTTCTTAGTATCTGAACCGGTAGGTATTCTTAAGATAATGATACAGATATATTTTTTTCATTAAGTTATTCTGTTTTCAGTAGATACAGCTTTGTCAATGATACTAGCACCTATAGTGCTATTAACATTATAAGCTGATACTTTTTCATATAGCTAGATTTAAAAAAATGAAAATGGTGCTATCATTGGATCACACGAGCTTATTTTGATTCTGTGTTACAGAACCAGTAAGCCCTTGCACGAATGTATATAAGTACACTCACAAAGGGATACCAACAGTTCACAAAATTCAGTTTTTACCAAGTAACAAAAATATTTCATTTTACTCTGCAGTAATAGATAGAAATAATACCTGAAGCACTGTTATTTTATCTTCTCGAGAAAGGTGCAAAGTTAAGGATTAAAGCAGGAAGGGGTAAGGAGAAAAGAAACATTTACCTAATCTCATACTGATGGGCATTCTAAGAACTCTTTATCATGAAAAGCTACTATTTATTATTTAATATTGAAATGCTACCTTTGACAACTGAATATTCATTTATATATTTAACCAGTTTTTAAATTTAGTGTTTCCTTCCTTCCCTCCCTCCTTTCTTCTACATGTACTTATACGGTCCTTAATTTGAGTAGGTATTTTGCACTAAATTAACCTGGCAGTATCCCTTTGTGACTGTAGATTTTGTATTATATTTGGATTTCTTTCTGATACTAAGTTTTCTAAAATTGTCTGTACTTTTGCCTATACAAATTCACACACATAGAATTACATTGGAATTAAGAAATGTAGTCAAATAATCCATTTGATTAATTGATCAGCTTATTCTGTAATAATAATGAAATTTCTTGGTCCAAATAAGTTAAACATTTATTGAATTTTTGCCTTTGTACGATTTAAAAACTTTTATTTAGTACCTAATTTATATTTAAAATGCTGTGTGTCTGTAATAGCTATTTGGTTGAAATAAACCTTTCAGTGTAGTCAAAATATGTCTTAATTGACTTAAAATTTCAGAAATGACACATGTACTTTTTTGTTTTTTGTGATCTCATACTTTCTCACTCATCCTCATCCTATGGTTTGTAAAATAAACTTTTATGCACAATATCACACTTGTTGAAAATAATTTAATTAGTTATCTATAACTATTATTTGGATAACTTAAATAACTTGAAATAGCGACTTAAGTTTGATTTCAAATACCATGGTAACTTCGTTCACGAACTTGATTTGTTCTAAGATTTTGGAAAAGATGGTTGCAGTTTTGTTTGTATGGGAAACATGGCCACGGTTGTGTTCGTATGGAAAAGATGGCCGCGGCTGTGTTTGTCACCAGATGCACAGCTTGCAGACAGAAGCAAAATGCTGCTAAATGCGATGCAGAGTTCACAAAACCAAAATGTTTCTAAATGCTTGTGTTTATGAAGCAAATAAAAAAAAAAATAGGTTCGTGAACCAAAGTGCCACTGTAATCTGATAAACTAAAAAATAGCATTTCATACATTTAAATCTCCACTCTATGAATCAAACAGAAGTATCTTATTTCCAGAGAAATTAGTTTGAAAATTAATATTAGTTATTTTCAAAAATTATTCTCTTTAGTTTCTATTTGTCCCGGTAATATGTGCACATCAGAATATTTGATAGTCACTTTATTAAAATCTACTCTAAACTGTTACAGTAACTTCACTGCTTATTCTTTTTGTATTTCTTTATAGACACAAAAAGCTGCATAATTCCTAAAATATAGTATTTGTAACTTTATATAGTTTCTGCAATATCATTGGCAGAATATAAGAGCAATAATTCACAAGATATTTATTATAAACCTAGATTTATGTCTCTCACATAAAGATGTCAAGTAAGCATACATGCTATTCGTTCACACATATATACACAAATCCATGTACTCTTATGTATGAATACTTAACATTTTTGGTCATTTCAATTTGATAAATGACAACAAAATGGAAAAATACTTCATCCAAATTATATGGGACTAATTTCTTAAAGTTTCTAAAACAACATGGATAACAATAGATTACTGTGACCAATCAGTACTGAGAAGATTTTTTCCTTTGACAGCAAAAGTAATGATACTCAGTTTTAGTAATAAAAAAGGGAAATGAGAAATGAATCAGTATGAAATGCTTAACCAAGCAAATAGCTTAAATGAACATATGTTGAATAATACAAATGAAATAAAGATTTTCCCCAAATAAAATTTTGCTGTTCCTGTGAAAGAAGAACATTTCTTGACCTTCCTTTTTTCTGGGTTTTCATCAGGAGCTTGAGCTTGGCTTCCCACTGGCTGTACTAAAGAGATTAGTGATATAATTGTCATTGAATCTGATTTCCTTTTGAAAAAAGAGTTGAATTTGAAATGCAAATCAGAATTTATTGAATCTTTTATTACACAGTAGAAGAATTAAAAACTCTGATTTATGATGAAGAGAAAAGAATGGTAACTAGATAAGACTTTAATTTTTTAGAAAACTAACAGAAAACTTCCAAAATAAGCCAGATTCTTTGAGATTTCGTTTTAATATATAAGCAGAATTTTAAAACAAATATGTGACAATTTAAAAATCATCTTTTAGACATTTAGTCGTTAGACAACTACCTTCCCTTCATCCAAACCACTTACAGGTTTAAATGAAATCCGTACATAAATCTTAACTACTTGAAATTCTCATCATTTACAATGAGAATTAGACACACACATATATGCTGAAGATTATAACCTTTAATTCTTTCAATAATAATAATAGGCATATCATTTTGGATCTACAAAATTTGTCTAATAGACATGTCCAAGATTCTGTATTCATGTTCTTTAATGCAGGATGAAGATATAAATCTGTTTTTGGAAACTGCATTGTAAAGAGAAGCACTACATAATTTTAGACTTGCTTGAACTCAATCCAAAGAATTTTAGTGTGTAAGAATATATTTTATATAGTGTCACTATTGAAGGAAATAATTTCAAACAATACAAAAATGATAGCAAAAACAAAAGCCAAAAGCAAACCAAGACTATGTGGTTCTCTAATTTGACTAAGAAAAACAAAAGAGTGGCCTAAATTGTGGCCAATTAACTATTTGGATTCTGTGCAGTATTCATTGTAACATAAGGGCAGAACACAAACTATATGCCAAATCTAGACACAGGATATATAACATATTTTCTCTTCTTAAAACAGCTTGCACTTTTTTTGTGTGTGGAAATAAGAAATGTTTAGACAATAAGACATGTCTGAAACTGCTTTGGGATAAAAGGTCAATATAAGTTCAGAGAAAAGAGACATCAATTTGGGCTGATACTCTGTTGAGCCTTGAATAATGTATTGAATTTACAAAGATGAGACAGAAAGAAAAGTTATTTCAGGTAAGGGATGTAACATGTGAAAGTGAAAAACTTAAATAACAACACCAGTTTGAATGGCGATAATAGCAAACATTTATAGATTGCTTTGTGAGATTCTATTCTAAGCCCTTCGCATCTATGGCCTCATTTCATGATCAATCTTTGTCTAATAAATGTGGAGACACTCACAAAGAAGTTTAAAACATGCCTGGGGGGGCGGGGGGGACTTGGGCCCCAGGCCCAGAAAAT
This sequence comes from Dasyprocta punctata, assembly GCA_004363535.1. NCBI lineage: Eukaryota > Metazoa > Chordata > Mammalia > Rodentia > Dasyproctidae > Dasyprocta > Dasyprocta punctata. Next base: position 23,642 of record RJWM01000863.1, on the reverse strand, counting down.
TTGCAATCTCAAGATCAGTTCATTTTCTTCGGTGATGTGATCACATATGAAACTTGCTCATTGTGAGAAGGAATAGATTTATTGTTGACCCAGTATAGACATCTTAGTTGGTTTTATTGACTAATGTCAGGTATAGTTTCTATTTTCAATCAGATTACAGTATTGTACTTCTATGTCTTCACCTTGGGAAACTGTTTTTCTAATATTTATGAAAATAAAGTTTTGGTCAGATGGTTAAATGGTTAAGTGTATAGCTGAAGTGAAATATTATGCTGCAACAACTTTTAGTTTCTCCATTTTACTAAATTTCTTTCTTGCCTCAAAGCAAATTAAATTGGCCAACTAAAAAAATTAAAGATAATGTTTGAAATAACCATTTGATCAGAAAAGTAAGATAAATCTCAATGTGGAAAAACCATTAAACACTAAAACTTGAGGGAAAATTACAAGTTCTCCTAATTTAAAATCACAATTAATATTATAAACTCATTATCCTAGAAGCTGGATGTAAGTATAATTAATTGATTTCAGTGAAACCAACTTAGAATTATTTTGCAGTCAATTTTTATTTCAAAGTTGTGACTATAAAATAAGTTATTTTGCTGGACATTTTTCTCAGCCCTAGTAGATATTATGCATTATTTATGCTTAGCAATGGTTTTTATTATGTACATGTGCCTAAAGGCTTATGCAATGGGGGAGAATTTTTTAACAAAATAAATGGAAAGAATAAATAAACAAAATTAAAACCACATTTTTTTTAAGCTGGAAGGCAGGCACATTTTCACTTTTGACTACTTCCTATGTTAAGCATGCGTCTGATATCAGGTGATCTTGTGATTAAAAACCTAGTCTAAGGGCATCTCTGGTGTCACGCAGAGAATGCAGTGCAAAAGAGTCAAGTTCAGCAGATCTGTTAAGAATCTGTTAAACCGAGTCTACACATTGCTAAAAGTGTGAAACATCTTTGTAATTTACAGGGATATTTTCTGCTAAGTAGGGAACTTTGAAGAGGTATTCTGCACAGGAGCAGATAGTTTTGGTTCTCACTTGTGGGTTTCTTTGAGGTTCATCACAATCACAAAATCTGAAAAAATATGGACCAACTAGAGTTCTTGACTTTCTCAAGACATTATCAGGAAAAGGGATCAGAAGAAACAATGTACTTTTCTTTCTCTTCATCATTTAACCTGAGGGAGGAGAGAAAGAAGGTGTCTGGAATGTAATGTGAAATTTTTAAAAAGAAAAAATCCTATTATGGATTTACTTCCAAGCATTCCTCGACTATATGATTTTGTGTTATGACAATGTCATAACACCAATTTTTTGAGGGAATGTCAGAAACATTTTAGGAGTCTGTGGCTTCCTGAAAACTCAAGTGCTTTTATAACTCCAAAAAGTTACTATAATAAGCTTTATTCTTTCTTTTAAATGACTGTCAGAGGGACCTACCATTATCTTGACACTTGTATTTGAGAAACTTTTGCTGGAGCTCTTATACACCTTTATGGCAACACTCAATTTCCAGGCTCTTTTGTGGCTTCCTCTTTCTGTTTCTCATTATGTCTAACCAGCTGAATGTTTTGTCTGTTTTGATCAGCCAGGTTAGAAGTGAGCTGAATTCTGAACAGTTTTCATCCTGTTTCTCAGTTCTGCTTAAGAAATATTTACTGAGGCTCTGGACCCATAAAAATGAAGTGGATTTTGAGATTTTATTGATGTAATGGAGGAGAAAGTATTGCCCATTGTTACTGTATCCAAAACATTTCAGAAGTACAAGCAGAGAAATATGTCTCTATCATCAGAATTTAATATGAAATCATGTTCTTCTTCTGTCGTACAGAAATTTGTCATAGATTTTATCTGCAATAAAAGCCATGTCAGTAGTGCCACATAATGCATTTATAAAGGTTAGAGATATTTTAACCCTCATCTGTGACCAGAATTATAATGGTAAGCAACCCACTGGAGCACCACCAGCAGGTTGTTAAGAGTGTAAAAATTCTCTGCAGACATTAATGCAAAACAGCACAGGAATCCACACATTGTAATGCACTGGGGTAATTTTGAATAATGTCCTTGAAATTATAAATTTATTGCATAAGTGAGAATATATGATTACAAATTCCATCAATCTCACGTCCTTGTCATGGATTTGTGTTTTCAGGGTCCAGAGAGATTATGCTGTTGTATTGGTTAAACTCTCACAAAGGCCCGTGAAAACATAACAGCCACATTAGTTTAATGACTTCCTTTCTGAAATGTGTATTGTCACAAACTATGAATAATGAACAGTGAATTCTCAGAAATGTAGGTTTTACTTATCTGGATTTTGGCTTGCAGAATTTATGTGTTTCTCTGTTTTTAAATTCTGTTACTGAGGATTATAAAATATAAGAGTAAATATTTGTAGCTGAATAGACCAGATCATTGGAAAATTAAGGTTGCTGACATCTACTTACACAACTTCGTAATATATCTTGCTTTCCTTCTATTTATATTTTTCAGTGTAAGGTTCTAGAGAGAATTCTCTTTCCCCTCAAATTGCACATTCTGTGTTTATATGAGAAGCTAAACTTTAGATGATAAAATTCTCCATCAAGCAGCTTAGTAACTGCAGAGCCACAATAGTACATGCACTTAAGTCACTATACTCAAAATTGAGTTCAAGAGACTACAATTCAAAACTAGCTAGAAAAATGAAATGAATACTTGGATCTTCTTCTTTTTTTTTCCCCAGTGGATGCACACAAGAAGCCAATCTACATTTTACTTAGGAAAAATCCAAATAAAATTATTATTATTTTTGAGTATCTCAGACACTGGAATTGGCTCGTACTGAGCTCTGGTCATTTTATTCTGAAGTGTGGAATGTATCTTGAATGCAAGATGATTTGATTTAGTTGGTTTAATCCATAGTTTCAACTTTTGCCTTCTCTTTTAAAACATTTCATAAAAGCATCTGCAGGAGCCTTGTTTTGATTACCCTTTATCCTTCAGTCTTAGATCAATATCAGTTTTTCCTCCCTTGCTCATAATCCATTATAGAAAATACTGTAGATCTCTGTAGCATGACCAGAACTCCACGTTATGTTTGCAATTTTCTGTAAGATTTGTATAGTATAAAGTAAAAATGTTTACTTTGAGAGACATCTGCTATAAATAAAATGACAATGTAAATTTTCAAGACAGCTGCACAACTGCTGCAAAGGCTCAAACACAGACCTTCCACAGCAGGTTCCAGCACTTTGTGATTTTCCAATGGGTCAAACTTGTTCAGCGCTCTTGAACCCCCACCCAACTTCTGGTCCTTCCCACCTCCTTACCAGCCCCTGAAATTGCAATGAAATTAGCTGGTAATGCTTTCAACGCCCTCACAGATCAGCTTTCGTTCTCGGGGAAACATGTGAGTGGCATTAAAATATGCTTCCCACACTCACAAAATATTTCCTCAAAATACTTCAGAAACTCAAACCAGTTACTGCAGATTCTGCTATTATCTTTATTGAATAGCATCAACCAGTTTGAAAGGGTCGGACATCCAGGTCAGTGAAACGTACTATTTAAGGACTTTAAGAACTTTCCAGAACTACTCTGCCTCAGGAGAGATTTATAAAGGAGAACAGAAACAAGACTTGAATTTTCCCCCAAAATTTTCTTGTCAAGGTTGTTTAAAAAACAAGAAACAGAGGTCTCAAAGTATGCTCTTTTTGAATGACATTTTTTTTGTTTCCTGAAATGAAGAGCTACATGGTGATGTTTGTTAGACACAGAGTTGAGAAATCAGTGTTTAAGAATGACAATGACAGGCCAAATATACATCAAAGTTCAGAAAAAATGGTCATCAAAGAATATAAAAAGCTCATGCAAGAAGAGTTTATTGCTGCCATTCATATTTTCAATATACAATGTGAAATTTGAGCACTAAGTGGTACTTTCAAATTCAAAGCATAAAATTTGGTAGATTAACAAACACGTTATGTATTCAAGCTTTGACCTTAAGAACTTCAGAGTCTGATGAAAATATGTGTGAGTTAAAGCTCATTATTTTTTCAGATAACAAAAAGGGAGGAGGAACAACTGTGATAATCTTTCTTCATTTATTTGCTGGATGTCTAGTATGAAATTACTTTTCAGTATTTATAGAAATATATTTTGAATTACTTTTTCATTATAATACCCCAAAGGCCAAATTATATTATTGGAAAATTGATTTGCTATCAAAGAAAATGAAGGTAAGAGTTTTAAGGAGCTAAATTAGTCAAATGATAGTAGTTTAGCTGACAAACATTACTGGATGCATATAAACTTGTGTATTTATATACAGGCACATATATATGTATATATATATACACACACACACGTATTTCAAAAGCTCCCCATATTTATTGTTTTCAGAAATGACTTTTTGTAGCAGTTGGGGAAATACTAGGCTGCCACTTTCTGAGACAGCAGTTCCCCAATGCACATAGAAATTACATAGATTGTTACAACTATCAAAACCAATTGTCAAAAAATATTTTTTACAAGATACTTTCTTCCCACTCTTAAAAATGGTTTAATTTCCCCCTATCTTTTTGGGTCCTTTATTTTCTCCAATGTCCTACCCTGTAATATGTGTGAAATTTTATCAAGAGCTTGCTGATATTACCATAAATTACTGTGTAAGCAGAGCTATTGCTTATCTGTCAAAGGGGCTTTTTTTCCTTTCTTTAGCAATTTTCTCCATTTCTATATGAGTGAAAGGTTTTCCTTGCTTTTTTTTTTTTTTTTAAAAGAAAGGACTGTACCTTAAAGGCTTTGACTTTTAGTGAGGGGAGATGGTAGAAACCTGTTTGTAGAATAACCTTGTCACAGCCCAAAGAGGCAAGAAAAGCATTTTATTTCTTCTGTTCTTTTTCTTTAAAATATTTGCAGAGAGTAATTTCTATATGGTGGGACATATTCCTATGTTAAAAACACAATGTATTTATTGTATTTTTTTACTACTTTAAGTTAATTTCGATTGCATATTTTGCATACAATGAATTTAGTATTTCAGTTATTTATTTTTAAAACTCTTCCAATTATGCTTCATTAGTTCTATATAGTAAGTGTTAATCTTTTGGTAAGACCTATTTTGTGTGGTTCTATTGTACTTGGTTAGTCATAACTTTTGACAACTATGTAAATATCATTTCTATTGTGAGCCTTCTTAAAAATATTCAGGGTTAGTTTGATAGATCTTCTGTTTTGGAAAGAAGTTATGATGATTTTTCTTACAGACTGCATATTCTAGAAAGATGCTGAATATAAGGGTTGCTTTATTTTTGCACTAGGTATAGATAGTGTAAAATTTCTCTTTTGGGCTCTGCTGGAGAAAGGTCATTTTGAAGTTTCAAACTTTGGGAAAGGATATCATGATAATAGAATATCTAGAAACTACTTTAAAGCAGAAAACTATAGAGCCTTTCTGTGTCGTGCCACAGACTCATCACTTGGAATATTCTGTTTTACACCCAATGGCTCGTCCTGCCATATCTCTGAGCTTACCTACCGTGCCAATTCAGCTATAGTTTTTAAGTCTTTTAGAATCATTAGACCAGCATTCCCTTCCACTACAGAGACATGCATATTAGCTTCACAAATGATTTCAAAAGCAAAATAGAAAACGTGCATGACTGAATCTTACCCCCATTGAGATCTATGCAACAATGTAAAAAATGTTGATGTTCCTCACCAAAAGACTATGCATGTCAGCCGTGATTAGGTCATTTTCAAAGGTAATAACAAAAATAATAACGACAACCAACAAAATGTTTGAAACCGTCAGCCTTTATTCCGGGATGCTAATTTTCTTCTTGGGACAACCGCTCCACCCCGTACGGATGCAGGCATCGGCCTGACCACAAGGCGCAGGCCTCCTCTGAACACGCGCCAGGAACTACCCTCCAGCCTGCAGGCCTTGTGATGGTGTCGCTGTGCTTTCCCATGTGCGTTTAATGCCTTCCCAGGGCATAATGCGGCATAGTGATTGGCGGTGCTGCTTCTGGCCATGGTCCATTCTGGCTTCCCCAGCTGTGGCTGACTGGGAGCGTGGGAAAGTCACATATCCTGGGCGAGTTGGTGCCCCCATCTTCAGAGTAGAAATGAGGACAGGAGCTGTATCAAAGTGCTTTTGTGAAGATTAAAAAGTTAGTATACTCATCTTTGAATTTAGTTACCAAATTAGTAGCTAAATGTTTTTCTTTATTTAAAGTAATAGTCACTTTTTAAGCTCCCCACCTTATCCCTCCCTTCATGCTTCTTTCACTTACTAATATTTAATTGAGGGTCTTCCATATCTTTTCATGGTTTTTTAGCTTATCCATTTTGACCATTGCATAATATTCCAAATCAAGGATTACTACAATTTTTGTTCACCCATTTGCCTATTGAAGGACATCTTCTTTGCTTCAGTTTTTTTTGCGATTATGAATAAAACTGCTATAAACATTCATATTCAGGATCTTGTGTGCATCCAAGATTTCAACTAATTTGAGCAAATATTTATGAGGATATCTACCAGATCATATGGTGATGTTTATCTTGGTTACAAAGTGCTAAGCTCCTCCAAAGTGCCTCTAGTAAAATTTTATTCCCATTAGCAATGATTGAGAGTTCTTATTGCTTCAAATTTTGCCAATATTGGGTATTGTCAAGTGTGTTTGCTTTTAGTCACTCTAATGGGCCCTAATGTTATCTTGATCCTTTAATCTGGAGGTCCATTTAAAAATGAGTTTTAGATGAACTTATTAGCTTTTATTTATTTATTTTATTTTATTTTTTGCGGCACCAGGGGTTGAACTCACAACCTCGCGCTTGCCAGGGCGGGCGCTTAAGGCACTGAGCCAAACTCCCGGCCCTGGTTTTTTGAGGCAGGGTCGCACTATGTAGCTCAGGCCGGCCTTACGCTCGCGTTGTAGCCCAAGCCGGCCTCGAACTCACAACGCTCCGCCTACCTCAGCCTCCCGAGTGCTGGGATTAAAGGCGTGCGCCACCACGCCCGGCTTTAGATTTTATGTATGAAATACTAAGGACAGGACTACAGGAATGAATAACATGGATAAAAATGCTTTCTTGGAACTTGTATTCTGAAAGCGCGCAGGCTAGAAACAAATTAGTGAAAAAAATATGTGTGTCAGCTGGTGTCACGATAGAAAACAATAGAGGAAGGAAGACGGTCAGGTTGGGGATACAGTTGTAAGTTGTGTGGTCAGAGAAACTTCACTAAGAGAACAGTGCTTGAGCCTTCTAAAGGAGAAAGGAAAGTAGCCATGCGAACACCTGGGGGAAATGACACAGGTAGAGAGGGGCTCAGGTCAGAGGCCTGGGAGAAGGACTCAGCCTGGAAGTTTTAGTAAGCCGCAGGAAGGCAGACTGAGCGAAGGTAGATGCAGGTGCTTCAACACCGTAATGGCTATGGTGAGCACTTTATGTAAGGCCTGATAGGAAACGGTTATATATTTGCATTTTGCTTCAGGACAGATGAAAGACTATAGGATGATTTTGAGCAGAAAAGTGAGGTGGGGGGAGATGGAGGGAGGAAAGGGAAGGGGAAGTGAAAGGATCAAGATTAGGGCAATAGATTTTTCTAAGAGGGGAAAGAGATCGAGAGAGGGAGGAAGGGGTGAGAAAGAAAAGGGGTAAGGGGTGAAAAAAAGGAAATGGGGTACATTACATTCATGCACCAACTCCACACAAGCACTGTAAACATTATGTACCACGCACATGTACTAGTAAATTGAAAAAAGGATTAAGAGGTGATGTACCAATTCCCCACTTTGAATGTATTCAGCATGTATTATAAACATGTGCTAATAAAAACGAGGAAAAACAAAGGTGAAATGATATAATTTATTTTTCAAAGCATCATTGGGCAATTCTGCTGAAAATGGCTGTAGGACTCAAGTGCAGAAGTAGTTAAACCAGGAAGGCAGGTAGGACTTTACTGCAGTTAACCTGGTGATACACAATGCTACTTGGGCCATGGGTGAAGACAGCGATTTCTGGTCACTAGGTGTATGTGATATTGCCTGTCACATAGTAGTACGATTATTATTTTATTATTTTCAAAAATACTCTAAAAGATTGCTTATCCTTATAATTTTTCCAGTGATTATAATGATTTCCAGTGATTTTTCCAGTATTCTAATGTTAATTATTCAAGTATTTTTCAGTGACATGATCCCAGATGTAGGTATGGCTCTTAAAAAATCTAAACTCTTCTATTTTGAAAAATTAAGAAAAAATAATTGTAGCTTAGACTTGTACGATATTTCTAGGCTATATCTTTTAATTGTTTTCCCCACTTGGAATAATTCAGCTCCTTAAGAATATAATTCAGTTCCAATTTGCAATCCTTATAGCTAGCAAGTCAAAGTGTCATATAAAATAAAGGTAGAGACTTGCTAAAGTTTCAGACACTTAAATGCTTTTTTCTTTTTCTTCTTTTGAGAGCAGCAAAATGAAGGGGAGGAGAACAGTTTCAACAGTTGTCATTCAGAATTATGAATAGGGGAGACTTTGGAGACTCAGATGTCTGATGTGTGGCTGGGGTGGGAAATTTGTAAAAGGTAACTCTTTTTTGGAACAAAAGATTAAATATGGAAAAAGTCCAACCAGCGATGCACGCGAGAAACTAAAATGAACTCAGTTATCTTTCCACTTTTTCCTAAACTGAAATACTGCCCAAGGGTGTCAGAGGACCTACAGACTCATTAGGTATGCTACAAATGAGCAAAAGAATTCTAGCAATGCTCTTCAGTAATTGATCACCTGATTGTGGCATTAGACAGCCATCTAAACTGGTCCAAACAATGAGATGTAAATACAGACATTCATTGACTTAAATATTTACTGAATGCACTGTCTACTGGGATCCCTTATAGGAAATCGGGATAAAACAAAATCCCTGCCCCAGAATTTGTATCACAGTGAGTGAGAGAACTAATAAACATCTCAACATCTGCACACATAATATGAGGTTACGCTGCGTGGAAGGCAGGCAGAAAAACCACAAAACAAGGACGGAAGCGTGGGAGTGTGTAGTTTGAAAGGCTGTTTGGGAAAGAGATCTGAGAAATTACATAAGAAGGAGATACAAATGCTTTCCTTATCCTAGGAAGGCAATTCTGGGGAAGAGAAATTTCCAGTTGAAAAGGCCCAGAGGGATTGAGGAGCTGAGGTGTTGGAGTTGAGGCTGAGAAGGGTTTAGTGAGCAGACTGGGGAGGTTGCAAAGTTTCCACACTATGAGAATCCTTGGGTAGTTGAGACCAAGAGTTCTGAACTGCTTTTCATTTGGGAAGATTGAGATGTAGGGTGGGGAGAATAGGGAATCCCAAGAGGGACAGGTTTTTGTTTTTTGCATTTTGTTCAATAGTCACATAGAGTATTAACATTTGTTATTTATATACTAAAATTTTCAAGCTTCTAGAGCTTACTAAACACTAATTTAGTTTCATACTCACAAGTGTTGACAACATTTGACAATATTCCCTGGGTTCTGGGGGAGGACAATTTGTTACCAGTGAATTGGAAATGTTGTCTTGAGTTAGTCTGGATTTTTAATTGCTGTTATCCTTGCTTTTTAATTATAAATTAATTTTCAGTTTAGTTAATCGCTACTATTTTATTTTCTTATGGGATATATATTACTAAGCTTTCAGTGCATAGGCTTATTTATTTGATCCAATAATATTTCTAGATTATAATATTCCCAAATCATTGAATCCCAATGTACTCTAATTTGAATATGAATCATTCATCCCCTCCTTTGCTGAAACAGATGTCTATACTTTTCCCTCGTTCATCCCTTTACTGACATAAGGATGAAAGTTTCTCGATGCTACTATATTCATTCATTCTCTAGTAGCAGAAGTGATGTAGGAGAATGGATAGATCACGGAATCTTTACTACAATCAAGTAGTTTTCATTGAAAAGCTGTTGGTATATACAAAAATCTTCATTTCCCTTAATATATCCTTTTTGTTAGGAGGTACTTTACTGATGAGATTTATGGGTTTTTTTTCCCCTGAAATTTACTAGATTGGCAAAGACAGAGAAATAGAAAATATGTTAGTCAACCAGGTCTTTAATGAAGGTGGTTTTTGTTGTTCATTTGTTGTTAGGTTTTGTTTGCTAGTTTTTTTGTTTTTTTGTGATGCTGAAGAAAGAACCAGGGGTTACTCATGCTGAGAAGTCTACACTGAGTTGTTCAAACTTACCCCTGCAGTGAGTTTTAATTGCGCTAACAGTCATTTAATCACTGACAAGTTAGCCAACTTCATAATTTCAATTTTTCATCTGTAAACTGAAATAATAATATTTTCTACCTTAGGCTATCATGAGGGACAATGAGATGCTAGTAATAATAATGCAGAGTGTATCAACTTTATAGTAGATCAAGCACTAACTAAAGTGCTTTGGAAACATACCAAAGACAATGTAGTAATAATAATTTCCACCAATATTTATGGCACAATGACTGGAACAATATAGGATTTGAAATTATTCTGGTCACTGATAATGGAATAATTTTGGTGAGACTAACTGATTGAACCTGATTATTAAAACATCACTTTTAGATATAAATAATGCGTGAAGAACTGATGTGGTATAGGAAAAGTATTGTAATATTTCATTTAATTATATGGGACAAAATTAATGTCAGAGACTTTTTTCAGATGAACGTATTCATGGACAATGATGAAACTTTGCATCAAGAATATATCTTTTGTTTGTTTAAGATTTATTTTATTTATAAATGGATATTTCTTTTCTATTTTTTCTAATTTCTATTTTTTTATTAGTGTGTGTTTTCAGCATGCAATGATTATATTGATTGTGGGGAGTTGGTACATGTACACGACACAATTTAGTCCTTTTTTTTAACCCCTTCCCCGCTTTGTTTCATCTCTTGTACCCCTTCTGTCTTGCAAAGCATCGTCCTCCCTGTTTCATATTGTTTGTCTTTCTTTTTGCTCCTTATTTCTGTTTTGGGTTTCTCATATAAGAGAAATCATGAAATATTTAAGATTGCATGTTTGATTAATTTCACTTAACATCATGGTCTCAAAGTGCATCGATTTTCCTGCAAATCACTTTTTATGCTTCTTTATGGCAGGGCAGTACTTTATTGTGTGTAAATACATTTTCTTTATCCATTGATCTGTGGATGAACATATAGGCCACTTCCAAAATTCCAGTATTTAATGTGCTGCTATAAACATGGGTTTGCATATTTCAGTGTATTATGATTCCTTTAACTCTTTTGGAAAGATACCTTCAAAGGGAAATAGCTGGGTCAGATGGAATTTCTAGTTTTAGTTTTATGAGAAATTTTCATACTAATTTCCATAGTGGTTGTATCAGTTCACCTTTCCACAAACAATGCAGAGCAGTTCCCTTTTGTCCACAGCATCCCTGGAATTTGTTATTAGTGATTTCTTGCTGATGGCCATTCTTTCTGGAATCTCAGTGTTGCTTTCATTTGCATTTCTCTAATGGCCAAAGATGTTGAACCTTCTTTCATGTATTTATTGTTCCTTTGTGTTTCCTCTTCTGAGAAGTGTTTGTTAATTTCAGTTGCCCGTTTTTTGGATTGGGCTTTTTATGGTGGGGCCTCTGATTTTATTTTTTTCCACTTCTTGATATATTTTCGATACTAGTCCTCTGTCTGAGGAAGAGCTGGCATATACTGTCCCCCTCTTCTCTAGCGTGTCTCTTACTTTAATATATGCAGACACTGTTCAGTTTAAGACCACTCAATGATTGTTTCTACCGACTCAGTGGCTGAACAGAGAGAGCTATGTTCCAGGCTTTTGTGACTGGTCCACACTCCCGTCTTCAGTAGGGACCTGCCGAATGGGCACTCTGGGCACCTGATCACCTCCAGGCCCGTTTGAGACTCCAAACTGAAAAACATGAAGCAGCCTTGGGGAATGAAGAGTGGGAGTATGTAGTTTGGAAAGGCTGTTTGGGAAAGAGACCTGAGTGAGAGTTGAGAGTGAATTGTTCCTTTGCTACACTTCAACACTAGCGCAATTCCTAAGCCTTTTTCATAGAAAATGCTTCCAATATTCTTCATAATGGTGTTTTTATGTGCTGCTTATTTCACATGGTATCTTTTGAAAAGATAACCTAATCGTTAACTTAACAGTACTCACTTATATAGGGACAGCTGCCCTCTAGGTAAGCTTTAATGAAGGGCAGTTTTCCCCCTAAAGTTAGCAGATTAGGAAATTGTGCTGGATTATCTAATGGTTAACTTGTACCACCCAGCTGAACTGAATCAGTGTGGTTCTGGGTGCGGAAGATTCAACCAAGGATTGTTACCAACAGCATAAAAGAAGAACTGAAGAGGAAGGTGGTGTGCTGTTGATTCTCCTTGGAGAAGCTTGTCACGCTGGTTTTCTTGATATGAACTCAACTGTTTTTATCCTCCGAGGAGCTCAGTTCCTTGCTGTCACTGAGGATGGCATTGGTTCTCTTTGCGTGAGCTCTGGTCCTTGCCTTGAGTGTCACTTCCTGGCTCCAGTTCAGATTCCTTAGCCTGCTGGCACAGATCCTACATCCTACTACCACAGTCTTTGTAGCTTCCACTGAACTTTGGGTCTTCCCAGTGCAGAACCTTGATACAGACTGGCATGAGACCTTGCAGTGGGTTCTAGGCCTCTAGTTGGACTTGTGGAGGACATTGCCATAGGCTCTAGGTCTTCAAATGGACTTGTACAGGATACTGCGGTGGGATCTAGGCTCTCTGCTGGATTCTTCGGGTCTCTAGTGTGTGGACACATCTCCCGCAGTCTTCTGCATTTGACTTTTGGGGTAACTATAAAATAATCCTATAAATTATGTGTCCTGTATTAAATCTATTCCATAGCAAACTCTGACTATAACAGAAATCCTGCAAATGTAAAGGCTTTTGAGACGATGAAGTGTCTCATGAATAGCAGAGAGGAGTACCAAGAGTATCCCAAGAAACATGTGACATTAGCTTTCTTTGAATATTTATATTAGGGCTTTAAGAAGGATCAGAGCCAGATGATTTTTGCTCATTAAACTAAAAAATCTGCAAAGAGTGGTGAATGCAAACCCCAGTGTCAGTATCTGTGTTTGAATCTCTGGTGCCATCTACTAGCTGTTCTACCTTCCCCTTCCACTACACCACCCAGTGTTCAAGTTTCCACATCAGTGAAATGGAGGCTATAATAGAACCAACCCTAAAAGGTGGTTTATAAGTTTATAAGAGTTAGCTTATGGAAAGTATTTAGAAAAGTGTCCTGTGTCTCAACATAGTATCTTCTAAGTTTTAGCTGTTATTATTGACTTAGTCTTTAAAATGAGGTCTTAAGTTTTGTCAGGTCACTTATCACCTGAAAATTACTAAATTACCTATCGGCCTAAGGTTCACTGTATGTTAAATATGAGAAATATATATGTCTCAAATAGGTGCTTGTTACTATTTCTATCATTCTTATGTTACAATCTCAAAGCATGCTACTCAGTATTATGTTTTCCCTTTCATGCATATATGAAGAGTGGCTATTTCAATTCTTCAGGATCATTTAAAGAATTACACATTTGCTTACTCTGGAAAGCTCGCTATTGTGTTTACTAAAACATATGGGTGCTTACTATAAATGCTTCAATCCTAGATTTACTTCCACATGTGACTGTCAAGCATACTGGCAATATTGTATCGCTAGCAAAATAATATCTACTATATAAATGTGCATAGTGTGCTTCACAAGATAATTTCACCCTCATGTTAATTATTTGAGAAAAATGCAAATATTTAATTGAATGTAAAACTTGATCCTATACATATTTATTTGCTCCATCTAGTCTCAGGGTAAATTCAATATGATTACTACCAGCATAATTTCAACTGACTTCTATGAAGAAGATTTCACAGTCACCTGAAGCCACAGCCTGAAACTGTCATTATGGAAAGCCTCCAAAAGGAGCTTGGAAAATCTTGGGAGGATTTTTTAAATCTTATGAAAAAAGGGAAGAAGTAAAGTAGAAGGAGATTTCTCATCACAAAGAATCTCAAAATGTAGCATTGCAAACGAAGGCGTGCTTAATCTATTAACATTTAAACTCATAGTACTCAGATTTCTTTTCCATTGTTCATTTAAAATCATATGCACTTTATTTCTACAGTACTTTAAAAAATGCTGCATATTCTTTAGTCACAAAAACAGATGAAAACTGAGATGCAAGATTTCAGTACTTTGAAAGTATTTGTAAAATGGCTTTTTTTTTTTTAAGGGATCCTATGCTAATAAGCAATAAAATCGATACATCAAGAAAAGCTAGAATGCAGTGTAGTGTAGTTTACCATTCGAAAATAGAAGTGAGTTTACTTGGTTGTGTTTTTATCAATCTGAATCTGAAAAATGTGTTCATTAAATCTCCTCTTTGCAATGTATTGCTTAGATGATTGAGAAAGAATAAACATATTGATGAAAAATTAAGGGACATTGATGGGTTTTTTGTATCTCTTAAATTGCTGTTAGCTCATGAACTTTAGTATGTGAAGATTATGCTCCAGCATTTTTTTTGCCTTCTTGAGAATTTTAAGTCAAAATATTTTACATAAAATATTGACAAGACTGTTGTTTTCTTTTTTTTTTTTTTTTTTTTTTTAAAGGCTGTTGTTTTCCTGTCTTGATTTTTTGCTGTGTTACCTTCAAGCTATGCTGCATTTCTAACATTACAGTAACTTGGAATTTGCATTCTAATTGTGACTCTATAAATTGCCTTTGCTATTATGCTTTGTTATATTTTTAAAATATAAAAAGCATATTCCCTTTAGGATAAATAGGATCTCAGAATTTCACTATTTCAACTCATTTGCATTGTGACTTTCATAAAATAGAATATTTACAATTATAGCACTATCTGTAGAATCTCAAAATTTTAACATCTGGATTTGATTATATCTTAATAAAATAGCTTTAATGGTCACCAGACCAAACCTGACATATTCATGTAATTTTAAACATTGTCGTTGAATACAAGAGAAATAAAGGAGCTAATCTGACTCTGTAGTTTGCATTTTAAATGTTTCCCAAAAGCCCAAGAGTTAAGGACTTGGTCAGGTGGCTGAGGAACTACCTACTGAAAGGTAATGGAATCTTCAGGAGGTGGGGTCTAGTGAGAGGCAGTTAGGTCATTGGGGGCATGCCTTGAAGAAGGAATTGGGACACTGGCTCATTCCTGGACTTCTTTTTCACTTCCCAGTTGCCGTGAAGTGAGCAATCTATTGCACAGAAGGCTCTGCCCTGGTACACTGTGGAGCCACAGGCAAAAGGTCCAAGAAACTGACTGAAACCCCTCTGAAATCAAACTTTTCCTCTTTATAAGTTCAGTTATTTTGTCACAGTAATTAAAAGTTAACTGACACACTTGGGGTCATTTACATGAGAGAACTTTGTTATTTTTGTTTTTCAGTTGAGTGCAGTATGAATACATAACTACTCATGAGAACGATTAGAAACAATTCTAGAATATTATTTAAAACCTTTTTTCAAAATAGTCTATAGCAATTTTACCAAAAATTATCTTTTAAAACTTTATCCTTGTGTCTTGTTTGCATCTCCTTCAATGAATTTTAGTTATTTTTGCGTGTAATATCAACTTACACACACTCCTGCATTTATATTCCCATTCCCAGATACTCAGCACAAATTAAGAAACATGACAAAATTAATATGAGTTCTTGTATATCAAGAAAAGACCAAAAAGATGACAAAAATTAGAGAAAAGAACTACTCATGCAGTGATGGAAGACCTCTCCCTGTGTACCATGAATTCTGTTAACCATTAGTTTTAAGCAAAAGTGAAAAAAAATAATTTCATAAAATCTTCTCAAAATCCTAAATATTTTATTTTTCTTATGCAAGTTTCCATAATATTTACTGTTTTCTCTTTGTCCTCAGAAAGCAAATGTTACTTGTAAGATTAAAAGCCAGCTGTGCACTTTTATTTGAGCCATAGAACCTCTCTGTCAACCTAACTCCTTTGCAACACCTAAATTTCTTCAAAGTATCAGGCTTAGTCTACCTCAGTGATTTGTCCTGAAGATCAACATCAAAATTCTGAAAAGTAAAACTCTGAGGATCTCTCATAAACTACAAATCGCTAGATAATTTCTAGAAGTACTATTTATAGTTATGCTTATCAAAAGGAAACTATAAACATTCTACTTCTAATTTATAAAGTAGTATTTATCCAGACACAAACTATTTCATCTGAATATGCCTTTCATATTAGAGTGACCTCTAGCAAAACTGAGATTATTATTATTATTGATGTGTTCAACAAACCTTGATTGAGTAATCATGTTCTGAGTGATGATTTTATGGGTAAAGAATAGGATAATGGGTAGAGTGTCTCAAAAGAGAAGGAGGCATTTGAGTCTCTCTTTCTGCACCTAGATTACCACTAAGTTTCCTGGACTACCCATGACTTGGTCAGCAGGCGTCTCAAGAGAAAGCTGTACCATGGGTACTGACACACATTCCCCATGGCTGCAGGGATAAAATCAGACCTGCCTCTGTTTTTCAGACAATCTGTCCCAAGGAGGGAAGTGTCGTATCTACTCAGAACTAAGGGGCCACTTTTCCAGTTATCAAAAGGTAACTCCCTCTCTTCCTTTGGAATCTCCATTCATCTCTTCAGGCTCATTAGGATCATTCTTAGCCCTGTAGAAAATGCCAGCTTCTTCACAACGTATTTTAGATAGTTTTTGTTCTAAGTCCTAACCGTTATCGAAACAGGAAATTTTCCTGATCTTATGTTTGACTATCACCACAAATTCCATCTTATTAGAGCAATACCAGTTGTCTTGCTTTCTTGTTGCTGAGACACAGGACAGAACATTCACAATTTAAAGGAAGAAAGGTTTGTTTTGGCTCAGAGTTTATAAAGGTTTTAGTCCATAGCATCAGTTGGCTCTGAGGCAGAATGGCATGGCAGAAGGACACAGTAGAGGAGAAACAGCTTGTGGCACAGGGGCAGAAAGCAGAGAGAGATCAATGGAGAAGACTGAGGTATTTCTTTTCAGGCCATGTCCACAGTGACCCCCCTCCTTGACAAGGCTTCACCTCCCAACATTGCATTTAACTAATAATAATGAGGTTAATCTGCTCATGAGTATCATGCCCCATATTCCAATCATGAACACTTGAGGCTTTGACCAAACATCTACATGTAAATCATAATACCAGAGTGAAACTATATCAAGACAGAGTATAGAACCTGTAGAAATTAGTATGACCTGCCATTCTTCCATTCATAGTCATTGCTCTTAGTCCCTCAGGGTCAAAATGTCATGCTTCACGGACCACCCTACCTTCATTTTGACTGTTTCACTATATAATATTTAGGTTGAAATTCTCTATTTCTGTATACTTTAACATACTGTTATGAAAGTATGTTATGGATATGGTTTGGAAAGTTTTAAATCTGGGATTGTACACAGAGAAAGTTTAAAATTGCATATATAAGTGTACAATTAATCAACAAAACAATCTTTAAATACCCCTATACATTTTATACTTGAAAAATCATTATTTTCCATTCATTGAAAATCATTCAACTATTCAAGAATGTAGAATTATTAAAGCATATAAATTCTAGAACTTGTGTCTTATTTCTGGAAATAATTACACTGATTCAGTCGCTGGGTATTTGAAGTAGATGTTTTTGTGGGATAGTCTGATGGCTTCAAAAATTCAAACTAAATGACTGAGGAAAAAAAAGAAAAGGTCTGTAAAGCTATGAATACCTATTCTAGTAAAGGATGCAAAAGTTTCAATAAAGAAATAATTGGTAATCTTGAATTCAGTGACAGAACATAATAAATCTATCTCTTGTGAAGTCTTTTGTGTGAAATATGGATGAGTCGAAGTTATAAAAAAGCATGTTTACCAGCAGGAGCCTAAATCAACAGCTTTGAACATGATAGTTCAGAAAGTAGCAGGGAGCCACTGTTCCTGATGTAGGCAACATTGGCATTTATTTATTTAATATTTTACTTTCCCACTGAATCCAATCCTTCTCCTACCGTACCCCTCCCTACCTTTGTCTTTAGTTAGAATAAACCATGGTGGTATTAAATCTGTCTACCACAGTTAATTACCTTAGTTATGTGCTAAAGCATTTAGTTCCAGCACCTTCTCTCTATGGGTTTTAAAGATACAGCTTAATATTCGTTTGCATGCTGGTTACTGTACATCTTCAAACCTTGAAGACCATGTCAAGTGCTCTAAGGAATAATGAAATATTAATTTCAAGACAAAAAATTAAGTGACTTAAAGAAGCTGTTGTCTATCCCATGAGTGGCTTTTAAGACATTGATATCTGTTCTTCGAATGTATCTATACTTAGCCATTCAAACCACACATAATGAGCCCTAAGTAACTGTCTGCCTTCAGTGGAGAAGCACATGGATTGAAACTACTGATTCCTTCTTCTGTCAGATCATCATTATGAAAAAGGATACCCTTTTCTTATCTGCAGTCTTTTATTTTTTTGACAGCATTATACCAAGATAAAAGATCTGTTACTGTCATGTAAATACTGGGAAAATAAATCTAATGTTTAAAGGAATAGTAACATCTAAATATGTTGTGGCATATTACTCCATACTTACTTCATTAAGTACTTTATTTGTGAAAACAAAATCACAAATGCCAACCAAAACCTCTTTTTTGCTTATTGGAAAAACTTACATTAGTATGCCTTTTTGTATGTCAAGTTGGCACATAAATGATCTTATTTATACAAAGTTTTTTAAAAAATGCTTCAGACAAAAATGGGTAGAAATGAGTCATTATAAGTAATGGCTTACCACTAGTGTTCAGTAAATATTGAGTAGTGGTAGAATAGTTTTGGGAAGTAAAAAATAGTAACTTACTTATAGCTGTCTATTGTTGGCCTTGGAATTGAAAACTCCATGTAGTAGTGCTGATATAATTTGATTATGGAATCAGCTTTTGTGTTTCACTGCCAATTTCTCTGCATAGCAGGAGTGGTGTGAATGCTTAATTGATTCTTAAATAACACTTATTTGTAACTGGTTTGCAGGACAGGAAGGGACATAGCTGTAAGAACACGGGAATAATCACAGTAAGGATTGTCTGCAGGGCAATAAGTGAAGCAGAGATGCTTGTGAAAATGCTGAGTGGATGCACAAACTAGCAACCACTTAGGAGAGCC
The DNA here is from genome assembly GCA_004363535.1 of Dasyprocta punctata. NCBI lineage: Eukaryota > Metazoa > Chordata > Mammalia > Rodentia > Dasyproctidae > Dasyprocta > Dasyprocta punctata. The sequence continues at coordinate 4,389 of RJWM01000863.1, read as the reverse complement.
TCAGAGCAACAAGATAAGAGGATGGTAGAGAAATATCATTTAATGAGTAAAGGCTTCAAGGAATCCCTTTCTCATCAATGATTTTATAAAATATACATGACCTACATGGATTTTACCTACTCATTATGTTGAGGGACATGATGTCATAAGAATATCTTTTCTGTTCATGTTCCCAGAACTCTTTGATAGAATCAATACTTACAGTCCAGATTCATTAAAAATTGTATCTGTCTCCAAAATAATGAAAGTTTACAGAACTCAGGTTTTTAAGGCTTTGCTATTTAATATTCAAAGCCTGCGTGGTCAGACAGTATAGATATTTAACAGGCTCAGGGCTTAGCAAGTGCCTGAAACATACCTTATATAATAATCAGAATCAGTATTCATCCTAGAATTGCTATTGGAAAACACTTTCATTTGTCTTTATAGAGAAAGCATGTTTGTTATTTCAGAATAACATGAAAAAAGCCCAAGCTCTCCAAGAGTGTGTTACTGATAATTAGCATATCATTTTTATTTTATTTGTAATTGTCACACAGTAGCTCATATACTTATGGAGTACAATATGATGTGCCAATACATTGTATAACGATCAAATAATTGGCATATGCAACACCCCTTTAGATGGTTTGGTTTGCTCTTAAGTCTCTGTTCTTTATTTTGTTGCTCTAGTACATTGGGATTTGTTTGGCTAGAAAATAAGTTTATTTCTTTCTAAGATGATATGACAAGTTCTAGTTTAATTTCTCTGTAGAGCTTCAACTTTGAATATTCTCACTAGGAAGCAGATTGAGGAAGCAGGACTCGAGTGTTGAATGATTACATCTGGAATTTTGTCCACCCAAAGGTAGAAGGCACTGCCAATAGCAGAAGGAGAAGAATTCGCAGTGAAGCCTGGACGGCATCCCCAGTGTCAATCTCCAGTGAAGCATTTGCCAATTTACATTTACAACCAACCCGTGCTTCTATTGACACCTTTTCCAAGTTGTTACTTTTAGCATCCCTTCTGTGTTATACACGAAACTCAGTATGTCCGCAATAATTCATTTGGAATTAGGAATTTACCAGCGCTAAAAGAACTATTTTTCTCTTGGAATAATGCACCCAAGCAAGACTTGAAACTGAAGTAAAACAGACATTTTTTGACCCAGAGGATAAAATAATTCAACAGCTAAGAGTTACCTGTTTGCACTAACAAAAAAAGTGCGTTGTAGTAAAGGTACCATTCAAGTGCCAATGTTGATGGTCGGTGAGGTTATGTGTGTGTACAGAGGGCATATGGGGCCTGGCGGTATTTTCTTCTCAATTTTGGTGTATTTTCTGCTTGTTTTTGCTGTATTTTCCACGTGGTTTTTCTAGAACTTCTCTAAAAAAATGAAATACTTAAAAGTAAGGAAGAAATGTGTGAGGAAAGTAAATATTTCACTTGTGTGAACAGAAAAAAACATATTTACAATTCTTTTAGAGAGTTGGTTGCATGTTTCAGGTTGATTTCATATACATCATCTTTATCTGATTAAGGCCATTCATGTATTACTTACTAAATTTGAAAATCTTAAGCAACTTGTCTCTGCAGTTTGCTGAATGAAGCGTTCTCTGAAGTTTCAATCACCATGAAAGAATTTTTAAGGAATTTATCTTTTATTCTTCAGCCCAAGTAGTTGAATGAGTGGTGAAAATTGTAAATATTTTGAATTTATAAAGATAGAAATACAGGATTCTTGTTGTTGATATTTTTATATATAAACTGCAACATGGAAAAGAAACCAGTGGAAGAAAGCAATAACATAAATGAGATCAACTTTACTGAATAAGAACCTTAATATGAAGGACACTTGGTTATTTTTTTCTCTCAGAATCGGTTATCTATTCCAGTGTCTAATTCACTTTATTTTGGTAATGAATATATCATCTTCTTTTAGCTCTATAGTGACCTAGAATACACCAAATTTAAGTCAGAAATCAGATGCAGTGTTAGAATGTCACACTGTGTGCTATGTTGAAAGTCTATTTAACAAAATTAAATCACACAACCTAATTCATCAAAAAAAAAAAAAAAAAAAAAAAAAGAGCATTGATACACTTGAGTCATACCCACTGTAAAAAGCTCATGTTTTAGGAAGAGTAAGAATTTACACAGACAGAATCTTTCTAATCTCTATCCCTCATGTATATTGCATGCAACTACTCAGGATTTAGAAACCAGAAAAACAGAATTCACAATGTGGGACTTGGTGTTCGGAATGTTGAACAAAGAATTTGACACTGTTCATTGCTTCACAAACAGAATTTTCAGACTCTGAGGCAGCCAGAGCTTCCTACTCTACAGAGAATGATATGCTCAGATCTGAGAAAAGAAATTCAACGGCAGTGACACAGTCTGCCTTGATGTGCTATAGTCCTATGTGGCAAATGGATTTTTCTCCTTAAAAAAAGTTTAATTTGTTTCCCCAAACTATAGACTTCTTTTACACCACTGAAAATATGTAGTTTTCTTCTCTCTCTCTCTCTCTCTTTCTATCCTTTTTATTTGATTTTTTTTTTTTTTGGTATCAGGTTTTTTGTTTGTTTGCTTGTTTTTTTTTTTTTTTGTGGGAGTAGGAGAAATGATTTAATCACTCAGAGGCTCTTTGTGATAAAAAGCATTTTGAAAGAGATTCCTATATGTTAGAAGGTGCTAACTCGCCTCTTGTGTAGTCCTAGATTCACAGAAAAATTGGATTCTCCCACACTAGAGCAGAGGTATAAGTTCTGTACAAATAAAGTGCAAATCAGTCTCTCTTTTTCATCTCTGGCTCCTTTCCAAATAGGTTAGTAGTAAAAGCTGGATACTAAGAAAGAAAGAAAGAAAGAAAGAAAGAAAGAAAGAAAGAAAGAAAGAACTAAGAGACAACTAATTCACTCTGCACTGGGGTATTCAGTAAATTGTATAGTGTCTTGCTATCCTTCATATTCACAAAGGAGGATCTAAGAATAACTCAAAGTATATATGAATAAAAAAAGAACCCACATAGTGTTCTTTGGATTTGAAACTGGCTGCTGATCACCAAAGAAGAGAACAAAACATGTGGATGTTTATGTACTCACAAGCTGAAAGAGATGACCCCAGTAAAAGACAGCAAGCTAAACCACAGAGAAACAGAAAAACGGATAAAGGGGAAATCAATATGTAAGAGGCAAAGAGAAAAGTTTGGATCTAAATCTAAGCTGCTAAATAGCAGATGAGCCGGTTCATTGTTCTGTTGAAAAAGAAATTGCTCCTTCAGCATTTAAAGTGAAAATAAATTTAAGAAAGCCCCTTCAGGCTTTGCCTGTTTTCACACTATCCCATTAAAATGTACCCTGGCATACTAATGACAGTAAACATGAAGGAAAGGGTGGGGGCAAGGAGGGTTGGGGGAGCAACATGGAGACAGAGTGAAAAAGAAAAAGTGATCAGGTTTTGTTAGGATTCTCTGCTTCTTTCAAAGAGAGTTTGGGCATCAATTTCAGCAATGCAGAGTTCTTGAAGCACAAAAGGATTCCTCGTTTGTTTGTTTGTTTTTATTTTAATAACAGCAATAGTCCCAAAAGAAATGCCCCGGTGATATTTTAAACAGGAATGAAGATAGGTGGTTAGAGGAGAAAAAGAAAGGCAAACAAAAACAAGCGTGAAACAAGCCCAAAATAAATATGCTAACTGAATCCACCAAGGTGGCTCTGTGTGGTTGATTCATTTCACCATCTTTACAACAGTGGAGTTCTCACGGCTACTGCTTTTTTTACCCGCTCGTGGCATTAACTTTTCAAACGTTAATTTTCCAGGCAGATACCAAGCATACCTGAGAACACTCATGATGGACATGATTAGCCATGCTTGTTAGGCACGGTAACCACCAGGTCTTCCCTGAGACGAGAAATTAAACTTTCAAAAGTCATCCTGATTTACAACTAGACAAAATTCTCGCAACGTGGTAATAAAGAGGATACAGGATGAAACTTGACAGGATGCTAAGCTTATTTCTCAAGTGTGGACAGCTGAAGAGGCAAGAAATAATACAGTTGTCACTGGGCTGCTTCACCTCGACACCAAGCAAACAAAAAGAGCATTGTTAATCAGTTCAACTCTTCGGCTGGATAATCCTAAACCAGTAATTGATAAATGGGAAAACCATACGGCCTCGACTCTGTGATTCATAAAACACATGAATATTCATACCATCTCCTTTGGTCAAGAGGCATTCTACATGCTCCCGAGGCTGGCTTTGAAAGAAGAATACAAATAGGTTCTTGCTCAGCAGTAAAATACTGCTTCCCTTTTAAGGCCTATTTTCCCCTATTAAAAGTGAAGTTTAGCAATACACCAAGGACAGTGCACACAGTAAATGTAGGTAAATGACAAATGGTTCC